>QPKB01000005.1:19221264-19570198 GCA_003546025.1 Camphora micrantha | reverse complement strand
CGGCCAAGGGGCCGGTCGACCGGGGACACTGGAACAGGCCCCTAGTTAGAAGACCTGCTGCACTGCGGGATCCTCTGTTCTGCAGTACACGCGGTCGACCGGCCAAGGGGCGCAGTCGACCGGCCACACAGAGGTCAGGCTCTTTGGAGCCTGACCAAAACACTATTCACCTATTTAAGTTACAACTCCCGGTCGACCTGGCCCATGGCTGGTCGACCGAGCCCTCTGTGTACGCTGTCGACCGGCCATGGGCCAGGTCGATCGGCCCAACTGAAGACCTGTTGAAAAAACTGACTTTTGCCCTATGATTAGATGGACTTTTAATGGAACTTGGTGACCCTTTTGTGGACCTATTTGACTTCTTTTGAGGATGGTTGAACCGACATTTCCTCACGGTTAATCCGGTTGTATCGGTGCTTAACCTAGTTCAATCCTGAACGGTACGGAATGTCGGGATATCCTTTCTTTTATCTAAAAACGAAATTGGTTTGTTTGGATATCGCGAATCCGTTTTCCCTTCGATGCATGAGTAGGTTGTAAGGTACTACTAGATTAACATTGTGCTTAGGATCCCATCCCTTTTATGCTTTGTCTATTTGAAACTCGATTTAGGTTTGAATCCCTAAAGTGCATAAAGAGCCCGGAATGTCTCTAAACTCAAGGAGTACCAAGTGATCATCACAATCGACATACGGGGTCATTATTCACTTGATTTATATCGAATCCCGATACTTGTCCCGAATTTCAAGAAATGTGATTTATCATTCCCGAAAACATTGAATTTGAAACTAGAGCTTTTGTTAGCCCCGATATGCACTTCCCGTTTGAAAATGAAATTAGTGCTTTTGAGCACCCCGTCCCGCCCGTTTATTAAAGTGCATTACATATGATTTGTACATGACTTGTTTTACATGATTTGACCTATGAGTCGGCACCACTAAGCTTGGCTTTTCTTGCCGGTTTGATCTACCGACTTGGAGACCCTTTCCCGTCCCGCCAACTGCAGTCTTGGATCCCGCTACCCGGTTATTACCGTGGTCTTGTCCCGATACCCGGTTCGCTACCGTGGTCCCGTCCCGTATTGTATTATATTATGTATATGTTACTTATGTTGCATCTCCTCACTCCAGTGACTGAGACAACATCCCGATATGCTCATGTCACTTCGGTGAAAGAGGACTTAGTTATGTGTGGTTGCCATCTTGTCTGTTTCCCGTTTCCTTAGATACCGTACATGTTTTATATTGCATATGTATTTGAACAAATGTTTCTCTTATTTTATTAAACTAATGCTTTGACAGGTTTAAATGTTTTACAAGGTATTTCCTTTATTGTTATGTCTTTTCACCCGTTTGCCAAACCGTCGTGTTTGACCCTTTGCTTTGGTACTCAGGTCCCGTTGTTGGTCTCCCCGAGGAGGAGCTTGAGGAGGCGGTCGGCGAACCGCAGCGATTAGTTGAGTGGCACGCCGATGATGTCATTTAGACATTCGGGTGCCGAGTGACGTAACATTTTGGTTTGTGTCTAACCATTCTTTTGGGGAACTTGATACTTTATTCATATTGGCCTTTGTTGGCCTCTATTTTTGGGAACAATGTAATTAAACTACTTTGTTGTAAACCTTAACTTTCGTTTGGGGTTATAGCTTTGATGATCATTGCTCATTTTGATACTAGTATGAACCATGCTTTAATCTTGTATTTTGGATATGAATGTATGAAATAGATTTGCTACACGCTTCCGCACATAAAAGAAATATTCATGTTGATGTGATATCCTCACCGCGGACACCTGTGGGAAATCGCGTGTACGAGTGACATCCTTCTTGATGGACTCGTATACGTTTTGGTTTGGAAATTAATTCATGCACGATCATACATACTATAATAGTCCCGATCCCAGATTAGGCCCGATGACCCGGTCCGGGGTCGCGACAATAGCCCTACGGTTGTTGGACCAGGTATAGTTGTTGCCGGAGTAGCCCATGTCTTGCAGGCCAGAAGAAATGACCAGATGCTGGAAGTCTGGGTTCAGGCGAGAAGGCCTGAGATTGAGTTTTTTAGAAGCAAAAATAGTGGTGTTGTAATCACCTATATCAAACCAAGGAAGATTTGTGGAAGCCCAAGTCCTTATGTAGTCCCATAGGTCCCTTCTTTGAATGTAATTTGTGGAGGCATAGATACCTGTGAGGAGGCATCTGGAGGCATTTCATGGATTAGAAAACGAGATAGTTAGGAATTGGGAGAAGAAATCTGAGGTGGAGATCTCTAAAGTGGAGTTGGAGTTGAACCGGCACCAAATGGAGGCCATTGGTTGGGAGTCATTAGAAAAGAAGCCATCATAACCCAAGAAGGACAGCAAGAGAGGAGGGGAAGAAGTCATGGGTTCAGAGAGGAAAATAACATAAGGGGATTTGGAGGAAACCAGGTGTTTAAGGGCTCTCATGGTTGGGGCATTTGCAATTCCCCTACAATTCCAGAATAGGACTTTGATCAATGGGGACTGGGTAAGTGGGAGAGGTTACTAACTAGGCTCCTAGTTTTAGACAGAGAGGTGGTGGCATCATTCTTTGGTCTGGACTTGGCTTTCTTTTTCTTAGAGTAAGGAGTGAGATCTATTTCAAGAGAGATACCTGCGGGTTTATGATTTACCAGGGTCTGAGAGTTGCTCAGATGGCTGAGGGGTTCCTCTCCATCAAAGTTGGAGCTGGGAAGAAGGCTAGAGAAAGGGGTAGTAGAAGTAGGGTATATGAAAGTACAGTGTTCCAAAATGTCAAAAGGGTTGGAGAGATCTATTGGTGGGATAGGGATTTTGTCAAAAATTTCCAACATAATGTCTTGGGGCAGAGCTTCTAATCTAGAAGTATGGGTATTTGATAAGGGGTGAGGATGGGAGGTATAGGAGGCAGGGTTCATATGGTTGGTGTCGGGCAGAGAGAAGGTGGAGGCTGTAGCAGTGTCTGGGGTGGTTTGGATGATAGGTGAGGTTGGAGCTAGAGACGCCGGGAGATGCCATCTGAAGCAGAAGAGCTTGAACTTTGGTTGGGGTAGAGGAGAAGAGATTAACTCTATTTTATAGTGGTTAGTTGGGTGGGGGGAGTAGAGGTTTGAGGAGTAGAGAGAGCTAGGGAGGTAGAGGAGGGGTAGGGATATTTCCCTAAGACTCCAGCATAGCTTTAAGAGGGGGGAAGTAAGAACCTGACCTAGGTTTGCTCTGTTTAGCGTCGTTTAAACCAATATTAGATATTAAGTTCGATTAGAGGACGTTTAGTTTAGATTGCGAGCTTGATAGATTTTTCATAGCTTTGGGAATTTTTGAGAGTCGCTGATTTAGTTTGACACAGGCCGAGGGTGGCCTGTGGGACCCGTGTGCGTGTGGGGAGAATTTATTCTTGATTTAGAAAAATTATGATTCTTAATTCCTTTGATTTGTCAAAATGGCACTTACCACTTTTAAGTTCTCTCCGTCCATTTTTGAAACTAAGAAATCACATTTTTTCAGCAAAAAAGGGCAAAACGGACTTTCCACCTTGAAATCTATGTGCGAATTTCAATGTTTGCAAAATCATGTGAAAATTATAATTTTGGAAACTAGATATTTCGTCGATCTCATCCGGGACCCGCATGATGGGTTTCCAAGCCCTTGAAGTGGATTGGTCTGGTGGGGCCCACACTCCACCCAACTAAAAACTCACCCACGTGTTCTTCCTCCTCATTTCACACTTGCATGTTGTTTCAAAACCAGCCAAGTCCAACAAGAGAAACCAACTCTTTTTCACTACTTCCCTCCTTTGCATGTTGGATTTCTCTTGACGAAAATGAAGATTTGAGTTCACCAAACTCTTTCTCATCTCTCAAGCTTTCTCTTGGTACCATTTTGAAAGGTTCTCAGCTGGGATTACTTCCTTCTTGAGGTTCTTCTCCATTGTTAGAGCTTCTAGAGGTAAGTGATGGTTTTCATCTTCTAACCATGGCTTTTTAGAGTCCATTGGAACTCCAATATCATGCATGCAAGGCTTCCTAAGGAGGAACTTTCTTTTTCAAAAATTTCTTTGATTTTGAGCTCTTTTCTTGGGGCTTCTTGTAGATTGGAAGTTCAGCTGTAGAGAGGTGTGTTGGGAGACATCTTTGAGTGCATTTTGAGCTAAGACAAGTGAATAAATGAAATATGAATGTGCATATGTTGGTTTATGGATTTTTATCTTGATTCTTGTTTTTGAACTTACTATGTTTAATCTTGTTCTGTTTTTAAGTTTAGTTACTAAATATATGTTTTAATGTTCATTTGTTTTGTTTCATTTTATTGAAATCTGTTTTGATAATTATTTTATCTAAATTGGAATTTTTATGCTTGGATTGTTGGAGATTTTGAAGTGAATGAAGGAGGTTTGGTTGATGACATTTGAAGTGATGAAATTAAAGTGTTGAATGGTGAAATGGAGGAGCTTGAGGCTCAGTTTATTGCAGGGAAAGAAGTAGGGTGTAAGAGAAATATTTTGGAGAAAGAAGGGACTGAAAACAGTTCAAAAATGAACTTCCCGCTAACTGGGCAGTCAACAGGTGGTCACCAGTCGGCTAGCCGACCAGTGACCGACTGGTGACCGCACAGGGTCGGTCACCAAATCAGTAAGGTGAAAAAAATGGATTTCTGATCGGGTAGCGAGCAGTAGGCTAGCAGTTGGCCAGTTAAGCTGGTCCCAATCGGCTAATCGCCTTCAGCTGATAGGTGAGCTACTACCCCGAATTTTTGGAGAATGAGAGGAATGGAGGGGTTTTCAATCCCAATCACTTGTGGACCCTTCTTGGTCGATGTGTACACCTTGATATCATTAATGTCGTTTAAAATTGGGCACCATCTAAATGAATGATCAACATGGGATCTCAAAGTGTATACTTACTCGACTATTACGGTCTCAAGGTATTGATGTGGAATTGTGATTTATGAACCAAATTCTCGTTTTACGATTCGTATTGTCTTAAAATGAATGTTTCCAAGGTTTTGATTAAAATCCTATTCAGGAATCATTTCGTAAATCGTGTTTTTAGACACATTGTGTTGGGACTACTATTTCATTAACTTTTTCGTGAACGAGCGTACGTGTACTTAGTATAGAGTGAGTAGTTCCCAAATTTGAAAGTGTCAAGCATTTGTTTGAAAAGTGTGTGTATTTTCGTGTCGGCTCCTCTCAGCTTGGATGACCATTGTTGGTTTGATTCGCCGCCTTGGCTCCTTAAATCTTGTGCCAACATTAGTTTGGAAATACTTATGTGCTTGCTTGTTTAGCCCGTTCTGCGGTGGGACTCGTGTGTGGTTCTCAGTTATACTGGGCTATTACAATTATGATAGTGTCTCCCTTCACCATGCGTGACGGAGAATCGTGAGTGCTCTCATCACTTCATGTGATGGAGAATATAACTCCATCTGGTTGCCAAGATAACGTTTTCGAATGGTCATCTTGATTTAACCTTTGTTTGTATAAATGACATTGTCCTTGAAATGCTTTGTTTTATTCAATTTCTCTTTATCGTACATGTTGTTTTTATTAATTTCAAAACTATTGATTTATAGCATGATTATACTTCATTCTTTTGCTTGCCAGACCGTCGTGTCTGGCCCTTTCGTTTTGTGCTCAGATCCAGGTTTCGTTGCCCTTCAGGAGGAGCATGAGGAGGTGGTTGTAGAACAGCCTATTGAACAAGAATGGCAGCCCAACGATGTCATTTAGACGTCGGGTTGGGTCTTGAGATGCGTAACACTTTGGGGGAAATTATCATCTATCTTTTGGGAACTTGTTATTAGCCTTTGTTGGCTATCTTTTGGGCTATCTTTTGGGATATGTAAATATTATCTTTATGTTTGGTGTGTTGTTCAACTTTAACCTTTAACTATGGGCATGCTAGTTATGTTTCTCTCTCTCACATAATTAAGTTATTATATACTCTACCTTATCTATAATGTTACTTATGCTTGCTACACACTTCCGCAAATAAATCTTTAGTGTGATCGTGAGATGATTCGAATGAGGAGTCCTCACGGCGGGAACTTGTGGGAAACGTCATGGCGCCGGATTAGGGCCTCGACTTGGCTCGGTCCCGGTCCGGGGTCATGACAGGGGAGGGTGGAGATTGGAGGTGGGGGTTTTATGCCATATCTGCAGAGTTTTTTTTTTTTTTTTTTTTTAGTGGCACAGGGGAGGTTTTCGTAGGAGATGGATAGGAGAGCCTCAAAGTCCCTTTCTAATTCTACCTTAATCTCAATAGGTTGCTCCTTCGAGATGTCTAAATTGACTTGAACACGAGTGAAGGTGAGGATCTTTAAGAGGCAGTGATATCGTCCATCTTGAGAGGGTGGCCAATTGAGCTAGCAAGAGGAAGGATGATATTGCTATTCCAGCAATGATAGGGGATGCCAAATATTCGTATCCAGAACGGATGTAGGGAAGGCCAAACTGAGAGGTCTTGGCCAGGTGACCAGGGGAGAAGGTGGAGTTTTCTATTTTGTAGGGAGTAGGGGGGATCCAAAGATGGCCAGGTCCTTATCTTCTTTGGAGATGGATCTTAATAGAAAATGTCCTTTGTCTATTAAGGAGATGAGGCAAGGCTTGGATAGATTCTAGGTGGAGTTGGCATGGTGGGTTAGCCATTCTACAATGGGTCTTCTGCCAAAAAATCTTCCTATGGCAGCATTAGAGAAAGAGTTTCTACTGGGTTCGATCATGGAAGAGGGGATTTTCATAGTGAGCTGGCCTTCAGTTATGGAAGAAGGGGGATAGTCTAAGGGAGAAATGGGTTTAGAGTCTGGGAAGAGGTCTAGCCAGTTTCTATTGGCTGCCTGTTGACTAACCTGGGCGAAGGAGGGAGATTGGAGGCTAAGAAGCTGGGCCAGTTGATCTGCAAATAGATTGCGCAGAGGGTTGGAGATGGAGAGAGTGGGATCTGGTGGTCTCAGAGGAGGGAGGAGATCCGACCAGGCATTGGGAGAGGGATCACAGATTTTGGTTGGACGGAGGTTGTTCCTAACTGTGTGGATCAAACAAGCTAAGTGTTTCTGTAGAAGTTCTAGCTGAGCACAGTCCCAGACCGCGGTGGGAGAATCCGAAATTAGGATAGGGGAAGAGGGTACCAGGTCATGAAGGGCGAGAGGCACCTGCAATTCGGGTTGTGATGAAGGTGACTGGTCCTGATTTGCTGTCGGATGCTTTAGGAGTTACTGAACTAAAGCTGGCTAGGAGTTGGTAAGAGGGGGGAAATCAAAGACTTGCAGGGATGGTGGGGTTGCAGAGGTCACATTAATTCAACCATTGGTTCTATTGAAAAAACTTCACTATTCAGGAGCTTTGTCTCCATCCATATTGACATTATTCGATTTAAGAGAAGATGTGAAGAATTTATTTTTCTGTAGTTTCAATCTAATAAATATTTATTAAGTTTATTGAATTAATTGTATTGTTCTCATATGGGATCTAGGATTATGTACCGACTGTTTTCAATAATTTTAGTGCAAAAGTGGTAGTGGATGGGAGCACAATTAATGTAGGATGGTGGGGATAAAGTAGGTACATTGTATAACTTTTCTCTTTATAACAAAGGGTGTCCCAGCCCTTTGGGCCGGACTAATTCCTATGGCCCAAGGGGAGCCTGGTAAATCCATTATGGCCCCAGTGTGGTTGCGTATTTTTGAACCCTTAATGATCGGACCCAAGTATAGGGTGCGATTGTAGTAATAAAACTGGTAAGACCATGTCGATCCACATGGAGCTTTGGAGATAAGGCTTTCCAACTTTGTCACCTGCCCTAAATAAAATCTAATTTTAGCCTAAAATCTAGAAAAGTACATTCATCATTCCTACTTCAAACTAAAATTAAATACATCTCCAAAAATAAAATTTCCTAAATCTAAAATGAGTCGCGAGTTACTACAAAAGAACACACAAATTAGAACATCAAATTAGAAAATTCCAAAAATAAAACTTACCAAAAATAAAACTAAGAAGCTAAATTAAAAATAAATAAATAAAATAAACCTAAGTTAGAAACCAGATCAATCAAAACATTCTCAACAAAGATTTGTAACAAATCAAATCACTCAAAAAGAAAACAACCTACTTTCTAAAATTAGCATGAAAACCTTACTGAATTAGTTCCCTAAATTAGAAACTAGATTAGTCAATTAGGGTTGATATATTTCCTAAGTTAGTGAATTGAGTTAATCAACTCCCTAAAGTTAAGGACTTTCCAAATAAATAAAGATTTACAAATCATAACAAATTTAGAAAGCATTAAGCCAATCATACCTTATGTTAGAATTTCAAAAAATTTCCAAATCTTAAGAAACTTCCTAAGTTAAAATCTTCAATTAACAAAATTAGAAAGATCTTTTATTTCTGGAAATTATCTAAATAATCTAAAACACAAAATTAGAAACTAATCCTAAAGTTAGAAAGTTAGTAATGCAATGTATGCCATGAGGTGCTAGAAAATTCTAATTCTAGAAAACTAGTATGCATGACTGTTTTTATGCATGATTTTTCCTAATATAATGCAACCTAAAATTGAGTTTAATGGTTAGGTTTTGAACTACAATGATGCATGAATCAAATAAAAAAAACGGAAGTGAAAAACGATTTAAAACGAATGAGATATGAGTGTATGAACATGACTAAAAAAAAAAAACAATTTGTGCAGAAATTCTGCACACAAGTGGGTCCGACCAGCCATGTTTGAGCCATTGGTTCACCATCTTTCCAAAATTAGTTTTGCTTGAAACTCTGGGGTTTGAAAATACACAGATCAAACTTTAATTTCCCCAAGTTTCATGGAAAAATAATGTGCTTTGATCAGGTTTCCAATTGCAAACTTTTTACACAACATCTGTCCTGAAATTCCTGCAACAATGTGCTGAATTGTAAACTTTATATTTGGATCCGAATTTGTAAAAAAATTATTTGGCCAAGATTATTGACTGAAATCTCTGATTTTTCTTGCTTATTCAATTTCAAACTCCTATTCCAGAAACTTAAACTTATCTAAACTCCACCAATATGAATATTCATGCAATGCTAATTACTTCCAACCATAAACTATGCATAAAAATTCACATAAACATATAAGAAGCATAAGAAGAAAAGAAAACAAAAAAATTCTTGAATTTAAATGTGTAGTGTAAAAAAAATAAATGTGTGGATTGCATAAAATTAAATGTTTGGCATTAACAAGAAATTAAATGTATGAATTTTTTTTCAACAAAAAAATAAATGTGTGGAAATTGTAATAAAAAAATGTGTGATAAGTGTGCTCTTTTTTTATCCTCAAATCGGGTTCATAATTACTTATTTCATGTCCTTAGGATCTTGGGTTGTCAATCCAAGAACAAGAACAAGGAAAACACAATTCAAGCATTAATCACCTAAGAAAAAGAATAATAAAAAAAAATCAAACTTTTACTAATATGCAATGTTTTTACATAAAAGATAGATAAATAAAATTCCAAAAACAAAAAAAAAAAAAAAAAAAAAAATTTACTAGGATGAAAGGAACCTCTCTAGTTGAAGCATCAAGTTGGGACAAGCCTTCTCGAGGAGAGATGAGCTGTAGTAGAGAAAGGAGATGGGTAGAATGGTGGTGGAATTATACTAGTGAGGGGTTTTTTTCCTTCATGAAAGGGAGTGGACGTCCATGGGTTGTTTAATTAGGGTATGGGCTGCCCTATTCTTTCTTCCTAGTCCCTACTTTGTTGCAAGAATCTTCTTCACTCGGTAAATCTTCTCCTTTCTTTTCTCCATTCTATCCTCACACACTTGTCATATTTCCTTCTTTAGCAAATCTTTCTTTGATTTGACGTTTATGAGAGATACATGAGATGACAAACTCTAAGTTGGAATCAAGAGAAAAATTGAGTTCCCAATATGTGTAGATTCTTCCCACTTTTGTCTCTTTGGAAATCTTCTTTCTTGATTTGGCCCTTCATGGATTTTCTTTGATTATCTTGAATTATCTTCAAAAATAAACTTGGGCTTTTGTGCAAAGAAAGTGGACCACCCTCTTGGACGCCCCACATGTGTGACCTACACATGTGCATGTGTGGGACCTTTTTCCTCATTTCCTGTAAGCAAAAAAAAAAAAATAAAATGAATTTTATGTGAAAAGACAAATTTACCCTCAATTCATGAATGCATGACTGTGGGCCCATCTCTCATGAAAAGATGAATGAAAACACATTTAAAAAATAAAATTATAAAAATGGCAAGTTTCATGATTTGATGCAAAAATGCTGGTTTTTGAGCAAATTATGCATGAATGCACTACAATGGATCAAAAAATGTATAAAATCATGATATGATACTAAATGAGGCTCTCTTGGCCTGACAAGTCCTTAAACTTACCAAAAATAGCCACAAAAATATGCATTTTCAACGACTTATCACACCCCCGAACTAGCGTTTTGCTAGTCCCTAGCAAAAACTTCGAACAAAATGAGGAATCCATAATGACATAATCCATCCTAAACTAATGAAATGAAATGAAAATGGAAATGAATGCAACGCCACTTTCGTTGGCACTCTCGACTGCATTTAGCCTATGCAGTAAGCCCTTAAACCCCTAGGTTCCCCCTAATGGACGAGTTGTGCCTCGTGAGGGTTTGCAGTGACTGTACCCACAAAATTCTTCTTCTTCTTCTTCTTTTATTTTTTTTTAATTTTTTTTATCAAAGTAGAAACCAAACCAAACCGTGGGAACTTTTCCAAAAGAAAATTTACAAATACCGGATATTCTCGATTCTTGGAATTTTTCAAAGGCAAATCTTAAATTAGGTTCACAAATCTCATCTTTCGGTCAGAAATTCTCGAAATTATGCTGAATTGATTGTGCATGGTGGTAAGTGCGTATACGAAAAAAACATAGGTATCAAATGATCCACCAAAATTTTTCGTGAAAACGATTTTCTATCCAAAATTCTGGGTCACCTAACCTTAGCAAAAAACAGTATTCCTCTCAAAGCGACCATGACGGCTTTTGCACTGCTGTTTTTTCCGAAGGCCGCAATTATTATTATTATTTTTTCTTTTTTTTTCTTTAAACACACACATGTGACTGTGCAATGCCTAGGTCCCTTAAGCTTTCTAATTAACCCATATAACGAGCTTTAGGCCAATGAATCCCAAACCAGATGTTCTTAGGGCAGTAGGTATGTAAATTCCCCTACGGGCTTGCTGGCTCGGGTTGAAAAGACTACGAACCCAAACTAGTCACACAACTTTTTTTTTCCTTTTTTTTTTTTTTGCGTTCCCCAACAATAGGCAGCCCTTTCCATGTGCCCGAATTAATTCAACGGTTTGTGGTTGATTAGACCACCCATATCAACCAGGAGACTGTGAAACTAAGGGTCGGTTTTCCATCATATTTTCAATCCAATCGTCAAAGAAAACGAAAATCATAGCTTCACATTCAAAACCTTGAAAATGTATACAGACTATGTAAAAGTGAGGGATCAAAATTCAGCACCTTTCCAAAAACACTTTCCTTTAACAAAATAGTAAACCATTGTTCTCTCTTTGCCCAAAGCACCAAAAATTCCAAGTTTCAAGTTATCTTTGTTTCATATAATTTCTCTCCAAATTCCCCTATATTTTTTTTTCAAAACCCTAAAAACAACAGAAATAGCAATTTTTTTTTATTTTTTCTCCCTTTTTTTTTGTTTTGTTTTAAAGAAGCAACCAAAAAAAATTTTTTTTTGTCAAAGAAACAACCAAAAAGAATGTAAAAGTTTTGTCCAAAGATGAACAAGTGTGCTTGTTCCCACCCCCCAACCTAGCATGAACATTGTCCTCAATGTGTGAAGGAATGGGATGCAATGAACATATGAAACATGAGGAACATAAAAAGTAATGGAGGGTAAAGGATAGAAAGCACCTGTGATTTGTTCGAGTTGTTCCCTGTCTTAAGTTAGACGAAACGACAAGAATAACAGGATAAAACCTAAACTACATAAGATACACAGTAATGGGCCATTGTCAGATCCAGGGCCGACTAATCCTGGTAGATAGGATCATCAAGAGGAATTTCTTCCTCATCAACTGGTGCAATTTCCAAGAATGGCTTCAATCTTTGACCATTGACTTTGAACGTTTGGCCATCCTTGGGATCATAAATTGTAACAGCACCATATGGAAACACTTCCTTTACAATGAATGGTCCAGTCCAACGGGAGCTAAGTTTGCCAGGAAATAAATGAAGCCTAGAATTATAAAGGAGGACCTTCTGCTCAAGGTGAAAGGATTTTCGCAGAATGTTTTTATCATGAAAGATCTTGGTCCTCTCTTTATAAATTCTTGAGTTTGCATAGGCTTCCCTGCGCAACTCATCCAATTCATTTAATTGCAGTTTCCTCTTGTTTCCAGCTTTATCCATATCAAAGTTAAACTGCTTAATGGCCCAGTAAGCTTTGTGTTCCAGTTCCACCGGGAGGTGGCATGCTTTCCCATAGATGAGCCGGTAGGGAGACATTCCAATTGGAGTCTTAAAAGTAGTCCGGTAGGCCCATAAAGCATTATTTAATCTCATTGGCCAATCTTTCCGATTAGGACTTACTGTAGTCTCCAATATTCTTTTAATTTCTCGATTTGACACTTCCACTTGCCCACTGGTCTGTGGGTGATAGGGGGTAGACACTTTATGGGTGATCCCATATTGTTTCATGAGGGCTTCAAATGCCCGGTTGCAAAAGTGCAAACCCCCATCACTGATGATGGCTCGTGGAGTACCAAAACGAGAAAATATATTTTCTTTTAGAAATTTCTGGACAGTTTTAGAGTCATTCTCCCGACAGGGAATAGCCTCTATCCACTTGGACACATAGTCCACAGCCACTAAGATATAGATATAACCAAAACTCAGAGGAAATGGACCCATGAAATCAATGCCCCATACATCAAAAAACTCAACTACCAAAATGGGATTCAGTGGCATCATGTTTCTTTTGGAAATTGTGCCTAACTTCTGGCAACGATCACAGGCTTTGCAAAAATTGTAAACATCCTTATACAATGTGGGCCAATAGAAACCACTTTGAAGAATTTTTTGAATTGTCTTTTTACTTGAAAAGTGGCCTCCACATGCCTGTGTATGAGAAAAGGAGATGACACTGTGTATCTCATTATCCGGCACGCATCTCCTAATTAATTGGTCTGAGCAGTATTTAAACAGATATGGATCATCCCAGAAAAAATATCGAACCTGAGGAAAGAAAGAGTTTCTATCTTGCTTGGTCCAATGGTCAGGAGTGTTGCCCGTAGCAAGATAGTTTGCGATATCAGCGTACCAAGGGGATTGATGTACCGCAAAAAGATGTTCATCTGGGAAACTGTCCCGGATTGGTGTCAGTGCAATGGTGTCAGAAAGGACCAGTCTAGATAGATGATCATCCACGACATTCTCTACTCCCTTCTTATCCTTAATTTCTAAGTTAAATTCTTGGAGTAGGAGGATCCATCTAATGAGTCTGGGCTTAGCATCCTTCTTTGAGAGAAGGTACTTTAGCACAGAGTGATCAGTGAAGACAATAATTTTGGATCCAATCAAATAGGACCGAAACTTGTCAAGTGCAAAAACCACTGCAAGCAATTCTTTCTCAGTGGTTGAATAGTTGATCTGTGTACTATTCAAGCTCCTGCTTTCATAAGAAATCACAAAAGGTTTCTTATCCTTACGTTGCCCCAACACAGCCCCAACCGCATAATCGCTGGCATCACACATAATCTCAAAGGGCAAAGTCCAATCTGGAGGCTTTATAATCGGTGCGGACGTCAGCATGTTTTTCAACTTATCAAATGCTTCTTTGCATGCCTTAGTCCAGTTAAATTCTGCCTCTTTGGAAAGCAAGTTACATAGAGGTCTGGATATGGAACTGAAGTCTTTAATAAACCTTCTGTAAAAGCCTGCATGCCCTAAAAATGATCTGACATCTCGTATGGTTTTGGGCGTGGGCAAGTCGGTGATCAAATCTATTTTGGACTTGTCAACTTCCAATCCTCTTTCTGACACAATGTGACCAAGGACAATTCCCTGGCGAACCATAAAAAGACACTTTTCTCAATTCAGCACAAGGTTCTTTTCTTCGCATCTAGTGAGGACCACTACAACAAAAAACACAATTGGTGAAATGACAAAATGTCACCAAAGGCCCAATTTTTGTCACCTATTATCATTGGTGACAAGGGAAGGGGTGTCATTGTATCCATGACACTAAAAGTCAACGGTGACAAAGTTTGTGCACTTGTCACGGAATGATGTCAACGGTGACAAAACTATGGTGTCATGGAAGAAAGATTTTCCATGACATAGTAGGGTGTCACTGAAAGCAACGGTGACAACAACGCAGGTGTCATAGAAAAGAGATCTTCTGTGACAAGAATTGTTACTGAAAATATTTACCCTGACAACCAAATACGTGTCACCAATAATATTACCAAGTTGGCACACAAGGGTGACATACTCTTTTTGTCAAAAAAAAACACAATCAAAATATATATTTGTGCCACCCAAATTATCATTTCGCACCTGCTTACAAGGTTTCAGACATTTGTATCTAGATACACCCATTAGCAAAACTTATACCACAAAGACGCAAAATATCATTCAAATCAAATATCCAACAAGTCAACATTCTACCATCCAAATTCACAACCGTTCAAAAAAATTCATCCTTCAACAATAAAAACTTTAAAGTCAATAGTCTTAGCATAACTACGAAACATCCAAACACGGTGTGTCGTGTCAAATAACAAAAATAATTCAAAACAAGTGTTCCAGTTAACTACAAAAAGTCTTCAGCTCCATCTTGGTCATTTTGGTTAACTGCCAAAAAGTAACTCCATTTCGATATTTACCTACCTGTATAAAATCGCAACAAAAAAATGTAATTAGTTAACATGTTATGAAATCGAGAAATCCTAAAAATACATTTGATTCGATTGCTAAAATTCAATAGATTCAACAATCTAAGATAAAACAATGATACAGGGCCAATATGACTTTGGGGGTCCACTAAATACCGTTATCCCATAAACAAAACGAACATTAGATTCTAACATTTTAAAAAAAAAAATTACTTTATGGGTTTTTTATAAGTTTTTGGGTCAAATTACAAGTGATGCTTTGAGATGCCTTGATGGCTGCAAACCATTACATATCACGTAGATGTATTGCTTTTCCAGGTCAACCATGACAAACACAAGTACAGTGATTTTAAACTACGTTCAGATGCCTCATGTAAGTACATATAGGACCATATGTGGGTAGGCCCATCCCCACAGAAGTCATTAACATAGGCCAGCTAGCTGCAACCTATGTATGGGCCCAAGCTAGATTCCAAAATGAATGATAATCAGGATGCATGGCATTGCTTAAACCATGTACATCCTATTCAAAACTAGCAAAGCACGAATGTGAAGTTACTATGCTGCAAATCCTAGCTTGACGCAGCAGAAAAAAAAAAAAAAAAAAAAAAACAAAGGATTGAGCAAAGAAACAACAAGGCTTACCTCCTCCGATACACATCAGCCATAGATTTACTGCTAGATCCCAGTGCCATTAACAAGTTGTCATACGTTGAAGGTCTTTTATAAACCACTACATCCTCAGAAGTCTCGTTGCCTGAATGCTAGCTCCTCATATGAATGCTCTACATTATACAAACAAAACGTTTGGCTTCATGAAAACATAATGAACCATCAAGAAGTAGCACATATAGCAAAAAGGCATTTCTAAATCCACCAATTTTATCAGAATGTGTAAATACATGCAACAGATGATAGACATTTTTAACCAAAGTAAAATTGGCACATTTAAATTTGAAAGTTTTATTACCATTTACTATTAAAACAATCATTCACCAGCTGGACTCAGCCAAAACATTGAGATGGGCTGCAATCAAGCTTATGATTGAGATGGTGATGCTTCCTTGAGTGCTGGGTAGTAACAATCTTATCTAGTGTTCTCAGCCTCTTTAGTCTTGTTATAAAAGCAGCAAATCTTTTCATTAGGTTAATAAAATAGCAACTACCATCATTCCAAAGAAAGAATGAATCACATAAAAGACCGTCGCCCACCCACATAGCCTCAGATTTCTTAAACTTAAAACAAGTCGAAATAAATGTATGACAAAATAAAATGTTTCTGACCATTCTTGTGGTTATATGTAGTAGGATGCTTCTCTCTTTTTGTTAAACGTAGATATGTTTATGTAACGTATCCTTTATGTACCCATATCCTATTTTCTAAATTTTTTTCATAACATCGCATCGGCATCGTACTCTATCTTGTCCCTACAGAATCAGTTGATACTTCTGCAAATAAACTCTTTTGAAGTTTGGAATGCTAATACACTCCAATGATCAATGATAAATTAGTTTAAAGAATTAAGTGACATCTCACTAATTATAATTATCACTCAGTGGTTTCCTTATACAAAATGAGCACTCATAACTACAGCAAAACAACATCATTGAGTAGTAAAAGTGTACATCATCTTGAATATGACCAGGAACGCATGATTGACTAGAAACTTCCTTCGAAACTTCCTTAATTGACATGGAAATTTACTTACCGAGAATTAGAGCCTTCCCCAACAAGACCTCCTTGCATATAAGCGGACATAACAGCGTCGAAGCGCGCAAACTTTTCATCATATGCACGTATTGTCTCCTGTTGTGTTTGGCACAAGTCCTTCAAGGTCTCAAACTAATTCTTTTGTTCTTGGCACGTATCCTTAAGTGTCTCAACCTGATTCTTCAGAACTCGCACCTCATCATGTGATTTAGCACTAGACCGCTTAGATGATGGTCGCTTCAAACCAACACCATATTCCTTTACATAAAACTTCTTACCAAGAACTTCCATTGGCATCTCCTCTTGTGGCATGGTGACTGGTAGCCCAAGTGCCTCATCCTCTTTGCGACGTGACTCATCCTCTCGGTGGCGTGCCTCAAGTTGTACCTAATAGCAAAGAAAATATAAAATCAATATATTGCATGAAATACAAAAATAACGTTGGTGATGCGACTTCTATGGTTAACGCTTACATGTACTTGCTCACATATCGGGGTTACCCACTTCTTCTTCTTTGTACTATAATGGGTTAACTTGTAGAAATCTGCAATGCCAATATGTTGACCATGCTCTTTTTCTTGAGCTGACATAGCAGCTGCAAATGATTGTGATCCCATAGTATGATTGAAAGGTAAATTTGCTCGACCTTTCTTCCTTTTTTTTACCAATTCCAAAAAGCTGATATAAATGTACTTGTAAAGATATCAATCAAATGAATTCCTTATTCCAAATTGAATTTTACCTCTTTATCTTTATTAGTCTAGATGTTACCAATCATCCATGCCCAGTCTTCACCACTTACTCCTCTATATGGCTTGATATACGGGTCCTTACCAGCTTCCACTAAGGCTTCATAATGTGCTTTCATATTATGACGCTAGGTTCTATACAATTTGTTACACTTGCGGTCAATTCCACGCCTCACATGCTCTTTCTCATCATATTCCCTTATGTCAAATTTATCCTGCACTCATTCATATAATATAGAATTCTAGTATAAGCAAAAAGGAGTTAAAATTGTGCCTGAACTGAAATATCATCTTGGGATGCTAAAATTTAAGTGAACCTAGTTGCTGAAAATGTGAATTATTGTTGCTGAAACTGTGTAGTAGCTATTGGAAATGAAATTTGGATGCCAAAACTGGTTCTTTATGTGCAAAAATTATATACTAGAACCTGAAAATAACCTTTGTGACTAGTGTAAATGAGTACTAAGAGCTTAATTGCATCTTAATCTTAAAGAGGAAAAATAGTGAACCTCAAATAAAATAAAAAGAGAGAAAACTTTACTCGAGTAGCCTATATGATGGGTGCTTTAATAGTAGATGGAATATCATCCCACTTTTTCATATCCTTTAATGGTGCCGCCATCCTAATTTGTACACCAAGCTAATTGGCCAACCTAGTGGCATTTTCCCTAACGGGTGCTCCTACCTCCAGAGGAACCACTACAACAAGTTTGGTGCCACTACTAGCAGTAATAAAGCGTTCGGTGTTAATTCCACAGGTAGCACCCCGGATATGCTTTGAGGTAGAAGCTGAAAAGTTTAAAAAAAGTAGAGTGTGTGAATATTACAATTAAAATATAATAGAATTTCACATATTGCTGGTATTGTATTTTTTTTCTTTTTTGTTTTTTTTGTTTTTTTTTTTTTGAGTTTGACAATGATTTTTCGTTGGATCTAATAAATCCACAGGAGACTGTTGTATAAATAACCCGTTCTCCATTTTTCCTCCCTTAGTTTTAACTTATATGAAACTGACATTGATGGAAAATGTACCTCTCACCATATCGTGCGGTAAAGAAGTTGGTGTAGTAGATAGAGTATGTTGTTCAACCAGTAAGTCTTGGGCAGGAGTAGGAGCCACTGTAGACTCTGTTGTTAAAGAACTTGGTATACCTACCATCGATGTTGGGGTAGGCATTGAACCTTGGGTAGAGGAAGGAGCACAATAGACTACATATGAGGCATCTCAGTATGGGGAGTGGATGTATGTTGTGTAACAACGTTCTTCTTTCTTTTTTCATTCCTGATAGCATCAATCTGTCACCATGTGACACAAAATTAATGTCTAATGATATATTTGTAAGCCTTGAATACACAATACAATTATATATTACTAGTTCTTCCTCATCGCTATAAGAACTCAAATGGTCATCAGAACTCAAATTGTTCTCATCCTCACGTGGTTGATACTCCTCGTCATCATCATCCATGGCCCTCATATTTTTCGCCTCCTTAGTAGTTTTAGTCTTTCGCTTCTCCTTCAAATCAACCAATGAATTCTCCATCCTTTGAAACCCCCTTTCAACCAATCTAAGGTTATTCAATTCCATTTTTTCCCGCCTTTGTGTCATAATCAGACACTGGTTGGCCCATGCTCCCGAGCTTGATAAACCTAACCTTGTTTTTGGCCATCTCTCTCCTATAAGAAAAGACATTTAGATTTTAGTATGATATATGAACAAGTAACATTTAGAAGATTTTAGTATGATATATGAACGTGACATTTAGATTTCAGCAGATTTTCAGCAATTGTGTTGGAAAAGTGCGCTGGTTCAAAAGAAGGCAAAGGTGACTGTACCATGCCGGAAAATAACAGTTTTTTAGTTCATGATATGTACTTTGGAACCCCCGAATTTCGGACAGAAAATCCATCGGGAAACTGGTTAGCCAGTGCCCTAAACAGGGGCACTCAGCGGTGTTTCAGCGGATTTCCAGCAACTGTGTTGGAAAACTGCGTTGTTTCAAAAGAAGGCAAAGTTGACTGTATCGTGCCGGAAAATAGCAGTTTTTTAGTTCAAGATATGTATTTTCGAACCCCCGAATTTCGGACAGAAAATTCATCGGGAAGCTGGTTACCCAGTGCCCCAAACTGGGGTACTCAGCGGTGTTTCAGCAGATTTCCAGCAACTGTGTTGGAAAAGTGCGCTGTTTCAAAAGAAGGCAAAGGTGACTGTATCATGCCGGAAAATAGCAGTTTTTTAGTTCATGATATGTACTTTGGAACCCCCGAATTTCGGACAGAAAATCCATCGGGAAGCTGGTTAGCCAGTGCCCCAAACAGAGGTACTCAGCGGTGTTTCAGCAGATTTCCAGCAACTGTGTTGGAAATGTTCGCTGTTTCAAAAGAAGGCAAAGTTGACTGTATCGGGCCGGAAAATAGCAGTTTTTTAGTTCATGATATGTACTTTGGAACCCCCGAATTTCGGACAGAAAATCCATCGGAAAGCTGGTTAGCCAGTGCCCCAAACAGGGGTACTCAGCGGTGTTTCAGCAGATTTCCAGCAACTGTGTTGGAAAAGTGTGCTGTTTCAAAAGAAGGCAAAGTTGACTGTATCGTGCCGGAAAATAGCTATTTTTTAGTTCATGATATGTACTTTGGAACCCCCGAATATCGGACAGAAAATCCATCGGGAAGCTGGTTAGCCAGTGCCCCAAACAGGGGTACTCAGCGGTGTTTCAGCGGATTTTCAGTACTGTGTTGGAAAAGTGCGCTTTTTCAAAAGAAGGCAAAGGTGACTGTATCATGCCGGAAAATAGCAGTTTTTTAGTTCATGATATGTACTTTGGAACCCCCGAATTTCAGACAGAAAATCCATCGGGAAGCTGGTTAGCCAGTGCCCCAAACAGGGGTACTCAGCGGTGTTTCAGCAGATTTCCAGCAACTGTGTTGGAAAAGTGCGCTGTTTCAAAAGAAGTCAAAGTTGACTGTATCGTGCCGGAAAATAGCTATTTTTTAGTTCATGATATGTACTTTGGAACCCCCAAATTTCGGACAGAAAATCCATCAGGAAGCTGGTTAGCCAGTGCCCCAAACAGGGGTACTCAGCAGTGTTTCAGCGGATTTCCAGCAACTGTGTTGGAAAAGTGCGCTGTTTCAAAAGAAGGCAAAGTTGACTGTATCGTGCCGGAAAGTAGCAGTTTTTTATTTCATGATATGTACTTTGGAACCCCCAAATTTCGGACAGAAAAGCCATCGGGAAGCTGATTAGCCAGTGCCCCAAACAGGGGTACTCAGCAGTGTTTCAGCAGATTTCCGGCAACTGTGTTGGACAAGTGCGCTGTTTCAAAAGAAGGCAAAGGTGACTGTATCGTGCCGGGCAGTTTTTTAGTTCATGACATGTACTTTGGAACCCCTGAATTTTGGACAGAAAAACCTTCGGGAAGCTGGTTAGCAAGTGCCGCAAACAGGGGTACTCAGCGGTGTTTCAGCGGATTTCCAGCAACTGTGTTGGAAAAGTGCGCTGTTGCAAAAGAAGGCAAAGTTGACTGTATCGTGCCGGAAAATAGCTGTTTTTTAGTTCATGATATATACTTTGGAACCTCCGAATTTCGGACAGAAAATCCAACGGGAAGCTGGGTAGCCAGTGCCCCAAATAGGGGTACTCAGCGGAGTTTCAGCAGATTTCCAGCAACTGTGTTGGAAAAGTGCGTTGTTTCAAAAGAAGGCAAAGTTGACTGTATCGTGCCGGAAAATAGCAGTTTTTTAGTTCATGATATGTACTTTGGAACCCCCAAATTTCGGACAGAAAAGCCATCGGGAAGCTGATTAGCCAGTGCCCCAAACAGGGGTACTCAGCGGTGTTTCAGCAGATTTCCAGCAACTGTGTTGGACAAGTGCGCTGTTTCAAAAGAAGGCAAAGGTGACTGTATCATGCCGGAAAATAGCAGTTTTTTAGGTCAAGATATGTACTTTGGAACCCCTGAATTTTGGACAGAAAAACCTTCGGGAAGCTGGTTAGCCAGTGCCCCAAACAGGGGTACTCAGCGGTGTTTCAGCGGATTTCCGGCAACTGTCTTGGAAAAGTGAGCTATTTCAAAAGAAGGCAAAGTTGACTGTATCGTGCCGGAAAATAGCTGTTTTTTAGTTCATTATATATACTTTGGAACCCCCGAATTTCGGACAGAAAATCCATCGGGAAGCTGGTTAGCCAGTGCCCCAAACAGGGGTACTCAGCGGTGTTTCAGCAGATTTCCAGCAACTGTGTTGGAAAAGTGCGCTGTTTCAAAAGAAGTCAAAGTTGACTGTATCGTGCCGGAAAATAGCAGTTTTTTAGTTCATGATATGTACTTTGGAACCCCCAAATTTCGGACAGAAAATCCATCAGGAAGCTGGTTAGCCAGTGCCCCAAACAGGGGTACTCAGCAGTGTTTCAGCGGATTTCCAGCAACTGTGTTGGAAAAGTGCGCTGTTTCAAAAGAAGGCAAAGTTGACTGTATCGTGCCGGAAAGTAGCAGTTTTTTAGTTCATGATATGTACTTTGGAACCCCCAAATTTCGGACAGAAAAGCCATCGGGAAGCTGATTAGCCAGTGCCCCAAACAGGGGTACTCAGCAGTGTTTCAGCAGATTTCCGGCAACTGTGTTGGACAAGTGCGCTGTTTCAAAAGAAGGCAAAGGTGACTGTATCGTGCCGGGCAGTTTTTTAGTTCATGATATGTACTTTGGAACCCCTGAATTTTGGACAGAAAAACCTTCGGGAAGCTGGTTAGCCAGTGCCGCAAACAGGGGTACTCAGCGGTGTTTCAGCGGATTTCCAGCAACTGTGTTGGAAAAGTGCGCTGTTTCAAAAGAAGGCAAAGTTGACTGTATCGTGCCGGAAAATTAGCTGTTTTTTAGTTCATGATATATACTTTGGAACCCCCGAATTTCGGACAGAAAATCCAACGGGAAGCTGGGTAGCCAGTGCCCCAAACAGGGGTACTCAGCGGAGTTTCAGCAGATTTCCAGCAACTGTGTTGGAAAAGTGCGCTGTTTCAAAAGAAGGCAAAGTTGACTGTATCATGCCGGAAAATAGCAGTTTTTTAGTTCATGATATGTACTTTGGAACCCCCAAATTTCGGACAGAAAATCCATCAGGAAGCTGGTTAGCCAGTGCCCCAAACAGGGGTACTCAGCAGTGTTTCAGCGGATTTCCAGCAACTGTGTTGGAAAAGTGCGCTGTTTCAAAAAGAAGGCAAAGTTGACTGTATCGTGCCGGAAAGTAGCAGTTTTTTAGTTCATGATATGTACTTTGGAACCCCCAAATTTCGGACAGAAAAGCCATTGGGAAGCTGATTAGCCAGTGCCCCAAACAGGGGTACTCAGCAGTGTTTCAGCAGATTTCCGGCAACTGTGTTGGACAAGTGCGCTGTTTCAAAAGAAGGCAAAGGTGACTGTATCGTGCCGGGCAGTTTTTTAGTTCATGATATGTACTTTGGAACCCCTTAATTTTGGACAGAAAATCCTTCGGGAAGCTGGTTAGCCAGTGCCGCAAACAGGGGTACTCAGCGGTGTTTCAGCGGATTTCCAGCAACTGTGTTGGAAAAGTGCGCTGTTGCAAAAGAAGGCAAAGTTGACTGTATCGTGCCGGAAAATAGCTGTTTTTTAGTTCATGATATATACTTTGGAACCCCCGAATTTCGGACAGAAAATCCAACGGGAAGCTGGGTAGCCAGTGCCCCAAACAGGGGTACTCAGCGGAGTTTCAGCAGATTTCCAGCAACTGTGTTGGAAAAGTGCGCTGTTTCAAAAGAAGGCAAAGTTGACTGTATCATGCCGGAAAATAGCAGTTTTTTAGTTCATGATATGTACTTTGGAACCCCCAAATTCGGACAGAAAAGCCATTGGGAAGCTGATTAGCCAGTGCCCCAAACAGGGGTACTCAGCGGTGTTTCAGCAGATTTCCAGCAACTGTGTTGGACAAGTGCGCTGTTTCAAAAAGAAGGCAAAGGTGACTGTATCATGCCGGAAAATAGCAGTTTTTTAGGTCAAGATATGTACTTTGGAACCCCTGAATTTTGGACAGAAAAACCTTCGGGAAGCTGGTTAGCCAGTGCCCCAAACAGGGGTACTCAGCGGTGTTTCAGCGGATTTCCAGCAACTGTGTTGTAAAAGTGCGCTATTTCAAAAGAAGGCAAAGTTGACTGTATCGTGCCGGAAAATAGCTGTTTTTTAGTTCATTATATATACTTTGGAACCCCCGAATTTCGGACAGAAAATCCATCGGGAAGCTGGTTAGCCAGTGCCCCAAACAGGGGTACTCAACGGAGTTTCAGCAGATTTCCAGCAACTGTGTTGGAAAAGTGCACTGTTTCAAAAGAAGGCAAAGGTGCAAAAGGAAAGAATGAAAATCAAAGGAAATCCTATCCTCCTTGCAAACACTGCGGAAGAAAAGGTCATCCTCCATTTAGATGCTGGGGCATGAAGCTGTTATCTGCAAAAACAAAGTTCAACAAAACGATGAAGAAGCACAGATTGTTGATCAAGAGGAGGAAGATCAATTGTTCGTGGCTACATGTTTCACAAGCAGTGAATCAAGTGAAAGCTGGCTAATTGACAGTGGCTGCACCAATCACATGACCAATGACAAGGAACTTTTCAAAAATTTGAAGCCAACCAACATCTCCAAAGTCATAATCGGTAATGGTGATTACATCTCAGTCAAAGGGAAGGGGACAGTTGCAATAACAAGCTGTTCAGGTACAAAACTAATTCATGATGTTATTTTTGTTCCTGAAATTCAACAAAACTTGTTGAGTGTTGGTCAATTCATTGATGATTTCACCAGAATGTGCTAAATGTTTTTCTTGAAGTTTAAATCAGAAGTAGCTCAAGTCTTTTTTGGAAGTTCAAGGCAAGAGTTGAGAATGAAAGTGGCTGCAAAATTCAGATTGTGAGATCTGACAATGGGAAGGAGTATACTTCGAGAGAATTCAACCAGTTTTGTGAAAATGCAGGCATTGAACATCAGGTTACAGTCCCCTACACTCCACAACAAAATGGAGTTAGTGAAAGGAGAAATAGGTACATCATGGAAATGTCAAGATGCATGCTGCATGAGAAAAATTTACCAAAGAAGTTTTGGGCAGAGGCAACAAATACGGCTGTGTTTCTTCAAAACAGGCTCCCAACAAAGGCAGTAAAAGATCAAACACCATTTGAGGCCTGGTATGGTTACAAACCATCACTGAAGTTTCTTAAAGTATTTTGTTGTTTGTGTTTCACTCATGTTCCACAGATTAAACGTGACAAGCTAGATAGAAGAGCATCACCGGCCATTTTTATAGGCTATAGCACTGTCAGCAAGGCCTATAAAATTTTTCAGCCCCAAACTGGAAATATTGTTGTTAGCAGAGATGTTCATTTTGTTGAGGATAAAGAGTGGAACTGGGATAATGTAGAGAAGAAGGGTCAGACCATGACAGAGTTGAAACTCAAGTTTCTTGGTTCAAATGCTGAAGAAGTAGACTGACAAAATGAAACAGAGGATGAAGTCCCCATGAGAGGAACTAGGCTGCTCTCTGACATTTATGAAAGGTGCAACATTGCTGTGTGTGAACCTGTAAATTATGAAGAAGCAAAAAAGGATCAAAGGTGGACAGCTGCAATGAAGGAGGAGCTGTCCATGATAGAGAAAAACAAGACGTGAATTCTAGTGGAAAGACCTCAAGATAGAAAGGTAATTGGAGTCAAGTGGGTGTACAAAACTAAGCTAAATGCTGATGGTTCTATCAACAAACACAAGGCAAAACTCGTGGTGAAAGGCTATGCTCAAGTTCTTGGCGTGGACTACTCGGATACCTTTGCACTAGTTGCTCGTCTGGACACCATAAGGCTTTTGCTTGCTGTAGCTGCTCAGATGAATTGGAGAGTGTATCATCTTGATGTAAAATCAACATTTTTAAATGGTGTTGTGCAAGAAGAAATTTACATTGAACAGCCTGAAGGTTTTGTGAAGAAAGGAGTAAAGGACAAGGTGTTTCTACTCAAGAAGGTTCTTTATGGGTTGAAACAAGCTCCAAGAGCCTGGTACAGCAGGATAGATGACCATTTGCTGAGCTTAGGCTACTGTTTTACTCTTGGATCTGGTGTTTTCTCATGGAGCTCGAAGAAGCAAGAAACCATGGCTCAATCCACTGCTGAAGCAGAATTTGTTGCTGCAACAGTTGCTGTTAATCAAGCTTTGTGGCTAAGGAAGATTTTAATGGATCTCAATCTGAAGCAGAAAGAAAGCACTGAGATTTTTGTTGACAACCAAGCTGCCATTGCTATTTCCCATAATCCCGTGTTTCATGGGAAAACTAAGCATTTCAACATCAAGTTATTTTTCGTAAGAGAAGTGTAGAAAGAAGAATCTGTGACTCTGGTTTACCGCAAGTCTGAAGATCAGTTGGCAGATTTGTTTACAAAGCCACTTCCAGTGAGCAAGTCTGAGTTTCTAAGGCAGAAAGTTGGTGTTTGCTGCTCCTAAAGCAAGGAGGAGTGTTAGGAAAATGCTTCAGGACTGAAACCTGTCCACGTGCAGCTTATGTGTTTTATTTTTGTTTTTTCTTTTAAAATTGTTGTCCTAGTCTTTAGGAAGCAGTTAGGCTGTTTCTTTTAGTGTTGTTGATCATGGCTTATTTGTAGGACCATATTGTTAGTGGTTAGTTATTTTCTTCAAGTATAAGTTGTAATGTGTCCTAAAGTAAAATATGTTTTTGTTGTCCTTCTTTCATACGTTGCTATCAAATCAAAGCACTGCAGTAGTTTTCAAACCTTGAATTCTTTCTTTTCTTATCAAAATTAACAACAGTTTCAGCAGATTTCCAGCAACTGTTTGGAAAAGTGCGCTGTTTCAAAAGAAGGCAAAGGTGACTGTATCGTATCGGAAAATAGTAGTTTTTTAGTTCATGATATGTACTTTGGAACCCCCGAATTTTGGACAGAAAATCCATCGGGAAGCTGGTTAGCCAGTGCCCCAAACAGAGGTACTCAGCGGTGTTTCAACAGATTTCCAGCAACTGTGTTGGAAATGTGCGCTGTTTCAAAAGAAGGCAAAGGTGACTGTATCGTGCCGGAAAATAGCAGTTTTTTAGTTCATGATATGTACTTTGGAACCTCCGAATTTCGGACAGAAAATCCCTCGGAAAGCTGGTTAGCCAGTGCCCCAAACAGGGGTACTCAGTGGTGTTTCAGCAGATTTCCAACAACTGTGTTGGAAAAGTGCACTGTTTCAGAAGAAGGCAAAGGTGACTGTATCGTGCCGGAAAATAGCAATTTTTTAGTTCATGATATGTACTTTGGAACCCGCGAATTTCGGACAGAAAAACCTTCGGGAAGCTGGTTAGCCAGTGCCCCAAACAGGGGTAGTTAGCGAAAGATCTAAAACATCAAGAAATATTCAAACATGCAGGACAAAGGTACATAAGCCACATCCATAGATGATAAGTGTCAAAATACAGTTCACTAGGTACTATCCAAATAAAGGTTAAAGGATGATAATACAGAAAACTAAATGAAAGTTCTATGTCCGAATCAATATCCGAATCAGATTCACTAGCAAACTCATTATCACTAGGCTCTCCTAGTAATTCATCTTCATCTTCGTCTTCATCTTCTTCAGGAAAACTGCTGCTAAGTTGTCGGTTCTGTGTCTCTAGAACCACATTACTTGGAATAATCTCGGCATCAACGTCATCTCTAGTGAACCGAACCTCAACTGAATCATCAATATCAATATTAGGGACAGCATTAGTGGTTTCATCCTATTGGAATACATCAGTTGGCGCATCTTCTAAATCATCTTCCTTCTCAGGTATATCCCATATCCCTCGATGTTGGAGCCGTTCTACAACTTTCCAATGGTCACCAAATTTGGTATCATTGACATAGAAGACTTGCTTCACTTGAATTGGGAGGACAAATGGATCATTCTTACACCAATGTCTTCTTACATCAATGCTTGTGAAATGTGCATCGGCTTTAATAAATCTACTTCTACATCAATGCTTGTGAAATGTGCATCGGCTTTAATAAATCTACTTCTACTGGTATTGAACCATTCGCATTGGAAAAGAACTACACGGCGTCCAAACATATAACTTAGCTCCCATATTCTGCACAAGTTCCCATAAAAGGTAACTTTTTTCCCTTCATGGTTGTTCCCTTCCACGACGACACCACTATTTTGGCTTTTATGATGACTATCCCGGTCTTTAGTGTGAAATCGAACACCATTGGATATGCAACCTGAATATAGTTTGATAGTCACAAGTGGACCATTGGCTATAGACCACAAGTCATCGGTTGCTTCTTGTGAGCCTTCGTCTCGTAGTTGATTCATCTACAGAACAATGCATGGCAAGCATGTTAATATTCTATATGCCCACAACTTAATTTATCAGAAGATAGTTTGTATCTTACGTGTTCTTTGAACCACTTTGGAAATTTCTCTTCTTGTCTCTTCAGAATGTCACATGAACTTTCATTTGCTAATAGTCTTCTGTGTTCTCTATTTACAAACACACAATAGTGATGGTTAAAAAGGTTGCATACTAAATATAAGTAAAGGTAATATCCAAATTAAGTAATAATGTACTCTAGATATTGTTCCAGCTCAAAACTGTTATTTAAGACAAACCAATGAGCCTTGTCTGTTTCCTCCTGCGTAACATTACTTGCCCTCGTCATTAAGCCAAAAGGACGAACATTTTGGGTGAACACCGCTAACCCCATTTCACAGACACCGCCATCAGCATTTCGTTCTGGCCGATTGAAAGTTGTTTCCATACCACCGAGATACATTGAACAAAAAGTAAGACACTCTTTGACAATGTAAGCCTCAGAAATGGAACCTTCCGGATAGGCTCGATTGGTGACAAATCCCTTTAAGGTACCAAGTAGCCCGTTTAATAAATAAATTTAAATGATTAAACCTGCATCATGTAATATCAACTATTTAAATTTAGGGTAAACATTACCTTTCAATTGGATACATCCATCGATATTGCACTGGCCCTCCAAGTATGGCCTCATGAGGCAAGTGAATAGCAAGATGAACCATGACATCAAAGAATGCCGGAGGAAAAATCTTTTCCATCTTGCATAATATGAGCACTATCCGATCTTGTAGTTTCTCCAAATCCTCAACTCGTAGTGTTTTTGAGCATATCTCTTGGAAAAAATTCCCTAACTCAGACAATGTGATACATGTCTTTCGGGAGGTTGCCACGCATCCCAATGGGAAGAAGTTGTTGCAAAAGTACATGACAGTCGTGACTTTTCAAGACCGTTAATTTATCTCCCTTTGTACTCACGCATCTTGATATGTTTGCAGCATAACCATCAGGATACTTGATTGACTTTAAGAACTCATAAAATCCATGTCTCTCCTCCGACGATAATGTGTATGATGCTGGGGGCTTTTCGAAGGACCCATCTGCACGCCTCTTCAAATGCAGTGCTGGCCTTATTTTCAGATCCTCCAAATCTTGACGTGTTTTTTCTGTGTCCTTGTTCTTCCCATCCATGCTCAATAGTATTCCAAGCAAAGCCTCACATATATTTTTCTCTACATGCATCACATCAAGGTTGTGTCGAAGCTTGAGTTTCTCCCAATAAGGAAGCTAAAAAAAAAATGCTTTTCTTCGTCCAATTTAATACTGGATCTCCTCTTTTCCTTTTGTTGCTTGGATGCTTGCCAAATGGCTTGTATGTCCCCTTACATAGTTGTTGCAATATTTGTCCGCCCGTTAAGTCCATAGGCGCCAACCGATGGTCCACCTTACCATCAAAGAGGCGACTCCTTCGCCAAGGATGATCTTTAGGTAACCATCGGCGAGCTCCCACATAACCTAACGTACTTCTCAATCTTTGTGATGATGCATGCTCGTTACAAACTGGGCAAGCCAAGTACCCCTTAGTAGTCCACCCTGACAAATTACTATAAGCGGGGAAATCGTTGATTGTCCACATAACAGCTACATGCATTCGAAATGTTTGCCCTGCTGAGGCATCATAGGTGGTTATGCCATGTTCTCATAAGTCCTTCAATTCGTCAATTAATGGCCTTAAGTAAACATCAATATCTCTCCCCGGTGCTATTGGTCCAGGAATAAGCAACGACATCATAGAGTAAGGTTGTTTCATACATTTCCATGGAGGAAGGTTGTAAGGCATAAGAATCACAGGCCACAGGAGTTGCTCATGTTACCAAAGGGATTGAATCCATCAGTAGCTAGTCCTAGAGTCACTTTTCAGGCATCTCGAGCAAACTCAGGATATTGTCGATCGAAGTCTTTCCATGCCTCACCATCAGCTGGATACCTTAGTACCCCATCATCAACTCGTTTCTCTTTATGCCATCTCATATCTGTACAAGTTACGCTCGACATAAACAACCTCTGCAACCTAGGGGTTAGCGGAAAATATCTTAAAATCTTATGAGGAATCTTTTTTCCCTTGCCATCATTTAGCTTGTATCTAGGCTCCTCACAAACCGAACGCTTCTCGAGATCTGCATTCTCCTTCCAAGAAAGAATACAATCATACTTACATGCATGAATGGGCATGTAGCCCAAGCCTAAGTCGCGTAAGAATTTCTTTGCTTCATAAATGTTGCCCGGAATCTCTTGCTCACTTATAGGTAGAAGTTTCTTCAATAACCCCAATAGCGTATCAAAGGACTTGTTGCTCCACTTATTCAACACCTTCACGTGAAGTAACTTAATGACAAACGATAGTAAAGTAAACTTGCATCCGGGGTATAACTCTTGATGAGCATCCTTCATCAATTTATCAAAGTTCCGCACACTCTTCTCAACATTGTCAGGCAACTCACCTAGTTCCTCATCATTCATGATTGCTGCCGTATAGTAATCATTAACTAAGCGTTCAATATCATCTGGATTCTCATGTTCATATGCTACCACTCCATCCCCAACACTTTCTCCACTAGGCTGATAGCTTTCATTTGAAACGAATTGATGATTTGCAAGTATAGGTTCCCCATGGTGCACCCAAGTCTTGTAAGAAGGTGCTATCCCATTTTGTATCAAGTGAAACACAACGACAACACTAACATGTCGTTCCACATTCATGCATTTTAAACACGGGCAACGAATCTTATCATCAAAACCGAAACTTGTGACTGCAAAGTCAACAAAATAATTTACCCCATCTCGGTACTATTTGCTCATTCTATTCTTAATTGTCATCCAACTCTTATCCATATTTGGTCACCTACAAAGTCAAGAATAGTACAGCTTCCGCTAGATAAAAATATTTAGACCAAACTTTGATTTTCAAAGCAATGAAATCAATCCTAGAGATGATCAACTATTACATATCAATAGAAAAATGGGAGAAAGTTGTGCATCATTCATTAACCATGTCAATGCCGGCCAGGTAACATACATTTTGCATGGATTTATAAGTACATGCATAGATATGCATGTATACCAATGCAGGTATTAGAAATTTGTGGGTGGATGAAATTTGGGAAGCCCCGATGCTGGAATCAACTTCATTTACAAGACAAAGGAATCTGAGTGACCTATGAAGAGAAGCAAGTACAGATGAAGAGAAGGGAGAAATCAGTCCATCAAATGTCAACAGTTGAAGGTCAGCAAGCATAAGTTTAAAAAATACAGGCATGTTGAAGCTTTTTTCTTTTTGTACATGAGGAGCATCTTGTTAAGAAAATCACCATACTTAAAACAGTGAAGATGAGACCGAATAACAAGTGTGGCATAGTGATCCGCTTGCAAAAAGAAAATTATCTGTGTTAGTGTGCGCGCACATGTGATCCCACTTGACTGGATGCACTTGTCAACGTACCCACATGTTCCACTCTGAATAAGTTTTGGTTTGATTTTGAAAATTCGAAAGACCTGAATTTTGACTAATTAATCTCACTCAAAGACCATGGCATGGGACTGACTTTGGGGAAGGCTGCTTTGATAGGTTGACAATCCACGTGAGGCTTTTATAAGAGTTTCAATTCAGGCTTCTCCCAGATATGATTTTGCAGCAAAATAACCATCACTCTTAGCATATTACAAATTGAAAAGAGGGAGAGAACCAAGCACAATCCCATGGCTTCTAACACTAGTATGCATAGTTAATTTGTGAAGTGGCATCTACTCAGAATGCAATTCTAACTAATCCCATGGCTTCAAACACAGGTAGGCATAGTTAATTTGTGAATTCATTAAATCTTGTATATGCATAATCTAGACCAGACACTTGATGAATTAGTAGGATTCTGTCATCAACTTTATAAAGCCTTACCATCCTTGACTACTCTGTTTATTCTCACGAGCTTAGTGAGGCAGAAACTCTGCTCCCTGGATCTGTTATGTACTTTTACAAAAATACAGATGAATGTAAGCATACTCAGGATTAGTTACTTTCTCCTAGTGGGTTATGTGTTTCTTCTTGCATAGAGCTGTGGGTTTTCCATTTCTTACACTGTGATTTTTTTGGTGCATAAACATTGTATTGCATTGGGCTTACAATTTTGAGTAAGCTCATTTAGAATTGAGATTTCTTGAGCCAAGCCACTGCCAAATGAACCTGTTTTACTCAGTGTTTTAAAACCACATCGGCTTGTACCTGACTGGCCCGGCCCCCACCTTGCTGGTTCTTGCTCCTTAGGCTTCCATCCTCTTCTAATGAAGATCATCTCCCAAATCCAAAAGATCTAGACAACATCAAAAGAAAAAAACCAAAATCATGAAATTGAATCGAGACTGATCTTCAACAAAAACCAGATACAAAATCGCAAGATCCGTTCAAACGTAAAAAGAAAAGGGAAAAAAGATAAATCTTTCATAAAGAAAAGGAATTTGAACCCTAAGAATCAAAAGAAAGAAACACATACACATCCAAATTCACGTTATTAGAGAGAAGAAACACAAACAAAAGAAACATCATACCTTTTTGGGCGAGTCCGACCGCGAGTGGGAGAGACGATGGTGGAGGGTGGATTGCTGCAAACGGCTGCGAGAGGGTGAATCTGCACCTGAGACGAGAGGGATGAGAGAGCGAGAGAGAGAGAGAGAGAGAGCAGAGAACTCGAGCGAGAGAGAGCAAAGAGATTGAGCGAGAGAGACAAAGAGAGCAGAGTGATCCAGCAATAGATAGATCAGAGAGATCCAGTGAGAGAGAGCGCAGAGAGATCAAGAGTGCAGAGAGATCGTGCGAGAGAGAGAGAGAGAGAGAGAGAGAGAGAGAGTAGAGAGAGTGAGAGGAGAGTAGATAGAGCGGGAGAGAGAGAGAGTGATAAAAAAGGGCGCGTATTGGAGGCGGGAGACTGAAAAAAACGAAGGGAAAAAACGAAGGGAAATTTATTTTATATCTTTTACCTGAGTATTTTTCAGTGACAAGTTTGCACTTGTCACCCAAAATTTTGATTTTTGGTGACAAAATTTTTTGTCACCGAATCTCCTCTTTATTTGGCACCTTGGTTAAAACTTTTATGTGACAAGCAAAAAAATTTTTTTGTCACCTTCGTGTGCGTTCCGTGTCAACATTGATTTTTTTTCACCAAAGGGTGTCACCCATGGTGTTTTTTAGTTGTATTGTTTCTAGGTTGCTCAAACAATCCTCAAATGAATCACCAAACATAGAGAAATCGTCCATGAAGACCTCCAGAATTCGCTCCACCATATCGCTGAAAATACTCAGCATACATCTCTGAAATGTTGCAGGAGCATTACATAACCCAAATGGCATTCGCCGGTAGGCAAAAGTACCGAAAGGACATGTAAATGTGGTCTTCTCATGGTCTTCCTGGGCGATTTCGATCTGGTTATACCCGGAATACCCGTCTAGAAAACAATAATAATGGTGGCCAGCTACCCTTTCCAAAATCTGATCCATGAAGGGCAGAGGGAAGTGATCCTTACGTGTGACTGCATTTAATTTTCTGTAGTCTATGCAAACCCTCCACCCTGTGGGTACTTGGGTGGGAACAAGTTCATCTTGAGCGTTCTTGACTACAGTAACACTGATTTTTTTCTGGACAACCTGGGTGGGGCTGACCCATTGACTATCTGAGATTGGATAGATGATACCCACGTCTAGCAACTTAAGTACCTCAGCCCTTATACCACTTCCTGCATGGTAGGATTGACCCGGCGTTGCATCTGTCTACATGGTTTGGCATCTTCTTCAAGGTAGATACGATGCGTACACACCAAAGGGTCAATTCCCTTAATATCTGCCACATTCCAGGCAATTGCACTTTTATGCTGTTTGAGTATTTTCAACAATTGCCCCTCTTGGTCCTCAGTAAGAAGTGAAGAAATAACCACAGGATATGTTTCATCATCCCCAAGGTAAGCATATCGTAGGTTCGATGGGAGGGGCTTCAACTTAGGCTTGGGTGGATTCACCTGAGATGGAAGAGTTGGCATACTAGATGGTACAAGCTCCTCAAAATGGGGTTTCCATACTGCATGGGCATCCTCAACAGTGTCATCTTGAAAGTCCTCAAGATAGCCCATGTCCTTTCCAGTCAAAAGTAGCGCAACATGGGAGTTAATGCACTCCTTAAGATCATCCACAACCATTGTATCAATAAAATCCACATCATGGTAGTCAGTTTCGCAATCCCTCGGCTGTTTGCACATTTGAAAGATATCAAGGTCCAAGGTCATGTTCCCGAAAGACAATTTGAGCCTTCCACTCCGGCAATTGATTAGTGCGTTGGAAGTGGCCAAGAATGGTCTTCCCATAATGACTGAAATTTCACCATTTTCGTTCCGTACTAGCTCAGTATCCAGCACGTAAAAATCCACGGGGAAGTAAAAGTGCTCAATCTATACCAAAATATCTTCTATTACCCCTCTCGGTTTCTTAACAGATCGATCGGCGAGTTGAAGAGTAGTTCTGGTTGGTTTTAACTCGCCAAGCCCCAGTTGCTCATAAACTGAGTAAGGTAATAGATTTACACTCACTCTAAGGTCTAGCAAGGATTGACCTATCCGGTGGTTTCCAATAACACAAGAGATGGTGGGGCATCCTGGATCTTTGTATTTGGAAGGAGTGGTCTGAGTCAGGTATGTACTTACCTGCTCAGTAAGAAATGCTTTCTTTGGAACATGAACCCTACGCTTAGCAGTGCAAAGATCTTTCAAGAATTTAGTGTAGGTGGGGACCTGTTTAATGGCATCCAGCAGAGGAATATTGATCCGGACTTCTTTGAAAACATCCAAAATCTCTTGGTTTGGGATCTTCTGTCTGGGATGGGTTAACCTTAGAGGGAAAGGGGCAACGGGTTTGGTAGTCATAGGGTCAAGACCTTTTTCAATGTCAACAACAGTTTTTGCATTAGTGCTATCCTTTTCTTTTTCAATTTTCTCATTCAAATCCGATGAGACATGTTGTTTATGTTTTTTCGGAATATCTTGAAGTTCTTTGCCACTTCGTAGAGTGACAGCCTGAACATGCTCCTGATAATTAGGGTTAGTTACGTCAGACACTTCAAATTGGCCTTTTGGGTTTGGTAGGGGTTGGGTCGGGAAGGTTCCTTTCCCCTGACCTTGAAGGCTACGTTTGATTTGCTCGACAGAGGTTTCTAACCTTTGGATAGCTTGTTGGTTGTTCTGAATAGCTTGCTGGTTATTCTGAATAATCTGTTGATTATTATACAGGCTCTGCATAAACTGTTGCTGAGATTGTATTAGTGTATTGAGTGATTCCTCCAATGACCTATTCTGGGCTTGTGGTGCATAAGATGTATTATGTTGTTGATTCACATATGCACCAGAATTTGATGGTCTTTGGGGATTATACTCAGGAGTAGCACTTGGTCCATTCCTCCAGCTGAAATTTGGGTGATTCCGCCACGAAGGATTGTACGTGTTCCCCATGGTATTTGCATTGAACGGCTTTTGAAAAGAATTCAAAGCGTTAGCCTGTTCCTGAATTGCTTCTTGTAAGGTAGGTCCAGTTGGACAATCTATCGACATATGATTTTCGGAAGCACAAATACCACAAACCATGACTGTATCCTTGTTCTTTCCAAGTTTCAGGGCTTCGACTTCTCTCATGAGTGCCGTAAGTTTGGCTTGGATGTCTATTTGATTGTTGACATGATATAGACCTCCACTCTTAGACTGATTCAATCCCCTGGAATGATCTACCCCTTCAGAGGAAGCCCATTTTTGTTCATTTTCTGCCATTAATTCCAAAAACTCCCACGCTTCCTCTGGTGTTTTTTGGTCGAATTGACCATTGCACATCATCTCAATAAATTGACGTGTCTCAGGAGTAAGGTTTTCAATGAAGATCTCAATGAGACGGTGTGTTTCATACCCATGATGTGGACATGCAAGGATCAACTCGTTGAAGCGTTCCCAACACTTAAAGTAGGGCTCTTTTTTATTTTGCCTGAACATTATGATTTCCCTCTTTAAGGTGTTGGTTTTGTGCTGTGGGAAGAACTTTTTCAGGAATTCAGTGACACAGGCATTCTAGGTAATAATTGAATTAGGCCTTAAGTGTGTGGAGCCAAGCCTTAGCCTTTTCCTTTAAAGAAAAAGGAAATAATTTGAGTTTAATCACATCTAGCACCACATTTTGCAGCTGAAGTGTAGCACAAATGTAAGTATGCACTTTCAGATTCTAGTCCGTGAAACTTGGGTAGAAGTTGGATCATACCAGGTTTTATTTCATATTGACCCGCAATGGCGGGTAACACAATGCACGATGGTGTAGTGTGTCGTGCGGGGTTCAAAAGATCAGATAATTTCCTTGGTGGCTGGTTCACCTCTACCTCGTTGCAGTGCCCATTTGGATTTGTGGTAGGCCCACCATTGTTGGGGTTGCTACCGGACCCACTTGCCATGTTAGACAATCTCGATGGATTAAGAGATTGAGGAGAGTCGTAGATTCTTATAAGTTCTTTGACTGCAGACTCTCTTCTTTGTAACTGATGCACTGAGTCCCTTTGCCAGTTGGACTTCTTGCTCATGCACAAATGGTGTGAGCAAGCTGGAGAGGGCTTGTACTTTCTTTTTGGATTTTTTTTTGTTTTTATTTTTATTTTTTTATTTTTGAAAAAAAAAATAAATGAGAAAAACCTAGCCTACAAAAGAAACAACCGAGTTAATATCCTAAGGTTGAAAAGTTTACCTAAGTTCGCCAACCCGGCCCTATGAAACCAACCCGGCAGTTCAGCCCCCAGGTAAGGGTAGAATCACAAATGGACCCGTTTGAAGGACCCTTGCCTAGAACAGTCTAGCTGTCTCCACATTCTGGACAAGGCTTTGCTTCGGCACCGAGATGATCAAGGACAGCGGTTAGGTCACTTTCAGTTTACTTTCTTCCAAAAGGACTTAAACAAGTTGGCAAATAAAGTAACTTTGCCAATTCTTAGAAAGTTTCTAAAAATTAAATGATGTGCATTTTCTAATTAGCAATCCATGCACTTTCCTAATCAAATTTAGGGCGGTTTAACATTCCATGCATGCACCTCCTAATCTAGAAAGATGCAAAAAATAGCACACCCATAAAGCAATGTAAACAAGGAATGTCAGAAAAGTTACCTTGAATGGCGCTCCCCGGCAACGGCGCCAAAAACTTGATCGGACCCAAGTGTAGCGTGCAATTGTAGTAATAAAACTGGTAAGACCAGGTCGATCCACAGGGAGCTTTAGAGATAAGGCTTTCCAACTTTGTCACCTGCCCTAAATAAAATCTAATTTTAGCATAAAATCTAGAAAAATACATTCATCATTCCTACTTTAAATTAAAATTAAATACATCTCCAAAAATAAAATTTCCTAAATCTAAAAACCTAATTTAAAATGAATCACGAGTTACTACAAAAGAACACACAAATTAGAACATCAAATTAGAAACATTCCAAAAATAAAACTTACCAAAAATAAAACTAAGAAGCTAAATTAAAAATAAATAAATAAAATAAACCAAAGTTAGAAACCAAATCAATCAAAACATGCTCAACAAAGATTTGTAACAAATCAAATCACTCAAAAAGAAAACAACCTACTTTCTAAAATTAGCATGAAAACCTTACTAAATTAGTTCCCTAAATTAGAAACTAGGTTAGTCAATTAGAGTTGATATATTTCCTAAGTTAGTGAATTGAGTTAATCAACTCCCTAAAGTTAAGGACTTTCCAAATAAATAAAGATTTTCAAATCATAACAAATTTAGAAAGCATTAAGCCAATCATACCTTATGTTAGAATTTCCAAAAATTTCCAAATCTTAAGAAACTTCCTAAGTTAAAATCTTCAATTAAAAAAATTAGAAAGATCTTTTATTTCTGGAAATTATCTAAATAATCTAAAACACAAAATTAGAAACTAATCATAAAGTTAGAAAGTGAGTAATGCAATGTATGTCATGAGGTGCTAGAAAATTCTAAGTCTAGAAAACTAGTATGCAGGACTGTTTTTATGCATGATTTTTCCTAATCTAATGCAACCTAAAATTGATTTTAATGGTTAGGTTTTGAACTACAATGATGTATGAATCAAATAAAAAAAATGGAAGTGAAAAACGATTTAAAACGAATGAGATATGAGTGTATGAACATGACTAAAAAAAAGAACTGTGCAGAAATTCTGCACACAGGTGGGTCCGACCAGCCATGTTTGAGCCATTGATTCACCATCTTTCCAAAATTTGTTTTGCTTGAAACTCTAGGATTTGAAAATACACAGACCAAACTTTAATTTCCCCAAGTTTCATGGAAAAATAATGTGTTTTGATCAGGTTTCCAATTGCAAACTTTTTACACAACATCTGTCCTCAAATTCCTGCAACAATGTGCTGAATTGTAAACTTTATATTTGGATCCGAATTTCTAAAAAAATTATTTGGCCAAGATTATTGACTGAAATCTCTGATTTTTCTTGCTTATTCAATTTCAAACTCCGATTCCAGCAACTTAAACTTATCTAAACTCCACCAATATGAATATGCATGCAATGCTAATTACTTCCAACCATAAACTATGCATAAAAATTCACATAAACATATAAGAAGCATAAGAAGAAAAGAAAACAAAAAAATGCTTGAATTTAAATGTGTAGTGTAAAAAAAAATAAATGTGTGGATTGCATAAAATTAAATGTTTGGCATTAACAAGAAATTAAATGTGTGGATTTTTTTTCAACAAAAAAATAAAATGTGTGGAAATTGCAATAAATAAATGTGTGATAAGTGTGCTCTTTTTTTATCCTCAAATCGGGTTCATAATTACTTATTTCATGTCCTTAGCATCTTGGGTTGTCAATCCAAGAACAACAACAAGGAAAACACAATTCAACCACTAATCACCTAAGAAAAAGAATAATAAAAAAAATCACACTTTTACTAATATGCAATGTTTTTGCATAAAAGATAGTTAAATAAAATTCCAAAAAAAAAAAAACAAATACATACTAGGATGAAAGGAACCTCTCTAGTAGAAGCATCAAGTTGGGACAAGCTTTCTTGAAGAGAGATGAGCTATGATAGAGAAAGGAGATGGGTAGAATGGTGGAGGAATTATACTAGTGAGGGGGTTTTTTCCTTCATGAAAGGGAGTGGACGTCCATGGGTTGTTTAAGTAAGGTATGGGCTGCCCTATTCTTTCTTCCTAGTCCCTACTTTGTTGCAAGAATCTTCTTCACTTGGTAAGTCTTCTCCTTTCTTTTCTCCATCCTATCCTCATGCACTTGTCATATTTCCTTCTTTAGCAAATCTTTCTTTGATTTGACATTTATGAGAGATACATGAGATGGCAAACTCTAAGTTGGAATCAAGAGAAAAATTGAGTGTCCAATATGTGTAGATTCTTTCCACTTTTGTCTCTTTGAAAATCTTCTTTCTTGATTTGGCCCTTCATGGATTTTCTTTGATTATCTTGAATTATCTTCAAAAATAAACTTGGGCTTTTGTGCAAAGAAAGTGGACCCCCCTCTTGGACGCCCCACATGTGTGACCTACACATGTGCATGTGTGGGACCTTTTTCCTCATTTCCTGTAAGCAAAAAAAAAAAAAAAAATGAATTTTATGTGAAAAGATAAATTTACCCTCAATTTATGAATGCATGACTGTGGGCCCATCTCTCATGAAAAGATGAATGAAAACACATTTAAAAAATAAAATTATAAAAATGGCAGGTTTCATGATTTGATGCAAAAATGCTGGTTTTTAAGCAAATTATGCATGAATGCACTACAATGGATCAAAAAATGTATAAAATCATGATATGATACTAAATGAGGCTCTCTTGGCCTGATAAATCCTTAAACTTACCAAAAATAGCCACAAAAATATGCATTTTCAAGGACTTATCACACCCCCGAACCAGCGTTTTGTTAGTCCCTAGCAAAAACTTCGAACAAAATGAGGAATCCACAATGACATAATCCATCCTAAACTAATGAAATGAAATGAAAATGGAAATGAATGCAACGCCACTTTCGCTGGCACTCTCGGCTGCATTTAGCCTATGCAGTAAGCCTGTAAACCCCTAGGTTCCCCCTAGTGGACGAGTTGTGCCTCGTGAGGGTTTGCAGTGAAGGATTTTTTCCAATGTTTGGTCACAATATTGAAGGATTTTTTTTTTTTTGGTTGTTGTTGAAATGTTGTTGGTTGCAATGTATTTGTGTAGTTTTTTTCCCCTTTATTTTGATCTCTTGATATGTGACCATTTTGTTTGTTGCTGAAATGTTGTTGGGTGTATTTCAGAATTTTTTTTTTTGATATTTTTCTCCCATTTTATTTGATTTCAATCAAGTTTTTTTTTTTTTAATTATATTTTCTCCCCTTTTATTTGATTTCGATCCCTTTTTTATGAATGGGTGATCTCTCTTTGAGCTTTGCTTGCATGGTTGTTGCATACTTTCTTGTATCTTTTGTGCAGCTTTATGTTTTTATGGTACGGGTGATCATTTTGTTTGTTGCTGAAATACTGTTGAGTGCTCTGTATTTTTGTAGTCGTCTTGTTTTTTTTTCTTTCCTAATTCTTATCTCTCGAGTCTTGACTAGTGTCCATCCTGTCCGCTTCTAAAATGTTGTTGGGTGTATTTAAGAAGTTTTTCGTTGTTCCTTTCCCCACATTTTTATTGGGTTTGGATCTCTTTCTTGGTGGTAAAATTGGTTTACTTTTCTTTGGATTTTCCATATGTAGCTTGGGTAGATTCTGTGTGTGTATTTGGATCATTATTTTTTTTTTCTTTGATTTTATTATGTGTTATTAACGAGTTTGATGACAAAATAGGTTTTCTTTGGATTTTGATAAGAGCCCACATTACAATTGGAAGGTGCTCAATGTCGCAACTTAAAGGTTACGAGTTCGAGTCACATTACCATTATAAAAAAGGTTTGTTTTGTTTTCTTTTTCTATTGGTTTATTTCTGTAATCTGGGATTTATTGTTGGATTGGGTTTTGTTTATTATAATCATTTTCATTCTGAAGTCATTTTCACTTTTATAAATCTTTTTTTGGTTCTTGATAGTAAGGACTATAGAGATTTTATTAATTTATCCTTTTAATTGTCTACAATAATTATCTCTTTTTTTGTGGTAAAATTGGTTTACTTTTCCGATTGTGTAGCTTGTGTAAATCTCTCTCTCTCTCTCTCTCTCTCTCTCTCTCTCTCTCTCTCTTTCTTGTTGTTAACAATGTTGATGGATTAGGGGCATCATTCTCTCACGTAAAGAGGAGCACCAATGTCTAGTCTGATCACCTAACCAAAGAAGGATTTCAGTTTTCTGATTTGGCCCCTTTTTTGCTGATTTGTCTGCCTTTTGTTTATATTGGTGGTTTGCTTGTTGTGGCCTTTGTGGCTTCTGTGGTCTTTTATTTGTGCCAAGTATTTTTGTGGCCTTCATCCAGCTTTTGGTTCAGCCTGTATCTCTTGCGCTTTATAGTTTTTATCTTGTCAATGAAAGAACTAGCTGGTCCCAGATGGGCGTCGGAACCGAACTCGCCGAGAACCTTGTGCGTTCCGGTGTGGAGTAGACCTGCGAACTCGCTGCGAATGCTCTCAGATCTTCTGGATGATCAAGCAAAGGTTCCCATCTCCCTTATATAGAGCAATCCCTAGGAGTTACAACTCTATCCGGACTCTACCCCTCCTGGAATCCCACATCTCCTGACCAGCGTGGGAATTCTGCCAACTGAGAGTCTGAACTTGATTCAAACTCTACCACCAAGAGTTTTATCCTTATCTGACTCAACCAGATCAAGACTTGTTCGGAGTTCATCCGCGGCACACCGCCGGGCTCGTTCTGGCGTGGGCCCAATGGCAGTCGGGCCACACAATTTTCCTAACAATCTCCCACTTGGCACAAATGCCATGTAAATAAAACGTGCCAAGGTACATCAACATATACTCGAGTCCATACATACATCTCCAGCCTAGTAAAGCCTTAATGGAATACACGTCAATTCCACTAGTAGGATCCTCGAGATTAAAATCTTGAGTTTCTCTCCAACATTTTAGGTATACAGATATCAGAATTCAATATCTTGAGGGATTGTGGAATTATGGTTCCATTCATCGATGTAATAGCGGACTCATAACATATGCACCAGCTCATCGGTTCTTACCAACTTCAAATATCCATGAAGAGGTCCAACCTGATGGCCACTTGGTTTACTGCATCGCATGTTGTATCCCAACTTCTGTTCTCAACAGAGCTGCAATGTCGTTTTTCTTTATACCAGAAAATCAAGACCTTTGCTAATGGGTTAAAATATAACCAGACATGGACTCCCTCTCGTCCAAGTCACCATCCCAAGAGGCAACCATACAACCATGCAGTTCCAAGACAACAACCGTGCCACAAAAAACGGTTTAGCAAATGTTTTTGATGTACCCAGATTCCTCTTATTCATTGGTCATAACAGGCACATCCGGACAATACAGGAATCTGATTATGAGACCAACGACGATCCATTCCTGGTCTCCTAAATCCGGAATTACAGCATCGCACGATGAGGATGTCATGCAATATGCTCCTCCCACTATCCTCGAGTATGGCCTGTCTCCAGTCATGAGCATGTCCTTCTCACTAATGGGATCCCGATTGTTGGACAATTTCATACACATGCAAATGGGAGTTTCGTTTGGCTTGCACATCTCCATATCCAACTGTTTTAACACAGCGTCCTACTCGGACCCCATGTGACAAAGTCCGCATCAGATTCGGCTTACATGGTTGCTGCATATGCCCAGTACATCATGCTTCAACTCATGTTTTCCATCTCGAATCAAGACTTCAACACTATTGCTTGGAGATTGCTTCCAATTCGCCACCAACAATCAATATGTCATCTAATGACAAATATATATAATTACTCCCACTGCTTTGACCTAAATGCATATCTCATATGCCGGGGATTAACTAATTTCACGTATGGCCTCGTGAAATTTCCATGTCAAAACAATTTGTACACATTTATCCTCATAATCTTTGCACCACCAAATTCACAAATTACATGTAAAGCTTTTCCTATTATTCGTCGTTTAGGAACACAGCATTTATATCCACCAGGTGCAATTACAGATTCTTACAACCAACCATTGCCCTTAGGATTCACATGGATAGGAATTTACTCTCGGAGAGATAATCTCCACGTAACAAAATCCTTCCGTTTCTAAATCCTTATGCCACCCAACGTGCTTATCTACCAATCTGTTATTATCATTTTATTGCCAAGAACCCATAGCCCTTTAATCCTAAGGTGGATTGCCTAATTGCCATGCATGGTTCTTATTTTATTCTCAACTCTATAGTGTACAGTCAATCACCATATTGCATAAATTGACAATGAATGACAGATTAAGATCTTGCACAATGTTTACCAAATGACTGCACCAATCATCCAACCACATCGAATGTTATCAATCCTACAGGATTCCCAATAACCCGGGTTGTTTATTGTCAAGTGGGCCATGGCCAGGATTTACACTTTCAACGCTGCCAACGTTGAAACTCCCACTTTCCGTAACATCCTCCATCCTCAGAGATGTTGTGGTGCACCTCTAGGATTTGTATGGGATCCACAAGGAAGCACACATTTCGACCTTTGGTTATAATCCGATATTCGTGATTGATCACATGATATCCCTGTGGATGATTCAATTTTCATTTTCATTTGCAGTTGGTATTAGAATTGTGGCCCGCAATAGTTTGTGTACAACACATCCCCACAATGTCATAGGTCAATTTTCAGGTTTGGCACCAATCCATAACTCATAAATGGGTATTTTTGGGCCAAATTTTAGGAGGTGTTCGACTCAATATATATTGTGCGCTCCATAATATCTCCCCCTTACAGCATACAGCGGAAGATATGTGTGGTTAACATGGATTTAATATATCAAAATATAGAATAATTTAAAATTTTTCAACCACACCATTTTTAGCTGTGGGGTGTACAGAATCAAATATAAATATATGATCCTCTTCATGCACAATATTCTTGAATCATTCATAGGTACACTCCCCCACTTAATGGATCTCATCCATTAACTTGTCAGCCCTATTGGTCCATGACTCAGTAGCATACCACTCAAAGCATTTTTACATTACCTCAAGCTTATATCAGGACAGATAAATTTAAATGTATTTGCTAAAGTCACCAATCGGAGTAGCAAATCACTCCCACCCCATTTAAATTGGACAAATAAAAAACGGTCAGCATGTTATAAAGTGTATGATATCACTCAACAACACTTCTAGTTATTCCGGAAAAGATACGTATAGTCATTTTCCACTCAGACATGGTTCCAATATATCGAGGTCAGGTAAAGGTATCATTCCAACCGGTCCATTTATTCTGACTCTGTTGATGTGTCATATTTTCAATGCCATAAGTGTGCCAAACCACACATCCAACATATACAGAATAATTAAAACTAGAAGATTCATACATTACAAGCTATATCAAGCAAGTAAATATCATCTCAGAAATAAAAAAAAATACAACAATCTCCCATGCATGCAAATCACAACTATATTGCCTCAGAACGGATTTCCTTAATCTATTCTATCACCAGTTGAGCCATGAATTTTACTCATCACAGAGTAGTAATTAGTAAAGCATCCCCAAAATATAACAAATTGTATTTTTAGAGTCAAATGTAATTTAGACTCACGTCATTTTTGAAATACATCACAAAATTTGTTAGATATTTATAGATGCTTACAATCTCCGGATTTTGTTTTCATGAATTCATAAATTCAATTTCCATCCTTGAGATCATATGAAAAACCACAAATCGATCTACCAGTTCCGTTTTTACACCCTCATCAGATCCACCGTTATATGACTATAACCATTGTATCTGATCCACTAGGTTGTCTATCCTGTCATATTCTCTTGTCCCATGACTTAAATAAATTATTGTTATTTCTTGCCTCAAATTTCATTGAAATTTAAATATTTTAGAGGCTTGGGACTTAAGAGATATACCCCCACTAAAGTGGAAGACCATGACAATAGACATAAAATTGGAACACATTGATCAATTAGTTTCCCCATCGTGGTCAACAATTTTATTAGTGATCTAATCAACCTAGTTGTCAATCTTGTATCCATCAGGCAATCAATAGTACATGCATGCATGCATCATAGATTTTTTTTATTATTATTATTATTTGAGATCTAGTGGTTTTTATCAATATTTTAAACCACTAACCAGAGATCATACGTCTCTTTTTGTGCCGTTGGAATGTGCCCAGATTCTTTCGATCAAATCCTTGACCCCTTGATCCACACTTCAAATATTTAGCGGATCAATTATTATACCCCCACTGCACAAAGTAATGCCCAAATTACCATTAAATAATACTGCAGTGGTAGTCAAGGGTTCATCAAAAGAAAAATACAAGTTGTATCTTATTTCAACAAATAAACGCACAATTCCAAGATAAGGCACCCATCCGATATCTCAACACGAGTGGGCACATCTCGCCGAAGATATCACTCTCGAGTAGGTTATAAAGTGCAGTTTTATATAAGACAAGTCCAACAAATAAAAGAAAAGTCAAGATACCACTGACCGTGAACGCTGACCAAGAACTTTTCTAACCGTTGGATAGTCATTCTCCCACTGCCTCTATATAGATTTCGTTGCCAGAAATTCGCAAGCTCAAACTGATCGTCCATCGGAGCTCAGATGACCCAAATATCACGCGACAAATTTCAAGCGTCAATTAATGATGACTGCATCTGGTCCAAATTTTATTTTATTTTATTTTATTTTATTTATTATTTTTTTAATCATTGGACCCCAAATTTGTCAACTCTACTAGATAGTGCTCGTCACCACGATTCCATAGAACCAAACTGCTCGTCAATCGAAATCCAGATGAGCAAGATGTGGCCGATCAAAGTTTTTCAACTGGGCCCACGCTTGCATCAGCAACGCCTTGTCTGTGCGTCAGCGGGCTGTACAGCACATGCGTATTGCCGTCGTCATCTGTGTTGTGCCGGACGTCACGCTGACGTAATAAGTGCACTACGCACGTACCAACGCTGCAGCAGCCTTCTCTGCAACGAAGTGGGCCGGTCTAAAGACGAGTCTGGTCAACGTGGCCTGGCCTAAAAAATTGGCTTGCGCTGTTTCTCTCTTCGCACGAGTCTCGAGACAAGGATATCAGCAGAAGCAGTTGCTGCTTGCAACACAAGCCTGGGGGAACGAAAAACATATGGTGTATGGTTTCTCTTTGAGTGCGACTCCCAAGGCAGCAAAGGCACCAAGTTGACTTGAAAAAGACTTTTGCTACTGCTGTCACATGTCTTCTTCTTCCTTGCAAATCGTGCCAATACCTCCCCCTTGTTTCCACCCTTTGCAACAGTAAACAAGAGAAAAAAAAACTGAACCTCGGTTTCCGCATCCATAAACCGAGTGCTAGTCTCCTTCTTCCCTTCCGTTGCAGAGAGCAAAGTGTAACTAGAGAAACACGATGAAGGTAATCCTAGATCCGACGATCCGTAGCCTTATCGCAAGATCCAAGCCGTCAAACGGACAGATCTGGCTCTGGTACCAATTGAAAGAACTAGATGGTCCCAGATGGGTGTCGGAACCGAACTCGCCGAGAACCTTGTGCGTTCCGGTGTGGAGTATACCTGCGAACTCGCTGCGAATGCTCTCAGATCTTCTGGATGATCAAGCAAGGGTTCTCATCTCCCTTATATAGAGGGATCCGTAGGAGTTACAACTCTATCCGGACTCTACCCCTCCTGGAATCCCACATCTCCTGACCAGTATCCTTATCTGACTCAACCAGATCAAGACTTGTTGGGAGTTCATCCGCGGCACACCGCCAGGTTCGATCTGGCGTGGGCCCAATGACAGTCGGGCCACACAATTTTCTAACATCAAGGAACTTTGATACATATTACTTGGTATTCCCAATTAAATCAACAGGTCAATAGAGGATTGTCTACCAACCTTCCATGTGGATCTTCCTCGTATACTCTTCCGCTGCATAAGAAACCCACCGGCAAAATCCATAGACTTATGGACCAAGTTTCCAACAAAAAAGAAATATGTTTCCGCGTAGACACGGAGCACATACCATCATCTCTTCCTCTCTCTGACTCTCTGACCAACTTTCCAAGAATTATGTTTTTGAATCGAACGAGTGGAGTCTTGAGAGCCGGGTTTTCCAACCTTTGGTAATATCTACTTTACTCGGAGTTTGAAAAGTCTAAATGATTGATAATTAGGAAGAACTGTCCTTTGCAATGTAAATGTATATATATATATATATATATATAGTAAAAACAACGTTCGTATTCATATTAAAGAAATCCGGTAGGAAGATGAGAGTTAGGGACGGACGCAGAGATGGATGGGACGGATGCAGAGATGGATGGGAAGCTCTACGAAGCAGCAAAGAATAGGAATGTCTTCCAGTTACTCGGATTGCTATGGGAAGATGCGAATATTCTTGACAGACTTTTGTTTGGTGGTGCAGCAAGACAGAGCCCTTTGCACATAGCTGTCACGCCCCCAAAAGTGAAACCGGGGTTATGCGTGAGATTAGGGCCAATTAAAAATTTTCTTAACATTAAACAAATGCAACTTGGCTCCAATCATGTCCCATCCGGATCAAAGACCGCTGTGAGGTGGAAACATTTCCTCAAATATAATTTACAAAGAGCGGAAGCTTCATAAATGCAAGTGGTATCTTAAAGATGTATAGTTTAAGAGCAAATACTGTATATATTAACTAATTCAAGTTTAAGACTGTTAACAAAAGTATTCATTACAACATTAGGCCACACCCAAAACTTGGGCCTAATCAAAATGATAATGAAACCAAAATAGGAGCTAATCTAGAATTGAAGGCTCTCATGTACGAGGTCGATACGGCTACGAAAGGCCGTCCGTACTGTACTCTAGGAAGTCATCAGGCTGATCTGCCTGAACTTCTTCCGTCGCTTCCTCCCCCTCGGGATAGGAAGGCTCGGTACCTATGCACCAAGAGTAGCATCATCAACACAACGGTCGGCAAGCAATATGTATATATAAAGCATCAAGATATGCAGTACGAATAGGAGTAAACGATAACAAAGATTATATGAAATGCATAGCATCTGAATCAATGACAAAATAACAAAGTGGAAGATCCAAATATAATATCAGGGTAGCCAAAGGGGTTGGTCCGGACATTCCATCAATGTGGTCGAAACGGTGTCCAATAGTAATCCAATCTGCAGACTGTTTACTTGGCTCATGGGCTACTCGACCAGAGTGTATGGCCCAAGCGCATCCAATCTTGCAGCAAGGTTTGGCTCATGGGCGACTCGACCAGAGTGTATGGCCCAAGCGCATCCAGTCTTGCCTCCAAAGTTATCTAATGGCTCATGGGCGACTCGACCAGACTGTATGGCCCAAGCGCATCCAGTCTTGCCTCCTAGCAAACGAAATATCAAAAGGGTCCTAATCCATCAGCTAAGTTCTCCATGTCATCCACAAACCAAGAAAACAAATAAAGCTAAGGAACCTGTACATAGTACCAGACGGTATGATTCTGAATCAAAAGCGATAGACAATCCAATCCTAAGAATAATGTTAATCCTGAAGCATCGTACAACCATACTCAGTCAACGAAGGGGTTAGGGTTCACGATACCCGGACGGACGATCTTCGTGCATAGATTTAAAGAAGGGTATCCCGTTGTCCCGTACCATTCAAGATTGAGATAGATTATAAACCGATGCAACTAGATTAACCGTGAAAGATGTCGGTTCAAAACATCTTCACATAAGTCAAGTGAGTCCACAAAAAGGGGTAACCAAGTCCCACCTAAGGTCATCAAAGAAAAAGGGGTGAAAATCCTCCCAAGAAGGAAAACCCAGTTGGCCCGGTCGACCTGGCCATTGGCCGGTCGACCGCATACACAGAGAGCCCGGTCGACCGCAGAGGGTCCGGTCGACCTTCCCCATGTGTACCCGGTCGACCGCGCCACTGGCCGGTCGACCGGCAAGTTGTAACATAAAAAGATGAACAGTAATTCGGTCAGGTTCCAGGGGAACCTGACCCTGTGTCGCCGGTCGACCGCACCCCTTGGCCGGTCGACCGCGTACACTGCGGAAGCAGAACTGCAGGTTCTGTTTCTGCAGTGAAGGGGTCTAAATCCATTCCCTCCCTTCTTGAACCTAATATGCAACCACACCATGCATATTACAAGTCCATTCTAATCCAACCAATCCCTCTAATCAAGTCATTAATAAACAAATCCATTTCATTAGGCTAACAACATAATTATCATGTTTTCAAACCCTAAAAGCATCCAATGAACCATTAACATCTAAAGCATCACTTTTCCATACAAATCAAGGGAGACAAACATATCAAGCATAAACATAAACATATATACTTGCCTTAGATGAAGAGCTCAAGGAATCCAAGAGAAATTTGGGGGAAAAACCTCTTTGAGCTCAAAAATGGGGGAAATGGTTTCCAAACCAAAAACCTCTCTACAAATGAAATGCAAGGGATGGGGTGAGCTTATCTAAACCATTTCTAAGCCAAAGGAAGAAGATTAGTTAGACCTAAAAGCTTGGGAAGCTTACCTTTGAATGGGTTGTAAATGAAAAGCTTAGAAAAGGGTATGGTTGTGAACTTGAGGGCAAGAGGAAGAGGATTGGAAGCTTCAACGTCAACGTCGGAGCTCCGGTGATCGTCGGCAGTGAGGAGGCAGTGAGGTTGAGAGAGAATAGTGAGTGAGAAAGAGAGAGAAAGAAAGAAAGAGAGAATGAATGAGATGGGTTGGCTTATATTAGGTTAGGTAAATGGGTTATTTAAGTTTAGTCCTTGGGTTTGCTAAGGTGATTATTTGGGCCTCTTCGACGCGTCGAATCGAAATGCGACTGAAGACTAAAGTTCATGAAATGTCGAGACCTACCCGATGCACCCAACTCACAAAACTCATAATCTCATAAAAAACCCTGAAAACTCTCAAATTGCAAACCACCCCCTTACTCTACCCGAACGCACTCCGAATCACGCGAGACTTCGCACGCGAGGTCCAAGTGATCAACCCGACTCGCTAAGACTCTAAACACACTTACTAACTAATCAAGTAATTAATTATAATTAATAGGAGATTAGCATGAGGGATGTTACAATAGCAGTCCAACTTTGTGAGAGAAATCTCAAGTTGAAGACTAGAATTTGCCCTCGAATTAAACTCAATGGGAAGGCGTCACAAGGAACCAAGAAGTCAAGCGAAAATGTATGGTCGTTGCGAAGATGGCCTGCAGGTGCGGAAGTCACATCATTGAAACTGGAGGCCCAAAGAGATTGTTAGAAATAACTACTACAATACATGAGTAGAAGTTTGAAAAGTTTATAATTGACTTATAATTAGGAAGAACTGTCCTATGCAATGTAAATGTATACATATTGAAAACGTACAGCACTTTTGTATTCTTTTTAAAGAAATCCATATAGAAGACAATAGCTAGGGACGGATGCAGCTGAGATGGATGGGAAGCTTTACGAAGCAGCAATAACTGGGAATGTTTCCCAGTTACATGAATTGCTACGGGAAGATGCAAATATTCTTGACAGACTTTTGTTTGGTGGTACAGTAAGAGAGAACCCTTTGCACATAGCAGCTCAGTATGGTCACTCCAACTTTGTGAGAGAAATCTCAAGTCGAAAACTAGAGTTTGCCCGGGAATTAAACTCACAGGGTAGGTGTCCTCTCCATGTTGCTTCTGAGAGAGGGCACGTCGAAGTCGTAAAGGTTCTTTTAGAAAGAGATGCTGATGTTTGTTTTGTGCGTGATGGAGAAGGACGAACTCCTCTCCATGTTGCTTCCGAGATAGGGCACGTCGAGGTCGTAACGGTGCTTTTACAAAGAGATGCTGATGTTTGTTTTCTGCGTGATGGAGAAGGAAGGACTCCTCTCCACATGGCAGCAATGAGAGGCCGGCTCAAGGTCCTAGAGGAGTTGGTGCGGGTCAGACCCACAGCTGCTTGGGTCCTGACAGACCAAGGAGACCCAATTTTGCACCTTTGTGTAAATCATGGCCAATGGGAGGCTCTCAAGATGTTGGTGGGGAGTATAGATGATAATGAGTTTCTCAAGTTGAAAGACAGAGACGACAATACCATCCTTCATCATCTCCTTACAGCCAAGGCAGAGTATAAGGTATGAGTCTTTTTGCTGCTGTCGCTGGCATAATAGGTCTGTTTTCCAGACTAGGGTTTTTTAAGGTAACGTAGAGAACATGACGAGTTGATCATCCCAAAATTGAGGAGAAAATTAGGATTGCTGAATCCAGCTCAAGTTTTTTTTCCCCTTTAAGGTAACTGTATTAAAAAGCAAAAGGAAACATAAGCTAAGAGAACTATCCCCTAAATACAACAAAATAATAGTACTCAACAAAGAGAGACACAAAACAGGGGAAAGAAGAGAGATTTCAGCTAAAGAAGAGCTGAATACATATGAAGAGATAATATATTTTCTCTTTGGTTTTAACATCTAAATACTTGTGCAGGACATTAAGTTTTTGGTCGACAGACTAAAAACTGAAGAGGATGTTGTAAACTCTATGAATGTGAATGGATCTACGGCCTTGGATATAGCAAAAGGGATTCGCGCCAGATATGCTCGTTTCAAAATCATCAGGACCCTTAGAAAGTTTGGTGCTAAAAAAGGCAAGGAAATATCACGAAACCGGCCTAAAAATAGGACTTCATCCAAGCCACAACTTGAAGGAAGCAGCAATGATTCCCAGTCCCGCGACAAGAGTCAAGACGCACTAATGGTGGTGGCCATACTAATAGCAACTGTGACATATGGTGGTAGCCTACACTTTATGTAAAAAAGAGCTCAAGGGGGAGTTTCAATGGATTGTGGGTCCTGTTATATTCTTTGGCTGGGTGACGATCATAGCCCTGTTACTCGTGTCTATGTTACACTTTGCCAAGTCACTTATCCGGATAATTGGAATCAAGCGCTTGTTTGATTGGATGCTGTCCCTTCTTTCCAGATAACGCGATTCAGAAGATCAACGCCCCAAACTTTTGCGTAGCCAACCAGAATTGCAGCAGGTTGTGACAACAAGTTCATCATGATTTCATTCGCCATTCAATCCTCATGTTTCCGTGTTATGTCCACCAAGTTCTCTTTATTTTCTTGTCTTGTATTTACTTGTGATAGGGATTTGGGGCTAAGAAAAAATGAGTGCTATTACACTCTCCCAGATGCTCCACACAAGGGCGTCGTGCAGTGGGACTGTTAGCAATATCAGTACCATAAAATGATTCTAATCCCTTTATTTCAAGTACTTGTAGTTTAAGGTCATGCATGTATAATGTAAATCAATTATAATAAAGTCCAAGAGCAAGTATTAATTGTTTGCTTTTGAGGAAGAAGAGTTGTTTTAGATTAAGTGCCGATTTGTTTGGATTAGAATACATAGAAATTGAATACATAGGATTTCTGTCTTAATAGTTAAAAATGAAAATTAAAGGTAGATGAAAATAGGCAGCAAAGAACCCTTCCTTAAATGGAAACAAAATGAAGGAAAGATGAGAAATAATTAGGGCCGTTCATGGGCTGGGTTGAGCTGGACTGAGCAATATATAGTCTTGGCCCGATTTTTGAACCATTAGCCCAAGCCCGGCCTTTGCCCGACTCTAGATGGAGTGCTTGGTCGAGTTGCTTTTGCACGTGTGAAATTGTATGTGTTTGAGTCCCTACTCCCCAGCATATTGAAAGAAGGTTACATTTGCTTTAAATTATCTCTCTTATTTTATCCGGCCCATATAATAAACGGGCCTAAGTTTTAGGTCCAAGCACGGCCTGTACAAAAATGTAAGTATGAAGCATGGCCCATGGCGGGTTGGGGCTGGGTTGGGCTTGGGCTGGCTCAGTCCATCAGCGCCCCTATAAATGAATTATTGGAATGCCTGATCATGACTGGGACTTTTACGGCATGTGTTGTGGTTAAATATTTAAAATTATAAATATAATCAAGCATTTTTAATACTTCACCGAACGTAACTACCTCTTCTACTTCATATGATGTTGATCAAATCATATGTTGCATTGGATGAATCATGTGGCCGTCTTAGATTTATTCTTCATCATGCAAATTAAACTGTATAAGTTGAAATAAACTGTAAGGGCCTTTTTGTTTCCATTAAAATATGGTCCGTTTGTTTGCATTAAAATTTATAGGAAATTTTTTATGTGAATAGGTCCCATTTTGCTTGCTTCCATTCTTTTATTTTCCAATTTAAAGGACCTAAACCTAGACTCAAAAAGGCCAAATGGAAACTCAAATACAGATGTACGTACTAATTAAAGAACATATATATGTTTAATATACAATTGTGGCTGGTATTTGGATCCATTTAGTAGACCCAAACCCAGACCTAAGTAGGAAATGGATCTAATTGGACACATTAGATTTTTTTCAATTCGATCTTTCTGATTTATTTTTTTTAATTTCTTTTAGAGACATGTTATCATCTCTACGTACAGATGTTTGGTTAAAAGAAAATACAATAAAAAGAAAGGCACCTATTTTCATCTCTATCTAATTAACTTCTAGTTTGTCACTACATCTCTCTCAAACTACATGGCTTTTTTCTTATCAAACATTATGCAGCTAGAAAAAAGAAAGAGAAATGGTCTTTAACTTTCTTTTTTAATGAAAAACTATGCTTAAAATGAGAATTAAGAAGTAATCCAGGACTCGATTTTATTTTATGTTATTTTAATAATTTATCAATATTTTCTCACATATCACTGAAGCACTATATATGAACTTCTTTTTAATTAATTATGTTATAATGTAAATTTATATTCTAATAAAAATACAAATCGGTTTATCATTAACTTAATTAATGAATTTTTTTTATTAATCAATACTTGATTTAAATATTTAATTTTCTTGAGATTTAACCAGTGGATCGCACGGACTCTAAATGCTATAAATTTTCAATAGCCCAAACCTAACAATCATTTTAAGACTATCTATGCCTCTTCTTCAACTATTAGTCTTGCTAGACTTTCTCTGCGGCTCCTTGAATCTCTTCTATATGTTCTCACTCATTAACTCCTAATAAATCCTCATATATACAGACCTGTTAAGTGTTAAGTAGCTAAAATTAGATAAATCAGATGTATGTATCACTGCTTCCATGCACATTTAAATTCCAAGAACTTATTAAAAACATTCAATGCTCATCACATTCTCAAGCAACTACTCATAAGATATGATGCATCCACACTTTATACAATATTTCAAATTAAACCCTAGCGAGAGAGAGAGAGAGAGAGAGAGAGAGTACATATACCATGACACTTGATTTCTATCAGCATGTCCTTAAAACACTAGACATCCTTCAACAACTATCCCAGGGGAAGTGGGGCAATGGGCAAAAGGGCAGTGATCTTCTACATCTAATCCCCACCAGGATACTCCCAATATATCCTTGTTTTTAAGAGCAAAATAACTAAGGATAGCCATGAAAGCAACCCCAGCATCTAGCCCAGCTGATAAGACATAGTTGTGCTTGGCCCACCAACCCCTGTACCTCCTATACACCACAAAGTTGAAGAAGATTCCTACTGCCCCACTACACTGGTAGTTCACTGCCCTTGCCGGGGGCATATTTGCTGTGGCTCCAAACACAATTGGCATGTTGATCAAAGTGATCCACTTGGCCTTGGGAAACATGCGCGACATAGCTCATACAAGAAAAGGCGATAGCAAGCCGATGAGAAAGAACCAGTTCATCCTTATGTATAAACCAAGGCGACCAAACATGCGAAGTGGGCCAACGACACCCCAAATGATGGATGCATTGTAGAACACATCGTCACCGGGACATGTACAAGGGCTCCCATCTGGAAATCGATCTGGGTGGCAGATGTTTTTGACCGTTGTAAGGAGCCACCATGCAGTTACGAAGTAGACCGATGATGCGACTATTGTGCCCACCAACTGCATCAACCACAAAAGCCATGGGACAAGCATTTGAAGATGTATTCATCATACGTGCATGGAGGAATTGGCATGTATCAAGTAGGTAAGAGTCACAACATGATCTTACATGGCCGTATGTATGAAACATGTAGAGTAAACTAGCCCCCTCTTTGAATAGTATCAAGTGCTCCATCATCATCTCTTGCAACTGATCGTTACGTTCATCCAATCAGGCCAATAGGAATAGGGAGCACTAGTGCGGTCCCTTGAACCCTACTATCCAGTGCAAAAGAGTCCCATTGCACTAAATCATTCCCGTTAAAAAAATCTAAGGACCCATTTGCTTAATCCAAACATATAACTAGACGTGTTTAATTTATGGATGACTTCTATTCAAATCCATCAATAGCTTTTGAAGCTCCAATAAGATTAAGATTGTATAACACTTAAATTGTGTGGAATAAACATGATTTTATGTTGAGCATTTTGGAATCTTTAATGTAGTTAAGCACAGCCATTACCTGAACAAGGAACATGGACTTTGGGGGAATCTTCATGTATTGGCCAGGCTTGAAATCTTGGAGAAACATAATTGCTTGTGTCATACTGGTATAACCATAGGTCTTGAAAGCTACATTCGCTTGGGGCTTGCCGGGGTACAAGTAACCGATGATTAGCTCTGTAATTACGTTTAACCCTACTTGCTGTGAGCAAAGATTATTAAAATCTGTCAAGAAAGTCTGTCATCTAAACATGACAAAAGAATGTGCTCGAAATATTGGTGCATAAATTATGTCAACTATGATCAAACCGAGGCATTTTCTATGGATTCAGACTACAGAATAGATTTGCCACAACCCAACTTTACACTAATGACCTAGTGATCCTAACCGTTCAACTAGTATTCATTTCTTTGACGCAGTTGCCCCAACATTTCTACTGAAGTAAAGTTGTAGCCCTTGTATTCTTTAGATTATTCGAGTGGTGGGTACCGATCAAGGTGGTTTGGACTAACTGGAAAATAGCTTACAATTGAATAATTGGGGCGGTTATGCATCAAGTTTCGGTGAAAACATAGATTCTACTACTTACCTGGTTTGTTGTAGCTTGAATTATTCCTACAGGGAGAGTAAAAATAAGAGCAATAGCCCCTGCGAATAAGAGGGCCCAGTAAGGAAGTTGCAGCTGCTTTCCAAAGCCTTCGCAGGTGAAAAGGGCAAGAGCACCCACAACAGCGAGGATTATGTAAAACCACCATTGTGGAACAGCATCCTAGTTTTTCTTCATCAATCTTGTGTGGATATCTACAGACTTATTTTTGTAGGTTGACATGACCTGATTCCAAATCGTTCTACAACAATGAAAAACAATGGTCTTTTAGATATAGTATGGTGAATAGTTACATGAATTAGAAATTAGTGGACGTTAAGAAAACTTGTTTCAATAAATCTGCATGAATGTCCTAATACGTGCTGTAGAAGTCAAACAAAAAAATCTTTCATGTAGAAGGTTAATTTATATCAAGTAATTTCCATTTATTTAATCTAACATTTGCATGATTTAAAGTGACGTTTCATATACACTTTCCCCATCTATACCCTTTATGCCAATCCGTACCAAGACAAGACTATTTATTTCTCTACTTACTTAAGGTTCAGGGTGTAAAACCTTCATTTATTTCAAAGTAATTCAGTTCTTCAACAATAGAGTAAAATAATTAATTTGATTGGCAGTATGATTTGTTATTTCAAAGATAGAGTTGGAAAGATTTTCTAGGAAGACTAAAATGATATTCCTCTAAAATGATACCCCTCTTACATGCCCTAGATGAACATTTATAGATAGCATTAATAAGGGGATAAAATTAGAAAAAAAAAAAAAAAAAAAAAAAAAAAAAAAAAAAAAAAAAAAAAAAAAAAACAACCTATTTGAGATGGTTGGGTATGTCCAACGTAGGTTGGCAACAGTACCGGTAAGGAAGTAAATATGAAGAAGTGCAACTTATATGAGGCTTTGCTCGGGATAGGAATAGAGAAATAAAATTCATATATCCAACTCTAACATAGTTGGGACTTGGGACAAGGCTTTGATGTATTATTATTGTCGTTATTGTTGTTATTGTACCCCAACCTAAGGGCTGGGACCCAAGAGAGCCCCATGCACATGGATAATGGATGCTCACATCATGGGAAGAGTAGTCCAAACAAGTGGGAAGGAGAGCCCACACACATGAGAAGAGAAGCCCACACACATGGGAGGAGGGGTATACCCAACCCGCACACATGGATCGATTCCTGGCAAGAAAGAGCACAAAAATGAAATATAAAATAAAGAAAATAAAATACATGCACATATATGGCTAATTTATGCTGGACTTTTAAAATGAAGGATCCAATTTTATAAGCATCATATTCATACCATCTGTGTGGGGAGATTCCTAATCGTCCCAGAACTGACTCTTCCTAATCTTCAGTCCGGCTGAGCGCATTCCGGCCGTGGCACTGGAGCGCCAGCCGGGGTGCAGTTGGTGGCCTTAGTCCGGCTGAGGCCATCCTCCACTGAGCCCAGTCCCGACACGTATCCCGGCTGCGACTAAAGAGATTGTCAGCCGAGGCGCGTGCTTAAAATATCTCCTGCCTTCAGGCACGCGATGACAAGACAGATACCATCCTGGCCGTCCAGCCCTCTGACACAACAATACTTAGCGGCTACAGCCCCATCAGGGGGAGGCCCAAGAAGGGATCCGATGAGATCTTCGATGCCAGCAAGTCCAGACAGAATCAGGCCCAATGTGACTGGCATTTAATGCGACATGGGCTGATCGGACTGGCATTTAATGCGATGTGGGCTGTGATGGACCTCCATTTAATATTTTGTGGGTTGATGACCTCAGCAACCAGGTCATCAAGCCCATGATAAAATCTCCAGAAGCACTCATTTATAAGAGAGGGAGAACGTTTGAACGAGGTACGCATAAGATAATATACACACCTTCGGTCCTTCTTCTTCAGAAAAAGAAAAACACTCAGTATCCACACTAACTGAGCCATCGGAGAGCCCTGTGCTGCCCACAGCCAGGGTCCCTTGACCTCTTTCCTCTTCCCTTTCAGGTTTACTAAGCCAGGAGCAGCCAGTCCTCGACAGCCATTGTGGTTTAAGTCCTTTAAGGCATCTCTTAATCTTGTGAGTTACAATTTTTGCACTTACAATTGGCGCCGTCTGTGGGGAGGATACGCTATTGTCAACCTTCCTTTGAGCTATGGCTGAGGGAGCTGCAAAAAATGGAAAAGCGCCCGAGACAGGCCCTGTAGGGACCATAGTGAACCCTCTCCGTGAGTCCTTGAGGTCCATTCCTGTCTATCTGCGGGGTTATCAGCCCCGTCCAGAGTCACGCCCGGAGGTGGTGGTGACTCCTCTCCAGCCTCCTAGGAGGAGAGACCTCACCCTTCACCAGACTCGACGTAAGTCCCCGGTCTTCTTGGATCGTCGGAGAGATAGTGGGGTTCGCAGTTCTGATGAGGATTTCGATCCTACTTACGAGGAGATTCAGGCGCAGAATGCTACTATCCGGGAGAAGGATGCCCTTATCAGACACCTCCAACGACAGCTCAGGGAGACAGCTGAGGCAGCTAACACCGCCAGACAGCGTCTGCAGCGATCCAGCGGAGGAGGTTCTTCTCGCCATCAGCAGACCACCCCTTCTCAGAGGGACCTTAGGTTTCATCTGAACGAAAGAAGACGTAGTCGAGCTAATGACGAAGCCTCCAGCAGTAACCGCAGCCTTTCAAGGAAACGGTCAGAAGACATCCCCGAGGTCCGTAATGATACTCAGGGATGGCTTGAGGAGCAGATTCAGCAAGCAGTTAGGCGGAACCTGGAAGTGGCCGGCCTCACCCGAAGTCATCAGGACGCTAGCGCGTTCGCCGACCTCGGCACGTCGCCTTTCACTAGCGACATTAAGGATCACCCCCTACCGAGGAAGTTCACTGTCCCAAGGTTCGCCACTTACGAAGGGGCTTCGGATCCAGCTGCGCATCTGCGACATTTCTCGCAGAGGATGTCTGTCTAGGGAGATGAAGGCCATTTGAATTGTAAGGTTTTCTCGTCCAGCCTGGGCGAGCTACCCTTGAAATGGTTCTGCGGTCTCCCAGAAAATTCCATCTCAACCTGGCAGCAGCTCCAGCATTCCTTCATAAAGAAGTTCCAGGCTTACAGAGCTATCCCTAAGACAGACGCCGATATAATGGCCCTAAGGATGAAGCAGCACGAGAATGTCACTCAGTTCGCCAAGCGGTTCTGGACGGTCTACAGCCAGATCGATGGCTCCAAAGACGAAGTGGCAATCTTTGCGTTCCAGAACGCCTTGCTGCCAGATAATGATCTTCGAAAGGACCTGGCTGGCAATCCTGTGGCCTCTATCTCGGCGCTGATGGCCAGGGTGAACCGTTTCATAGCTCAAGAGGATGACCAGCTCAGAGCCAGGGAAAGCTTTCACGTCAGCCGAAGAGATCGGAACGGCAAGTCTTCAACGAAGGAAGATCGGACGTCCAGGAGAGAGGAATCAAGCCGCCATAAGGCCTCGACTAGCTCGGCGGGGGCTTCAACACCTGCCTACAGAGACAACAAAAAGCTCAGACTGTCTTCCGATCCCTACAAAGCTGTTGATACCATATTTAAGGAGCCTATTCACAAGATCATGACTAAAATCAAATACAGGCCGTATTTCAGCTGGCCGTCGCCCATGAGGAGCGATTCGGCCAACCGCGACCAGAGTAGATTCTGTGCTTATCATAGACAGAATGGCCACAATACCGAGGAGTGCAGAATCCTCAGGTCTCACTTGGAGAAACTTGTCCAAGACGGACATCTCAAAGAATATGTCAAGGCGAACGACAGGGATGAGTTCCGAGCTCGGCACCGAAATGAAAAAAGTCAGGACAGTGATGGATCCGAAAAACTCATTAGCGTCATACACCTCGCTCCCCCACCCAGAGGGAGTAATCAGGCGCGTGCCGAGGCGAGACGGGCGTCCCATGGAAAACAGGTGATGGCGGCCGAGTTAGAACCGGTTGCGAAAAGGCCTCGCAAGGAGCAGCCTAAGATTTGGTTATCTGATGACGACCTGGAAGGCGTACAACTCCCGCATAATGATCCGCTTGTCGTCACTTTGAAACTGAAGAATTGTAGGGTCCAGAGGATCCTTGTTGACCCCGGCAGTTCATCCGAGGTCCTTTATTTCGATTGCTTCAGAAAGATGGGCCTCTCGGAAGCAGATCTGCAAGAGGCCCGAACTCCATTGATAGGCTTCAGTGCCCAACCTGTATACCCGAAAGGGAAATTGACCCTTAAAGTTCAGGTTGAAGGAGCCTCCGTGATGGTAGACTTCCTGGTAGTCGACGCGCCATCCCCTTACAATGCCATCATGGGTAGAACTTGGCTCCATAGCATGGAAGCGGTACCCTCTACTCTCCATCAGAAGTTGAAATTTCCGCTCGAAGATCACGGCAGAGTCAAAATAGTGACGGTTCGGGGAAATCAGCAAATGGCCCAACAGTGCTTGATGGCCGTAGTACCCGGAAGTCGCGAGCCCAAGCAGGTCAATGTGGCCGAATTGGAGAAAGAGTTGGACAGAGTCGGTCAGCATCCCGAGCAGAAGAGTGTGGAAGAACTGACCGAGGTTAGGATCAGCCCACATGATCCGGAAAGGTTCTTCCTCCTCGGCGGTCAGCTTACCGAGCCTGAGCGATCTGAACTAACCGAATTCCTGTTCCAGAATATAGGAGCCTTCGCCTGGACCCCAGAGGAGATGCCCGGTATTCACCCCGAGATCGCGTGCCACAAGCTGAATGTGGATCCCGAGCACAAGCCGGTAATGCAAAAAGCTCGTAGGACCGGGCTGCCACAGACAGAAGCTGTGGTTGAGGAGGTCGGTAAACTACTTGAAGCAGGGGTGATCAGGGAGGTGCAGTACCCGGTCTGGCTCGCCAACACGGTGGTGGTCAAAAAGAAGACTGGCAAGTGGAGGGTGTGCGTCGACTTCACAGATCTCAACAAGGCCTGCCCCAAGGACAGCTTCCCGCTCCCAAAGATTGACCAGCTGATCGACGCCACCGCCGGCCACGACCGGATGAGCTTCCTCGACGCATATCGAGGCTACCATCAGATACCTCTGTACGCTCCGGATGAAGAGAAGACTGCGTTCATAACGCCCAGGGGCATCTACTGTTATAAGGTAATGCCTTTCGGCTTAAAGAACGCAGGCGCCACTTACCAGCGCCTGGTCACCAAGATGTTCGGGGCGCAGCTCGGCAGCACTGTTGAAGTGTACATCGACGATATGGTCGTCAAGTCCAAACAAGCCGTGAACCATCTAGCCGATTTGGCCGAGGTGTTTGCCATTCTGAAAGAGTACAAGCTGAAACTGAACGCCTCCAAGTGCGCCTTTGGCGTCGGTTCAGGCAAATTCCTGGGGAGCTTGGTCACAAGGAGAGGGATTGAAGCAGATCCAAACCAGATTTCTGCCATCCTCGGAGTGCAGAGCCCGGCTACTGCAAAAGAGGTCCAGAAGCTTACTGGCATGGCTGCCGCACTAAATCGATTCATCAGTAGATCCTCAGATAAGTGCCATCCCTTCTTTAAATTGTTGAGAAAAAACTCTAAGTTTCAATGGACTCCAGAGTGTGACCAGGCTTTACAAGCACTTAAGGCCTACCTTTCGTCACCTCCTCTACTTTCGACCCCAAAACCAGGGGAAACGTTGTATTTATACCTAGCGGTCTCGGATCGAGCCGTGAGCTCGGTCCTGATCAGAGAGGAGGAAAATCAACAAAAACCGGTTTATTACACGAGCAAATCGCTCCTCGATCCCGAGACCAGATATACCCTGTTGGAGAAGCTTGCGTTGGCACTAGTTAGCGCCTCCCGCAAGCTCTCCCATTATTTCCAAACTCATACTGTAACAGTGATTACAAAACACCCTCTCAAGTCTGTCTTTCGAAAGGCTGATTTTTCAGGAAGGCTTTCGCGGTGGGCGATAGAACTCGGGCAATATGACATTCGATACCAGCCCAGAACAGCCATCAAAGCTCAGGTCCTGGCAGACTTCATTGTGGAGTTCATACCTCCTACCCCGGCGCTAACTCGGCTCGGCCCTGAGCCCACGGATGAACTAGAGGTACCCCTCCCGGGGGATGACGGACTATCTCAAAGCCGATCTCCGGCTCCCGTATGGAAGGTCTTCGTTGATGGGTCGTCAACCGCCAAGCGAGCTGGTGCTGGGGCCGTCATTCAGACTCCGGATGGTTTGGTTATTGAGCAAGCCCTAACTCTGGATTTCAAAGCGTCAAATAATGAAGCGGAATATGAAGCCTTGCTAGCTGGACTGAGTAGTGCTAAAATCCTTGGAGCTCGGCAGTTGCTCGTCTTCAATGATTCTCAGCTGGTGATTAACCAATTGACAGGAGATTATCAGGCTCGAGACGACAGGATGTCTGCCTATCTCGCCCTCGCAAAGAAGTCCCTCTCAGAATTCCAGATGGTCGAGGTCAAACAGATCAGCAGATGATCAAACTCCCACGCCTATGCCCTAGCCAGTCTAGCCTCCGCCGTTGAGGCAGGGAAGAAAAGAACTATCGAAGTGGGATCGCTGGCAAGACCCAGCATAGAGCTTCAGCCACCCCGGGAAGTCCTCCATCTTGACTCCGGCCCGAGCTGGATGGATCCAATTATATCCTATCTTAAGGACGACAAACTCCCGGAGGACAAGATTGAGGCTCACCGGCTCAGATTGAAAGCTACACGGTTTTGGTTGTCCCCCGAGGGCAAGCTCTATAGAAAGTCATTCACTGGCCCATACCTTCAATGCGTCCATCCAAGCAAAGTGGAAGACTTTCTCTATGAAATACATGAGGGGATTTGCGGGAGCCATATAAGAGGGAGGTCATTAGCTTACCGAGCAATCAGCCAAGGGTACTGGTGGCCGTATATGCAGAAGGATGCGCGATTATATGTTAAGAAATGTGAGAAGTGCCAGAAGTTCTCCCACTCTCTCCATCAACCAGCACAAGATCTGAGCCCACTCTCTAGTCCATGGCCCTTCGCCCAATGGGGGCTGGACATCGTAGGACCACTTCACCGAACTCCAGGAAATAAGAGATGGTTGATAGTGGCCACTGATTATTTTACTAAATGGATAGAAGCAGAATCGTTGTCTTCCATCACCGAGCGTGACACGAAGAATTTTGTTTGGAAGAACGTCATCACCAGGTTCGGCATCCCACGAGTCTTGGTATAGGATAACGGCACCCAGTTTGACTCTGCTGCCTTCAAAAACTTCTCCAAGGAACTCGGCATCAGAAACCACTATTCCACCCCAGCATATCCGCAGAGCAATGGCCAAGCAGAGATCTCCAACAAAGTGGTGCTTGACGGGCTGAAGAAGCGGCTAGATCAGGCGAAAGGGAGATGGGTAGAAGAGCTTCCAAGTGTTTTATGGGCCTACAGGACGACTCCGAGGCGTTCCACATCGTCGACCCCGTTTTCCCTAGCTTACGGAATGGAGGCTGTCATCCCTCTTGAGGTCGGCCTCCCAACCCTGAGGTCAAAACTCTTTGACCAAGGCCAGAATGAAACGAATATTGCTCGGGAGCTGGACCTCGCTGACGAGCGCAGAGAATCGGCGATTATCAGATTGGCGGATTATCAACAGCAACTGGCCAGAGGATACAACCGAAGGGTCAGAGAGAGAAGGTTCTTGATCGGGGATTTGGTCCTTAAGAAAACACTTCCAGGAGATCGAGACCCAGGCCAGGGCAAATTGGCGCCGAATTGGCACGGACCATTCAAGGTAGTCGCCACTGCTGGGCGATCAGCTTACAAACTCGAAGATATGGATGGTCGACAATTACCTCGTCCGTGGAATGCATCGCATCTCAAGAAGTTTTATTTTTAACTCTGTATTCAAGGTATTCCAAAATTTTAATGAAAGCAGTTTGAGTCTCTGTTCTTGTTCCCACTGTCGACCCGGCATGAAGCCTACGGGCACTACGATTGCCTAGAGGTTGGTCTACGCACCACCCCGGCATGAAGCCTACGGGCCACTACGATTGCCTAGAGGTTGGTCTACGCACCACCCCGGCATGAAGCCTACGGGCCACTACGATTGCCTAGAGGTTGGTCCACGCACCACCTCGGCATGAAGCCTACGGGCCATCGATTGCCTAGAGGGTGGTCCACGCACCACCTCGGCATGAAGCCTACGGGCCACCGATTGCCTAGAGGGTGGTCCACGCACCACCTCGGCATGAAGCCTACGGGCCACCGATTGCCTAGAGGCTGGTCCACGCACCACCTCGGCATGAAGCCTAAGGGCCATAATGTGTGCTACCCCGGCACAGGGCCATTATAGCCACGACTATTTCCCGAAGACCTCGGCATTGTGTCATGCCATGCCACTTTAAATTACTCGTCTCCTATGACTTGGTTTGAGACGAACACAAGCAATATGGAGGAACTAAGCATACAAAAAAAAAAAAAAAAAAAGAGCAGAACGAAGAGTAATGAAGAAAGTCTGATTTTATTTATTGTTAAGGGAATTTACATTCTGAAGTACAAATTACACAGGGACTTTCCAAAAAAAAAAAAAAAGAAAATATATGTAGACAGCAACCGAGATTTCATGGTTCTTGCGGAGCCGAGTTGCAGGGGATATCAGCAGGGGCTTCCCGAGGGGCTGAGCCACTATCGACGTCGACCGGGGGAGCGATAATAACTGTGTTGTCCGGGGCTGACGGGCCGGGACAGACCGGGGGGTTCACGAAGGACGGGTGGCCCTCCGAAATTCCGACCTCCCTTAAAGCGGCTCGCCACGCCTTGGCCCATGTCTTGTCCTGGACGCGGAACACCTTCGCGCCGTAGTAAACGGTCGCTTGGGTGGCCGCATCCTGGAAAGCAGCCTCGCTCTCAGACTTAACTCGAGCCTCCGCCTCGTCTGCCCGCCTCGCCTCAGCGTGAAGATTGTTCCTCAGACTCTCTACTTGGGCCTCGAGGTCGGCGTTCTTCATCTTTTCATTTTCAATCTCCATCGCCACCTCCCCAAGTTTGGCCCGGAGGTCATCCTGGAACACCTCCAGCTGGTTGGCCTTTGAAACACTGGATCCCAGCGCCTCCTCAAGCTCCCTCTTCTCCTCGGCCAGACTAGCCACCAAGGGACCCTGCTTGCTGAACCTATCGATGACCGTCATCGACTTCTGCAACGTCTGATAAGAAATCAGAGCATGTTAGTAGCCGAAGTGGAGCACACACAAAACAATTAATTACAAGCCAAGGAAGTTACCTGAAAGCAGGAATGGAGCAGCGACGTCACCAACTTGGAGTCGCTCATCTTTTCCAATCGAGCCATGTCGCGCGGCAGAGCGCAAGCATGGCCAAGCGCTTCGAGCACGAGGGGATCTGGCCTCCTGTGAATGCAGTCGTCCACAGTCATAGGCCTCCCTGGCTCGAGCATGAAGTTCGGTTCCCAGGGCGCTGGCTCGGCCGACTGCGACGCTCTTCCCGAGCCGCCTCCCTCCTCCCTCGGCCTCTTTCTCGAGGAGCTCTCGTTGCGAGCGCCCTCAGAAGGATGCTGGGCTTCCGGACTCGGCTCGCGGGTCGGCATCTCCACCTCGACAGCCCGAGGAGACTCACCGAGACTGGGGGCTGGGTGTCCAGCAGAAGCCCGGGCTGCTGGCGGAGATGATTCATCCTCATCTCCTAGGGCCAATGCCTCCAGATCCACGAACGCCGGGACCCGTGACATCTCTCCCGAGTCGGTGCAAGGGCGTCGCGCTCTCCTCACTAAAGGAGTGCCACTTGACTGCGGCTCGGGGGAAGGTTGCAGTTCGGGTGATGCCCCAGCACCAGTTGCGGCTTGAGAAGGCCCCCCTTCTTCAAACACCGCCTCTGGACGGCCACCAACAAGGAGGTTGCTGGTCCCCGGGTCCTCTCCTTGAGGCAATGGATCGAGCAGCGTGGACCTTTTATTGTAACCCCTGTACCTTGGCTCGTAGCCTAACAGAGCCCATGCCGATCTGTTGGAAAATTGGGTACACCTCCTAACTGCCTGATGCCACTCCTCGTTCCTTTTCCAGCCGTCCCGCTTGGCTCGCTGTTTCCTTTTGCGGGCAGCTGCAAAACAAAGTCCCGAGGATATCAGTCTAACGGCTAAAGAAAAAAGGGAGAAAAAGAGATGAAAAAACGGGCGGAGGGGATGATTACTTGGAACGACCCCGGGGTGACGAGGCACTCTATACGTCCTGTCCGCCTCGGTGCCGAACTCCCAATTCCCCGAGACGCATATGAGATCGTCCCCGGCATATTTACTGGAGTCCTCGAGCGCCGAAACAAAGCCCGTACGACGAGGCCTGACTCGGAGGTAATAACAGTCCTCCTTGGACTTGCATATGTCATAGACGTCCTCGATATCATGGACGCCGAGGTTGATACCCAGGCTTCTATTCAGCACGGCTGTACCCATAATAACTTTGTAACCGTTGGGCGACAGCTGGCACGGACTAAGGGCCCAAGTGCTCAGGCAAGCTCTGAGGAGGGGGTCCAAGGGAAATCTGACCCCGCCCTCCACGACGGCGATCAGTGGGAAGGGCATCCAGCCCTCCGAATACGAGCGGATTGCATGATCTGCAGGGTCCGCTCGCCTGACCAGCACGTCCTCAGGGATTTTGTACGCCATCCTAAGGCCCTCTATGGCTGTGTCGTTCTCCACCCAGTGACTGTAGATCCCCATGTGTACAAAGAAAAGGAAGAAGAAAGAACCCCAAAGAACAGAACTTACACTCGGCAAACGCTGACAATGAAATCACTCAAATGCTCGCGACTGCAATCTTCTCCGTAACAGACAGCCTTTGGACGAATGCTCCGAATGCAAAAGATGAGAAGGAGAAGACGACGAGGACTCTATGTATCGATGGGAGCGTCGCTTTGCCCCAAGCGCCGTTTTCGAAATTCGAAACGTCACATCGGGCAGCTCTACGCACCCCCTATCCGGCGGCCCTGTCGACCAAATGGGGACGCGTGGCGTCGCCAGTCCCACTCCTCCCTGATTGACGCGCTGCATTTATTGCGTTAGGCGGGAAAGATATTTGGGGGAGATCGGATGCCAGCTGTCAGCAGCAACCGCAGCAGCATCTTCGTAGCTTCCGACTCCACTGAGTTCGGGATCCCGAGACCCCAGAAGAGCCGCAAGCTAGGGGGCTATTGTGTGGGGAGATTCCTAATCGTCCCAGAACTGACTCTTCCTAATCTTCAGTCCGGCTGAGCGCATTCCGGCCGTGGCACTGGAGCGCCAGCCGGGGTGCAGTTGGTGGCCTCAGTCCGGCTGAGGCCATCCTCCACTGAGCCCAGTCCCGACACGCATCCCGGCTGCGACTAAAGAGACTGTCAGCCGAGGCGCGTGCTTAAAATATCTCCTGCCTTCAGGCACGCGATGACAAGACAGATACCATCCTGGCCGTCCAGCCCTCTGACACAACAATACTTAGCGGCTACAGCCCCATCAGGGGGAGGCCCAAGAAGGGATCCGATGAGATCTTCGATGCCAGTAAGTCCAGACAGAATCATGCCCAATGTGACTGGCATTTAATGCGACATGGGCTGATCGGACTGGCATTTAATGCGATGTGGGCTGTGATGGACCTCCATTTAATATTTTGTGGGTTGATGACCTCAGCAACCAGGTCATCAAGCCCATGATAAAATCTCCAGAAGCACTCATTTATAAGAGAGGGAGAACGTCTGAACGAGGTACGCATAAGATAATATACACACCTTCGGTCCTTCTTCTTCAGAAAAAGAAAAACACTCAGTATCCACACTAACTGAGCCATCGGAGAGCCCTGTGCTGCCCACAGCCAGGGTCCCTTGACCTCTTTCCTCTTCCCTTTCAGGTTTACTAAGCTAGGAGCAGCTAGTCCTCGACAGCCATTGTGGTTTAAGTCCTTTAAGGCATCTCTTAATCTTGTGAGTTACAATTTTTGCACTTACACCATCCATATCGGATCCAGATATATAAACTATACCAATTGAGTTATTCTACCGATCCTAGAAGTCTAAGTGTGATGTCTAATTGCAGTTTCTCTCAATGTTGATTTTTCGTCTTGAATTTTTAGAAAACAACTATATATGGAGGTTTCATTCTCTTTGCAGAACTCTAAAAATAGAGAAGTATAAATGAGTAATTGAACATGGAGTAGTATCGGTAGCTGAAGCATGTCTTTGATGCTACCATTGGGCAAATTGGCCCACCACCACAGTGATGCAATGTATATCCTTTTGCCCCAAAATTCCTAATGAAGATCATGTTATTTTGCTCTTTCATGGTTCCACTCTTTCAAACTCTCTTCATACATTACTGCAATCACTTACTATGAGAACCGCCCAATTTGATTCTCTTGGCACATTAATCTAATTAATCAGCGTGGCGCATCCAATGGAGGGATTGGATTGAAACTAATATCGGAGTCCGCCTCATGTGAAACCCACCGGCACAATCCATAGGCTTATGGACCAAGTTTCCAAAAGTAAAGAATTATGTTTCCGCGTAGATACAGAACACGGAGCGATACCAGCATCTCTTCCTCTGTCTTTGACTCTCTGACTAAGTTTCCAAGAATCATGTTTTTGAATCCAATGATTGTGTAAGGATTATAATTCTAATTAATACTGACAAATTCATTATTGGTTATTGGATAAAATCTGACATTTTTTTACAATTATATTTCTGGCAGAACTCCCAAGATAAATGACTATAAGACTAATTGGATCAAAATTCAAAACTGCCGTGATGCGAACGTTTTAACTTTCACGATGACATCACAAGAGCTATTGTCATCACATGTGTCATGACATAAGTTTTTCTGTCATGATCACATCTTTTGGAAAAGAAAAGAGTTGAAGAAAGTCAGAGCATCAGGTATTGTCTCCGTATCTACAAGCACTTCAAATACATAGAATGATAAGCCTTGGGACTTGTGCATCAAGAAGTTGGAATTGCAACAGAACCTTCACACACCGAAGCGCGCACTCCTGCGCTCGAGAGGTTGGGTGACGGAAATTCTTATTTTGTCAGAATTCTATTTTTCAATTTTTCTGAGTTTATTTATTTGTGCCCTACTTGCTATAAAAGTATTGAGATATAAATTAAAGCTTATATATTACTTTCCTCTTTTTTCAACTCTAGGGTACACTTCCCCATCCAAAAGCCTAGAGATCTATTGAGAGATTGATTTCCTCTACAAAACTTCAAGTTGTTGCACGGAAGTTCAAGTCTCTGGAAGTTCTTTCTGCTATTTTTCTGAAGTAGATTCATCTTGAAGAGGCATTCAAGGTGATTTGTTCAAGCACGGTGAAATGGTGAGCTGTCGGCAAGATAGCATAGTCCTTAGATTGAGTCAGCAACCGAGAAAGGGTTGTAAGTTCTTTCTTGTAGCTTTCAATTTATTTAGTGCTTGGTTGTCTGTTGGCCTAGACGATAAGGTCTGTGGTTTTTTCCCGAAAAAGATTTTCCATGTATTAATTGTGTGTCATTCTTATTGTGTGGTCGCTTGTTTTTAATCTGAATTAGGGTTAATTACTAGATTAATCACCTGTTCTTGAAATCTAATATAGATCTAGTTATTGGGACGTAAGCATGTGTTAAGGTCGGTTATTTCAATTGGTATCAGAGCATGTTACACTAAGTTATTGTGTGATATATTTAGAAGTAGTCTCTAATAGATTTCAATAGAGAATGAACATCTACCACTAAGCCCCCTCTCTTAGATGGAACCAATTATGCTTACTGGAAGGTAAGGATGATTGCTTTTTTTAGGGCTATAGACAATCAAGTCTGAGATATCGTAGTGGAGGGATATTCTGATCCCACCATTGTTGTAAATGGCTAGACTAAACTGAAACTCAAAGCCCAATAGACTACTGTTGAAAAGACCTACTCTAATTGCAATAATAAGTCATTAATGCAATATACAACGGAGTGACCCCTGCAGAATTTCATAGAACTTCTGCATGCCCCAAAGCCAAGGCGGCTTGGGACTTGCTAAAGACTTTCTATGAGGGAGCTGATACTGTCAAGCAAACCAAACTCCAAAACTTGACAACCACTTTTGAGACAATTCGGATGAAAGATTCTGAAACTTTTGACAAGTTCAATTTTAAATTGAGTAAGATTCTGAACTTAAGTTTTAATTTCGGAGAACCTATACCTCAACCCAAAATTGACAAGAAAATATTGAGGTCTCTCCCAAAGAGTTTTGGTCCCAAGGTAGGTGCCATTGAGGAGTACCAAAATCTAAATTCCCTCAGTGTGGAAGAGTTAGTTGGAAATCTGCAGACGTACGAAGTTATCCATTGTGTTAGCAAGAATGGTAAGGAAGTTGCACTCAAGTCTTCAAAATCTGTGGACAGTAGTTTTGAATCAGAGTTTAAGTTTGAGGACGCTGAGTTTGAAAAATATTTCATTAAAAAATTTAAAAAGATATTGAAAAATAAAAAGGCTAAGAAGGATGGTAACAACAAAGCACCCTGCAAGATCAAATATGTGCCTAATTCTGAAAAGAACCCATCTAAAGGATCAACCAAGCCCATCAAATGCTTTGAATGTCTAGGTTATGGTCAACTATTGCTAAGTGTGCCAACAAAATGGAAAAGAGCAAAGGTAATGTTATTAATGTATCTTAGGAAGATGATACAGATGAGGAAAAGAGTGAGTCTGAACTCCTTATAGTGAGTTTAAAAAACTGTGTTGCTTTCATGGCTTTGTCTATTGTCTCTTCTATACAGGGTTCATCTGACAGGGAATCCAAATCCGATGAAAATTTAGTTTCTGATGACTTCTTTGATGATGATAAGGACTGGGAAACTGCATATAAGAAATTACTGCAAGATTCCATACGCATGTAGAAGATCAATAAGAAAAGAGCATTAAATCTGAAAGAAATGGAGTCTCAAAATTCTTCTTTATTTGCACAACTAGAAGAATCACATGCTAAAGTAAGCCAGCTAGAAGATCAGCATATGATATTGTCTAACATTCTGATTGCTGCAGAAAAGGAGACTGAGTTAATGAAACAACAAGAGCTGAAAGCAAAATATGAGATGGACAATTTGAAGAAAGAGTTAAGTCACTGTAAAGCCGAAAAAGGTTGATTCAATTGGAAAGCCCAAGTTGACAACCTTTGAATTGTCAATTGCAAAGGCCTCTTTGGACCGCATGAACAAAGGGTCCATGAAGCTCGATGAAATACTTGGACGCCAAAAGATTGACTTGTCTAAATCTGGAATTGGCTACACTCATGGAGCTTCATCCTCAAAAGATAAAGGTAAATGTGTATTTGTTCAAGGGCCTACTGCGTACTCCATGACAACCTTAGTTCATAAGGCTCCACCCTCGAAATCTGTGAACGTTAAAAATGTGCCCAAGCCTAAACTCACCTCTGCATGTCACTTTTGTGGAATTAAAGCACATTAGACCACATTGTAATAAAAGAAGAAATCATATCAGAAATCAGATGGGGAAGAAGATTTCTTCTCCTCAACAGGTCAAGACTAAGGTTGTTTCGATTCGTAAGACCGACTTGAGTTGTAACGTGGTCTACACTACACTGTCTAAATCAATTGAGAATGCTAAGGTTGATCCCCCTCTCTGTAAGCCCCTAGGGAGTGACTTAAACCCCTAGTCCTCAAATCATGTTTTGAATTGTTGGAAATAGGTGAGCCTTGTGGACAGATTTTAAAAACTTTTGACCCACTTGACTCAGGGATCAAGTAACCATAAGGCCATAAATCATATACAGGATACAATCTATCATACTCATAAATCATGTACAACAATAACCTATTTATAAGATAGAAACCAGCAGCACCATGTAACACAATAATTCACAACAAGTAGAGAAGCAAATTATATCTTTGGAGCTCGGTAATGCTCTAATGGAGGAGTAGACTTGCTAGTTGAAGGAACACTTTCTTTATAAGCAACTTAGGATCTCCAAGAACTCTTAATCTTCCACGCTATAAGCTGTATCAGATCTCTTCTCTAAAGGAGATGGGCGGGATCTCCTAAAGAAAACAACTAGAAGCTCTTAAGGAACCTAGAAGAGAACTAAAAGAGAAAGAGGAAAACGAGCATGTGCAACTCTTGCACAAAAGGAGGGCTGGGCGTGGATCCAAGAGAGTGTTGGACGTCCAGCCCCTTGCTCCACTTTTATATCCTCTAAGTAACCTCCTTCCCTCCTCTTGTACTATTTGAAATAAAAGTCTTACTTCCACACAAATCAGTAACCCACTATTACCACTATTAGAAGTCTTACTTCAAATAGAGATAGTAGCTTTCTAATTCATTCTTCTTAGAGTTCAAGTAGGATTAGTATCTTTCTAATAACTTGGGCTAGCGTGGGGACCACTAGGGATTCCATAAAAAGCTGGCTCCAACTGGAACACCGCGACCCCACATTTCATGTGCAATACGGGCCCACAGTTAATTGCAAATGATACCACTATATAAATATAATTCCACTCCAGTCTTAAGAATAAATTACAAAGAAGACCCTAAACTTCCCGATTATCACAAGTAGGCCCCTCTATCAATATCCATGGATTAATTGGACTAAAACTATCCCACCAATTTAAATTCACATCTTATTATCCTTGAAACCCAATTAATCACAGTGATCATCATTACCATCCCGTTAACTCTTAATAGAGATGGGTGCGCACTTACCAATGACAAATCCATTAATTGGCACAAGGGGATAATATAGATAGATTCTATCTTGACCATTAAATGTTCTCACAATTATATTACCACTTACCCAAGACACCGTGGTGTTGACCTACAGTTGGTCTCACTCATTGGTGACTCAAAGCAAATGAATAAATAGAAACTTGAGTTCATCAATGTCCTTACAGTTGGCCTCACTCATTGGTGACTCAAAGCAAATGAATAAATAGAAACTTGAGTTCATCAATGTCTTAGGATTGAGACCTATTGCTAGGGAATTATGAGAGAAAACTTTAAGCTCGAGACAATATTCCATAAAGTGCTTCTCCTGGTCCTTCAATACATCCAATGTATTAGCACCGTGATCCAGAATCTTATATTCTGATGATCGAGACAAATTACACTATCTCATAGTGATCAAAGTGCTGCAATCTTATCAGATGAGATGCCCAGTCTCATCACCGATTGTGAAGATATTTAAGTATAAGATTTGTGACACGTGTCTTCCGTGTGTGGATCTCATCCATACACATATATCACATCTAATATACTAATGAGACCCTGTTCAACTCACGAACCATTATGTCATATGTATTAGTTATGTACATTAAGTAATAAAACACCATTCATCTCATGAAAAGAAAGCATGATATTATTGATAACTAAAGAAATTAATCAATTTATTACATCATCTGATAGATTGAGTCCATATAATCTAACAATCTCCCACTTGGGCTCTATGTCATCGGGGTTGCTTCTCATGCCCATCCCGTTTACATGCTGCTCAAAGACTTTAGTAGTCAAAGGCTTAGTAAAAGGATCTAGCAGATTGCCTGCAGAGCCTATCTTGGTAATAGCAATATCACCTCTCTACACAATCTATCTGACTAAATGATACTTCCTCTGTACATGCTTTTGGCTTTTATGGCTTCTGGGCTCTTTGGACTGAGTGACTGCCTCGTTGCTGCCACAGTAAACTGTGAACGACTGTCGTGCCAAAGGTACCACCCCAAGTTCCATAAGGAATCTCTTGAGCCATACTGCTTCCTTAGCTGCTTCACAAACCGCTACATATTTAGCCTCCGAGGTGGAATCAACGATACATTCCTGTTTTATACTTCTCTAGTTAATTGCTCTGCCATCAAGCATAAATACATAACCAGAAGTGGATTTCCTGGAATCCTTATCTGACATGAAGTCGAAATCTGTGTATCTGACTGAAATGAGCTCATCACTACTATAAATCAACATGTAATCTCTAGTCCTTCTCAAGTATTTGAGAATACATTTTACAGCAATCCAATGTTCAGGTCCTGGAATAGACTGATATCTGCTGACTAGGCCCACTGCATGACAGATATCTGGTCTAGTATATAGCATAGCATACATGAGGCTACCAACGGCTGAAGCGTATGGTATCGACCTCATCTAGTCCTTTTCCTTAGGTGTCTTAGGACACTGGTCTTTGGAAATGTACACTCCATGCCTGAAAGGTGTAATACACTTCTTGGAGTCCTGCATAGCAAACCGTACTAGTACCTTATCTATATATGCAGCTTGAGATAAGTCAATCATCCTATTTTTTCGTCTCGATGGAGTTTGATCCATAGGATGTAGCTAGCTTCTTTCAAGTCCTCTATATCAAAAGTTTTGGCCAACCAAACTTTCACTATGGACAACATTCCTATATCTTTCCCGAGGAGAAGGATGTCGTCTACATATAAAACTAGAAAAACTACCATGTCACCTTCACATTTCATGTGCACACATGACTCATCCGGATTTTGACAAAAACCAAATGACTTGATTGCGTGGTCAAAACGGATGTTCCACCTTTGGGATGCCTGCTTCAATCCATAAATGGACTTTTGCAACTTGCAAACCTTTTGCTCTTGGTTTTTAGCTATAAAACCGTCTGGTTGCACCATATAGATGTCTTCATCAAGATGGCCGTTGAGAAACGCCGTCTTGACATCCATTTGCCAAATCTCGTAATCGAGATGAGCCGCAATGGAAAAGAGTATCCGGATGGACTTGAGCATGGCTACCGGCGAGAAGGTTTCCTCATAATCGATACCCTCTTTCTAAGTATACCCTTTCGCAACAAACCTGGCCTTAAAAGTCTCATCTGTACCATCTTGTCATGTTTTTCTCTTATAGACCCACTTGCACCCAATAAGTTTAATATTGGCAGGCAAGTCCACAAGTGTCTAAACCTGATTGGAGTACATAGACTCCATCTCAACTTTCATAGCATCTTTCCAACGTCCCGAATCTACATCATTGATTGCTTCATTATAGTTACAGGGATCTTGTTTCGGTTTTTCCGGGACTGGCTCGTAAGACTCTCCCAAGAACGAGAATCTGTCAAGATCGATGTCTGATGGACCCGATTCTTCCCTCTCTCCCGCTGCCTCCGCCCCGGGTCTTTCGGGGTACGGCGGAGGGGAGGAGAAGAAAAGATAAGGGTATCAACATCTTTCTTTTTTTTGTACGGGTATGCCAATTTCACTTTTATACTTAGAATTTAGGAATGGTGATCCGAAGATCCACCTTCACAAGTAGAAAGGGAAAATGAAACTTCTTCTAGTTTCTATTGCACACATATTTTAAGAAAAGAGACAAAAGGGATTTTTTTGAATGCCGTGAAAGGCGATTTCATTTGTTGCCGTGAAAGGCGATTTTGCCGTAAAAGGCGATTTACAAGTCTTATCCATTATGAAAGACAAGAATTGTGATTTTTGTCTCAAAAAGAAAAATAAAGTACAATAGAAATCAAGAAAAGGAATCTGACTTCTCATTCGATTGTGGGGACACGTTCAGATCGACGGTCACGAGTCATGTATGGGCTCCTCCATCATCCATGCAGATGAGAACACGATGTTTGGATTCTTGGCTTGGCTTTCTAACCTCAGATTTTTAAAGGGCAAAGACCAAGAGAAGGTCTTATATCCGATAAAAAGCTAAGTAAACGGGCTGAAAAGCCACGTTTTAGCCATGTTGGTAGAAGAAGGGAGGTCCTTGGGGGGGTGGCCCCTCAAGGGTGCTTCAATCACCTTTTGGTGGTCTTTGCAGCAGAGTTGCAGGGCCTCTGAATTTTTTTGTCTTCGTCGGGGGGAGAGCGAGAGCTAGATCGAGAGAGAGAGCTAGATCCTTTTCCTTTGGAATGCCCTCCTATTTATAGGCCTTTGGTAGCCATTTAGGAGGGTTTATGAGCATTGAATGCATTAATACTCATAATGGGAGGAGTTACAAGTTTTTAAATTACTTGTTTTGTAACTCCTTTTTCCTTGAATCTGATTGGCCGATGGAGAATAATGAGCCTTTAATCGCTTTTAATCCCCATCATGAGAGGAGTTTCATGGCTTTAATGCCATAAATCCTTTGACTTGTAATTCCCGTTTGCTTGCTTTTGATTGGGCCGTCCAAAATAATGAGTTAATGACCGCATTAACTTGTCATAAAGCGGGTCATTTAACCTCATTAATTGGTCGCCAAGTCGCTTGAAGAGTCGCGGGCCGCGCCGCGTCTTTTGGAATTCTTCTTGCGATGACCACCGGTGGATCCACATGTTGTTTGATGTCGGATGGCGATGCAATTTCAGACATTGATTAATGTCAACGTGCCGGCAACATCTGTCCTGTCGATTTCACGATCGGACGAGCAGAAAGTATGCTTTCTTTGTCGGCCGGTTGGCGGTTTCGAGGCATCTAATGATCATCCAATGATTTCGGCATCAAATCCGTGATGTCGACGAAGATCGACGGATTTCATGCACGAAAAATCAAATTTTGGAAAAATCACAGGGGCCAATCAACTCGAAACGCGAAAAGGACCCGAAAAAGGGTCTTCCAGCGAATTTTTGGGTCGCCGGAAATTCCATGGTCGCCGGCGACCATGCACCCATGGTCGCCGGCGACCATGGGCCTTGGGCCCATTTTTTTGTCGCCGTTCGGTCGCCGTTTCTTCGCCGTTTTTCGATCTTTTTTCATTCTTTTTTCTTCTGTATTTTTGCTGACATTTCCCCTCATTTATTGGCCTAATTCTCTTGAAGAAAACCCGACGAGAAGCCACGCAAATCGGAGCATAAAGTTTCCTATTTTTTGGAAAGCCGAAGACTTTGCTGTGCGGTATTGCCGATTTTTTGTCAAGCATTGAAACTAGGCCAAACGATGTCGGAATGACCTGAAATTCGACGTGGAGCTTCTTGAGCATTAGATAGGACCAACCATAGGCTTTGGTTTGAGTTTTGAAGCCGTTCGGGGTCCCGTAAATGCTTGCCTTGATTTCGCCATGAGAGAAATGCCGAGCTTTGACTTGTGGTCAACCGATGTCCAATTGACCTGAAATTCGACAGGGAGCCTCCTGAGTAGTAAGTAAGACCAACAATGGGCCTTGATTTGAGTTTTGAAGCCTTTTGGGGTCCCGCAAATGCTCGCCTTGATTTCACCTCGAGGAAAATGCCGAGCTTCGAAACTAGGCCAAACGATGTCCGTTTGACCTAGAACTTGACAGGGGACCTATTGGAGTCATTTTGAGATGATCCATTAGCTCCAATTTGGATGCCATGATTCCGGGGTGCTCCGCCGCCGATAGGCCTGTTTTTGCTTCCCGAGAGTTGATGAAGGGTCAAATGTTGTCCGTTTGACTTGAAATTTGGCAGGGGGCCTTTTGGAGGTATTTTGAGACCATCCGTAGGCTCTGATCGAAATTTTGAAGTCTTCGACACTGTCACTGCCGGGAGCTCCTGCCTGGCTATCGGAGGAGTGAAGTTAGGCCAAATGATGTCGAAATGGCCTGAAACTTCATGTGTACCCCTCTTTTGGCTGCTTTAAAGGATCTTGCAGTTTTTTTTTATTCTGACAAGATCTGGTGCTTGAAGTGGCGCCTTTCTATTTATGGCAGGATGTGGCTCCATGTAGCTTTTGGTGTTGAAGGGACATAGTGACATTTTTGGTGTCAACAATGTCTGACAATCCTCCCACTACGACGAGGTACTGGTGTAACTACTGGGTCTGGTAAGGGTGGTTCTTCCTCAAGTTCGGTCTCACTTGGATTTGGAATTGGTTACTCTTGAATTTCTTCCAAGATTACCTTTTCTAAAAATTTCCGGCCTAACATATAATCTTCCTCTAGAAAAATCGCATTGGTGCTCACCAGCACTTTCTGCTCTATGGGATTATAGAATAACCAACCTTTAGTTCCCTTAGGATATCTTACAAACGTGTATACTTTCGACTTCGATTCCAACTTATCCGTCTTAACCTTTAGCACATGTGCCGGACAACCCCAAATCATGTGTAAATGTTGTAGACTAGGCTTTCGTCCGGACCACAACTCCCAGGGAGTCTGGGGTACAGACTTAGATGGTACGAGGTTTAGTATGTATATGTCAGTATCCAAGGCGTAACTCCAAAAGGATATAGGTAATCCTGAGAAACTCAGCATAGACCTGATCATATCTAAAAGAGTCTGGTTCATTCTTTCTGCTACTCCATTCCGTTGAGGCATACCAGGAGCAGACAACTGGGATAGAATCCTATTCTCTGATAAGTATCTCATAAAATCAGCAGAGAGATATTCCCCTCCTCAATCTAATCAAAGAGTCTTGATACTTTTACCTAATTGATTTTCCGCTTTCGCTTGAAACTTTTTAAACTTTTTAAAAGCCTCGGACTTGCGGTGCATAAGGTATATGTATCCATATCTTGAGTAATCATCTGTGAAAATAATGAAGTACGCATATCCTCCTCTAGCCCTAACACTAATGGGTCAACATACATCAATATACACTAATTCCAATAAATCTTTGGCCCTATTGCCTTTAGATGAAAATGGTCTTTTGATCATTTTGCCTTCTAGACAGAACTCGAAGACCGGCATTGGTTCTGCCACCAATGAAGGCAAGACACCATCTGTCACTAGCCTGTCAATCCTATTTAGGTTTATGTGACCTAGCCTCAAGTGCCAAAGTTTTGCCGGATGAGATAAAAGTGACTTCCTCTTTAATGATGGTCTATTAATTGTTTCAGTATCATGTGTCTCATACATTGTGGGAGTTAACAAATAAAGCCCATTGGTTACCTTGCCAGAACATACAAACGTACAATTCCTCTTTATGACAACTTCAGTACTAAAAGTAATAGAATAACTTTTTATTCACCAAACTAGAAACTGAAATTAAATTCCGCCGTAAAGATAGTACATATAATGTCTCTGACAAAACCAATTTATTATTTGAGAAATATAAAGTAATGACTCCCACTGAAACAGCCTCTGCCTTAGCGTCAGATCCTATGTTGACAATGATTTTCCCATCACTTAGCCTCCTGGTTACCTTGAACCCCTATAACATATTACATATGTGATTAGTTGCCCTGGAGTCCACACACCGAGATTCTGAAGTACTAGTTGTAAAACTAACTTCAGAAATAAGTAGCTCAATCATACATGAGGTCTTCTTATTAGACAGATATTCTAAACAATTCATGTTCCAATGTCCTGTTTTACCACAATGGAAACACTTTCCTTTTATCCCTGAACCATTAGCCCTGGCCAGGCCACCATTAGGACCATTCTCCACCTTAGGACCCTTCGGAACTGATTTCTTTTTGCCTTTTCGCCCTTTGCCTTTCGGCTTGGACTTGGCATCTGACTTTTCTGTCACTAGGGTAGTTGACTTCTTCTTCATAATCCCTTCAGTCACTACCAGCTGACTAGACAGCTCAGCCAGAGCCAAATTCATCTTATTCATATTATAATTGACCTTGAAATTGTTGAATGACTCTGGTAGAGACTTAAGGATTATGTCGATTTGTGATTCTACATTAATCGCAACCCCTAATGCATCTAACTCGTTCAATGAGTCCATCATTTTCAACATGTGTTCTTGTACTGATGTACCTTCAGCCATTTTCGTGCTAATGAGCACTCTCATAGCTTCCTGCCTAGCAGGCGTGCTCTGTTCCGCAAACATCTCCTTTAAGTTCGATATAATATCGTATGCAGTCTTATAGAATTGATGTTAGTGTTGTAAAACACTATATATGGATGCCTAAATGTAACATCTGGCCATCTCATCGTCTTTGGCCCATTTGGTGTAAAGTTCATTTTCTTCTTCTAAAGCATCCGGGCCAGGCTCATCAAGGGAGGGGGGGTGGTGTTTGGTAACGACATATTTATATCCTGAAGCAGTCAAGACAATATCCAGGTTCCGTTTCCAGTCTACATAGTTGGATCCCACAAACTTATTCTGGTTGAGGATGGTCGCAAGTGGATTGAAAGTATTTGCATTCATGCTTGAAATACTGTAGCACATAACCATACATTGAATTAATAAATTTAAATGACATTAGGGTTTAGTATTCTACCAAATTTATGTGGGAATCCTCATAACCACAAAATTCAGAATACATCGGAATCCCAATCCCCGTGGTATGCCTCCTTGGGGAGTGCAAATACAACCTAGATTGGTGCGGATCAAAGTTGGTCAAAATTATGATTAAGACTAACTATCCATGATCCTCATCATTTATTATTATCTAGGTATCTCATACCAAACAATGTATGACTCTCGATTAGCTTCGGTTTCTAAAATACATGAGGCAAATCCTTCGGTTTACTACATTATTATTTTAGCTAAGTGTGACCCACTTACTACCATTGCATGACAACCGTTGCGGGCAGCTCCTCCTTAGGAAGTGGGCCCCCACCCCGTCTCACCAACACTATCCATAGGAGATCTATATCTAGTAACTAGACAAATAAAAGCCCTCTGTAGGGAATGGCCATTCTCAAGATGGCGCGGGGCTAATACTTTCTTTACAATGGACCTATGGTGGAAAACCATGGAGATTTCTAACTATAAATGATCCGCTCCCACTTAATATTTTAGAATTGAGGATTTCCTTATAAATATATAGGCCCACAAATATAGACATCAAATCATTTCATGATATGACCAATAATTGATTCCAAGTCAAGTTATTTTAAGGAAAGTCCAGTTTCTTAAATTAGTATTACCAATGGATCCATCTCATGAGCCCACCAACTCTAATTAGAAATCTTTCCAAAAATTAATTTGATTTTACCAATTTTGGAAACTGCTATGTTTGGATCATATTTGGAAACATTCTAAAACAAGCAACCATCTACAAATAGAAAGTGATAAAATTAGAAACTAGTCATCCCCTCCACATGGTCCAAACAGAATAGACTTCTTGAACTTCTAGAATTTCCAAAACTTTAGGATTCCTCAAACTCTTTGGGCATCTCCAAAACTCTTTTGGTAATCTTCAAACTCTTTGATTAGGAGTCTAACTTTACTTTCCTTCTTCGTCTCAGACATCACCAGAATTTACAAATTATTGGAAATTACATAAATTCCTATGCCTCAAGGATGAGACTTACATGGTAATCTAAACATGGAAATAAAGGGCTATAGGGAAATTCACTATGCCTTGCCCTTTCACGGGAAACCAAGGAAACTATAATGCCCTTTACACTTAGCCACATATAAACCAATAACCATATAAAAGAAAGTAAAAGTTGTGGGCCATATGGAGAGGACATTATCACCTGCAAGTCAGTATCTCATACAACTCACAAAACCAGGTTACCAAACTACAATGGAAAAACAAGATGCCTAAAGTTGCCACTTCTATATAACATGTGCTTCGCAAAGGGGGTCCGAGGTGTCCCCCAGCGGGGGCTCACTGCCCCTGGACCAAAAATTAGGTATAAAGGATACCATCCATCATCTCATGATGAAAATCCCGGACTTCCAAAAAAGAAAAATCCAGCACTCTGTTCGCGGACTTGGATCCGATCGAGCGAACTATTCCAGAACCTGATCCGCTCGAGCAGATGGAGGCTCACTTAAGCGACCTGCTCGGGAAATTTCTAGAAAATTCGTCTTCTTGTCTGAACCAGCCCCTTCTACAGCATTCATACCAGATACAAAAAGCATACAAACATCAAATATGATCTTTACAAAGCCCTAGGTCTATTATCTTCACATCTAATGCAAAGATTATATCTAGATCGCTGATCTAACATGATTAGAGATGGGGTAAGTCTCTTATACCAATTGTTGGAAATAGGTGGGCCTCGTGGACAGATTTGAAAACTTTTGACCCACTTGACTCAGGGATCAAGTGCCCATAAGGCCACAAATCATATCCAGGAAGCAATCCCTCATACTTATCAATCATGTACAGCAATATAACCTATCTATAAGATAGAAACCAGCAGCACCATGCAACAAAATAATCCACAACAAGTAGAGAAGCAGATTATAACTTTGGAGCCCGGTAGTGCTCTAATGGATGAGTAGACTTGCTATTTTAAGAAACTCTTTCTTTATAAGCAACTTGGGATCTCCAAGACCTCTTAATCTTCCACGCTATAACCCGTATCAGATCTCATCTCTAAAGGAGATGGGTAGGATCTCCTAAAGAAAACAACTAGAAGCTCTTAAGGAAACTAGAAGAGAACTAAAAAAGGAAGAGGAAACATAGCGTGTGCAACTCTTGCACAAAAGGAGGGTTGGGCGTGGATCCAAGAGAGTGTTGGACGTCCTGCCCCTTGCTCCTCTTTTATATCCTCTAAGCAACCTCATTCCCTCTTCTTGTACCATTTAAAATAAAAGTCTCACTTCCACACAAATTAGTAACCAATAACCAACTATTACCACTATTAGAAGTCTTACTTCAAATAGAAATAGTAGCTTTCTAATTCATTCTTCTTAGAGTTCAAGTAGGATTAGTATATTTCCAATAACTTGAACTAGCGTGGGGACCACTAGGGATTCCATAGAAAGCTGGCTCCAACTGGGACATCGTGACCCCACATCTCATGGGCAATCCGGACCCACAGTTAATTGCAAATAATACCACTATATAAATGTAATTGCACTCCAGTCTTAGAAATAAATTACAATGAAGACCCTAAACTTCCCGATTACCACAAGTAGGCCCCTCTATCAATATCCATGGATTAATTGGACTAAAACTGTCCCACCAATTTAAATCCACATCTTATTATCCTTGAGACCCAATTAATCACAGTGATCATCAGTACCATCCACTTAACTCTTAATCGAGATGGGTGTGCATTTACCAATGACAAATCCATTAATTGGCACAAGGGGATAATATAGATAAATTCCATTTTGACTATTGAATGTTCCCATAGTCCTACTACCACTTACCCAAGACACCGAGGTGTTGACCTAAAGTTGGCCTCACTCATTGGTGACTCAAAGCAAATGAATAAATAGAAACTTGAGTTCATCAATGACTTAGGATTGAGAGCCTATTGCTAGGGAATTATGAGAGCAAACCTTAAACTCGAGACAGTATTCCTTAAGGTGCTTCTCTTGGTCCTTTAATACATCCAATGTATTAGCACCATGATCCAGAATCTTACATTCTGATGATCGAGACAAATCACACTATCTCATAGTGATCAAAGTGCTGCAACCTTATCAGATGAGATGCCCAGTCTCATAACCGGTTGTGAAGATATTTAAGTATAAGATTTGTGACACATATATCCCATGTGTGGATATCATCCATACACATATATCACATCTAATATACTAATGGGACCCGGTTCAACTCATGAACCATTATATCATATGTATTGGTTATGTGCATTAAGTAATAAAACATCATTCATCTCATGAAAAGAAAACATGGTATTATTGATAAATAAAGAAATTAATCAATTTATTACATCATCTAATGGATTGACTCCATACAATCTAACATGAATAACACATACATACTTTTTGGGCTGATTTTGAGATTATCTGGCCTGTAATACACTTTGATTTATTGGATTTTCGAACTGATGTTTTTTACGATTTAAGGATTTTGATCATGTCCATAACTACATGATGACTCACTGCTTGGATACTCACTTAGGGTCAATGAGACACTAGGATTGACAGGATTCACTATCTTAGTGGTTTGGTACTTATTTGGAGCATTGATTTTGATTTTCCCACTTTTCTATGCTCTCTTCTTAATGTCTATGTCCATATATGTGACCCAAAGTGCATAGAGATTTCTGTAGACCGACACAATGGAACTATATCCTATAGGGCTCAGAAATCTCTAAAAATAATGAGCACTAGAACTTGAGCATTTTTTATATGTGAAGAAGTTCATGAGAATATCTAATTTTGGGCTGAGAATATATATATATATATAAGAAAAGAAAAAAAATATGTGTGAAATTAAGGGAGAGCTTCGCATCTTATTATTGATAAGATCGGATGTTTTTGAAAGGTGTCAAATTCACTTTGTGTCTGATGATTGTTGATTTATGTTCAATCTGTGATTTTTTTGTGCTTTTCATTTGAGATTTTCTTACACACAATATACACACATGGAAAATTCCTCAAAAATTGTGTTGCCTCATGCATTGCACGTTAATGTGTTTGATTATCGAGGATTTTCAAATGTTGGCCTGATTGAGTTTTGCATTTGTGCATTTTTTTCAAGAATATAGTTTATATGATTTAGGGGGAGCAATCACTTTGTTAATTATGAACAAAAAGGGGGAGAATCTGAGATAGCTCATGATATTACGAGCTGATTATATTGTTGACTAAATTTCAAAATTAATTTTAATTTTCAAGATTTCACGCTTGATCTTTTGCCAAACTTTCGCGAGCAGGGTTTATAGGGCTGAACCGAAGAAAAGTTCTCTTGTATTTTGCTAATCGGGTTATATTGTCTGGGTTGAATTTTCTTATATTTAGGTGTTTTGTCCATTAATTGCCTAAGGGGGAGATTGTAAGGATTATAATCCTATTATAATTAGTATTGGCAAATTCATTGGGTATTGGACAAAATCTGGGATTTATTTACAATTGTATTTGAGGAAACTATGGGGAAAATCTCCGTAGGACCCCATAGGACCGATGAGGACCTAGTAGCATGTTGAAGACTGGAGGGGTCCTCAAGTTCCTTTTCAGTCTTCCTTTTTTTATCATTAATTTTGTGATATGGTCGATATCGACCATTTTGTAGCGTTCAGCAAATAAGATAGTTACATGTTGGAACAAATTAATCTGACTAACAGATTGGTCGATATCGATTATTAGGAGGAAGTAGTAATGGTCGATATCAACCATTTTGTCATGTTTAATAAATAAGACAGTTATAGGTTGAAGAAAATCTAACGGGTCGATATCGATCATTAGAGCCAAGAAGAAAAAAAAGCACTCTCTCTCTCTCTCTTCTACAGGTGAGTGAGAAGAACGCAGATCAGGTGTTTGACAAAACGATTGAGAGTACCAAGAGCGAGAGATGAGAGAGAGAGAGAGATGATGGGGGCGACGAGAACCTCGATCATCCGTTTTACAATATCGAATTTGGAGGTGGGTTGCTTTTTTTTCCTCTCTTTGGGTCTTAAATAGTTCTTCCGTTTTGGGGTTTTGAGGCTAATTTGGGAAGGTTTTAGGGGTGATTGGGGTTTATACTTTTGTGGGTGTTTGATGTTATTGACTGTGATTTGTGAGAAAATGGTCGTTTTGGAGTTCTTTCTTATGTTATCATTTTGATGATACTTGGGTGTTTTGAGGAATTGAGATATTGATCAGGAAGTGATTGAAAGTACTCAAGCTTGGAGGTCTTGGGGCTAATTATGCTGCATGAAAAGAAGGGTTTTGATTCATTACTTTAGATTCTGAAGTGATTTGAGAACCCCGAGGTGTCTGCCCTTCTCCTTCTTGTGCTCCCAAGTTTGAAAAACATCACTTTCAGAATGGTGTACCCATATTCTATTTTGTTGCTAGCCTTCAATGTCGTTGGACTCAAATTTATCAATCATTTTTTGTGCCTTTTCATTCAGTTCATGTTGATTAGTTTCACTTGATTGAGAGAGAGAGAGAGAGAGAGGGAGGGAGAGGTGTTTGGTTACAGATGGGAGTGGCTCTATTCAGGTGCAGTCATCGGAAGGGCATGCTGGCAAGTCGAAAGAGTAAAAAGAGGAGGAAGAGGAAACTGAGTGTTGAGAACATCTTCTAGGAGTGTAAAGTTCATTCATTCATGTGGCTAACATACAACAAGAGGGGGAAAGAAAGAAAACCCAAATTCTCGTTCTAGAAATATGGCACAGATTTGAATTGGGAAAAAAAACCCAACACATTTCTTCAAAAACCCACTTTTCCATTGACCGTGAAGGATCTCCATGTTTGGGATTAAAGGGAAGAACCACACTTCACAGATTCTAGGTATTTTGATCTTAAATAAAGGAAAACACAACACCCCCTTTATTGACATAAAAAGATTGTCATGAACACTACAGAATGGTCGATATCGACCAACGTATAAAAGACCCCTCTAGTCTTCAACATGTTATTGGGTCCTCGTTGATTATATGAGGTCCTAATGGAATTTTTTCCATAGTTTCCTCATTGTATTATTAGTGGGACTGTCCAAGATAAATGACTATTGTGAGGCCCCACCCCTTGTGGACCCTTATTTTTGAATTTGAATACTATTTTATAGCCTATAGTATTTAATTATACTAATTAATAGGATTAATAATGGTAGATAGGTACTTTTTCCTAAGTTTTAGTTTAATTAGACCATTCGCGTTTATAGGGTGTCTTTTATAAGTTTTGAGTTGATTAAAGGCCCTAGCTAGTTATTAGTATTTACTATTGGGTGTTTCCACTTGAGAAGCTTATAGAATCTCACCTAAAGACCAAACTACCAATAATTCTAACCCTAATCCCATGTTAACAAAAGGGTATTCTCGTACCTAACCACCCAACATAACTTATTTATACTACATTCTCTCATACCATACGTTGGCCACCATTTCTTCTCTCATTTCCCCCAGTTCTCCCATCTATTCTCTCTCTCTCTAGAACCCTAGATCTAGAACCCTAACAAGAAGAAGAAGAAGAAGAAGACTATCTACTACAAGCTACAACCACCATCTATCTTAAGGATCTCTTTCATCTTCTACATTTCTTCCCTCTTCTAATCAAGGTACTTTTCATCATCCAGTTCTATTTCCTTAAATTTCTTCTTTTCTCTCTCTAGATATCCTTCCTTATAACAATTCTCTTGTGGATGTGGGTTTAGGTGTTAGAGATCTCTTTAGATCTGTGTTTTGGGGCTGGTTTGCATGATTGGAGACCATAGGAGCATTAGATTGCATTTTAGAGCTTGGATCTCTTTTTTTTCTTTCTCTCTCTACCTTCTTACAATTGAGTTAAGGCAAGTGCAATATACCTATTTAGCATAGAATACATGTTTTCCTTTTCTTGATTATATAATTTTAATTCAGTTGATGTGTGAATGCTTCGATCTATCTTTTAAGCCTGTTTTCATGGTTTTTGGCCATTAATGGATGAGTTTCATCTCATTTGGAAGATCAATAGTCCGTTTGATGATGGATGGGTGTAGAATGAAGTGTTTTATTATCCTTTATGTTCCTCTGATGTTTGGACGAGATTGGATGAGTTTTTTTATGGAAAAATGGAATGAAGAAGAAGAAACTTAGTTTCTAGAAAGTTGTTGCAGGTATGTGTTCTCAGTAGAACCGAACTCAGCCTGTTTCTCCGAACTCAAACTGTTTGACTGAACTCAGCCTGTTGGCCGAACTCAACCTGTTGGGCAAACTCAACCTGTTGCTCGAACCCAACCTATTTGACCGAACTCAACCTATTGCTCGAACCCAACCTGTTGACCGAACTCAGCCTGTTGGCCGAACTCAACCTGTTGCCCAAACCTAGCCTGTTTCACCAAACTCAGCCTTTTGGCCGAACTCAGCATGTTTGACGGAACTCAACATGTTTGACCGAACCCAGCTTGCTTGACCGAACTCAACCTATTGCTCGAACCCAACCTATTGACTGAACTCAGCCTGTTGGCCGAACTCAACCTATTGACTGAACCCAGCTTGTTTGACCGAACACAGCCTTTTGGCCGAACTCGGCCTGTTTGACCGAACTCGGCCTGTTGACCGAACTTAGCCTGTTTGACCGAACTCATCCTGTTGGCAGAACTCAGCCTATTTGACCGAACTCAACATGTTTGACCAAACTCAGCCTGTTGGCCGAACTCAACCTGTTGATCGAACTCAAACTGTTGGCCGAGCTAAACCTGATTGACCAACAACACAGGGATTCTTTAGAGATGTTTGAGAGCTAGGACTTCCTTTTCTTCTGGATTTTTGTGCACTCGGTCGACCGACCTGGCCAGCAGGTTAACCGAGCACACAGAGAATTACAGTTAGTGGTTTGTGCCTGCCAGGTGACTGTCTACAGTCCCAGTGTGCGCGGTCGACCGACCAGACCAGGAGGTTAACTAGGCACACTACGCAGAGGTTGACCTGGGAGCCAACATACTGACAGACCAGTGTACTCGGTCGACCGAGCCCTGTGCCAGGTCGACCGAGGACACTGCTTACAGTGAATTTTCAGCTTTCACATTTTGAAGTTGGGATCATCTGTGGGGGCCATTCACCATCCAAATGGACTTCTATTGATGCGCCAAGCTCGAGTCAATGGTGTGGCTCAACCTTGACTCGTGGGGACCACCAAGTAAGGTCTCAATTGTATATTCTATGATGATTTGATCCTTAAACGTTGTCAATGATGCCCGTAACTTCTAGAGCACCAAACACAGTATCCATTGGTATCTGAGACTCCATTTAGAGATCAAATTACCTGAGATGGATCTGAACCTGAATGTGGTCCATTGCCTAGGCTGGATTATTGATATTTTCCCGTAGATTCTTATAATACTTCACTTATCGCTTTATTGTTGCTTTTATGTCCTTACTATTGCTTATAGCTGTTAATTAAATAGAAAATGGATGATCTGAACCTAGAACTACTTAGAAGTGACCTGGTAATGGGATTGGGCGAACACTGACCCGTGTCTGTGGCTAGGTGGGCCCTTTTATGGCCTATTTATGGATGTGTAATACCCTAAATTAGAGAGGTGAATTATATTGGACTTTTAAGTCATTATGGATGAGAATGAACTGTTTATCATTGGGAATGGACTTATTACCTCGTTTGGACTGTCTTAGACCAGGCCATGCATTTGATGGGCCTTGGTATGATTCCAACGAGTGGGCTTGGACCTAGATTGTGATCCATGGACTGAATTGATACTTGGACCTCTTAGGGACTTTGTCAGGACTTTGTTCACGCAAGGCAGAGCCTAGACAGACACAAACCTTCATTGTTTCCTTGAGTCGGCATAGACATTCACTCAGTTGTTTTAAGCTTAGTCTTTCGACTGATCATCACTGGTATGAGCTATTTATGAGTGTTGAGTGAGCTATCATGATGAGCTATGTTTTAGTCGAATGGTGTAATACCGGGTCTAGTCTCCCTGAGTGATGAGTGTGATTTGCGGGGCTCGTCATTCCCCAGCACTGGTGAGATTCCCCGCCGCGACTTTGTTCAGTATGGGAAGGCCGCGTCATAATATCCTGCGGTATCCAACTCGTGTGAATGTGCCATATTGTTTTAGATTAGACATTATGTTTATCATGATTCTAAATGCTTATCTTGCTCAATTGCCTAGATTCTGTATCTTGATATTCTTTTTAACCATATGCTTGTCTTTACTCTTTTGATACATTTATCCTATGTTACTTGTATACTGTGACTTGTCAGATCTTTAGATCTGACCCATTCTTGGTGCTTAGGTTTCAACCCCACTTACGAGGATGGCGCGCTCACGCTAGCTGAGGTACCCGTAGTAGGAGACTACGAATGAGGACAAGTCGACCAAGAGGTCAAGCTGGAAGTTGGAGAGCTGACACCTGGGGTGTGAAAGTTCTTATGTTATTTTGGGATTTTGAGTGATTCTTGTAGTGAGCATTGTTGTTGTCATAATCTATAATAAACCTTTGATCTTTACAACTTTGATACTTTAGGCTGGACTTCAGCCCTACTATATTTGACTTAGATATATGATACCCTATCATTACTTCCGTTATATATATATGCTTCTTTATTATCAACCGTTGATTCTATATCGTTTAAAAAGTTTTAAATTGGACCTTACTGCGGACTTACGATCTTAAAAGTTTTCAAATTTTTCGATAAGTAGCACGCGAAATTCAAATATCTTAACAATTTTCTCGGTATCCAAGATCGGAAAAGAGTTAAAGAAAGTCAAAGCATCAGGTATTGTCTCCGTATCTAAAATCATTTCAAATACATTTAATGATAAGCCTTCGGATTTGTGCATCAAGAAGTTAGAATTGCAACAGCACAAAAGATGGGCGTTTGAAAGAGAGCCTTCATGCGCTCGAGCTAACTTATGCGCTCGAGAGGCTGGTTGGCAGAAATTATGATTTTTTCATAACTTTATTTCTTAATTTTTTGAGTTTATTTATTTGATCCTTACTTGTTCTACAAATATTGAGACACAAATTAAAGCCTATATATTACTTTCCTCTCTCAACTCTTGAGTACTACTTTCCCATCCAAAAGCCTAAAGATCTATTAAGAGATTGATTTCTTCTCTAAAACTTCAAGTTGTTGCGCTGAAGTTCAAATTTTTCGAGGTTTTTTCTGCTACTTTTCTGAAATAGATTCATCTTAAAAAGGCATTCAAGGTGGTTTGTTCAAACACGACGAAGGTGTACGGGGAGCAGTTGGTAACTTAAAATTTAGTGTTTAGTTGTCCGTTGGCTTAGACGGTAAGGCCCGTAGTTTTTTCCTGAATAGAGTTTTCCACGTATAAATTGTGTGTCACTCTCATTGTGTGGTTGCTTGTTTTTAATCTGAATTAGTTTCAATTACTATATTAATCACTTGTTCTTGAAATCTAACAGAGATTTAATTAGTGGGATCTAAGCCTGTGTTAAGGCCGGTTATGAGAGCCGGGTTTTCCGACTTTTGGAAATATCTATTTTACTATGAGTTTGAAAAGTCTAAATGAGTGATAATTATGAAGAACTGTCCTTTGCAATGTAAATGTATAGAAACAAAGTAAAAGCAACGTTTGTATTCATATTAAAGAAATCCGGTAGGAAGACCAGAGTTGGGAGGGACGCAAAGATGGATGGGAAGCTCTGGCTCTGTGAAGTAGCAATGAAAGGGATGTCTCCCAGTTACTCGGATTTGCTATGGGGAGATGCAAAGATTCTTGACAGACTTTTGTTTGGAGGTGTAGTCAGAGAGAACCCTTTGAAAGCGCTCCGGATTTGTGAAGGAAATCTCAAAGTTGAAATCTAAAATTTGCCCGGAAATTAGACTCACACAATAAACTCTTTGCTTCTATATAGTATTGGTTTGGTTAAAAGAACAAAACAAAAATTTAAAAGGGACATACTCCTTGCACACAAGAAATCTCCCTTTCATTACTGAAGCTATATTTTTGTCCACCCTCCTCCTTCCTTTCCCCCACCTTTTCTGTTGGGTTTGGCTCAAAAGGTCCATTGGGCCTTGATGAATAGTTTATTTTGGGGCCCAAGTAAACTAGGACTATATATATATATATATATATATGCTCTCTAAGATTATTCTTTGTAAGTTACAACAAAATAGGAAGAAAGCAAACAACGAAAATAAGGCTGTGAGAGCAAGATTGAGATCTATTGAGGAAAAAGTAGTCTAAGTGTAAAAGGAACATTATTGTAACGAGTTGCCCATTTTTTTGGATGGTGAAATTGAGCGGAACACTCGTAGCCCTGCGGACGTACGCAATTGCTGCAACCCGTAAATTTCTTGCGTTAATGTGCTTGTGATTGATTGTGCGTGATTTGTCTCATTAATTATTAAATAATTGGTATAAGAGCGAGGCTAGGGTTTTCTTAAGTTAGAGTTGCACGCAGATCAAGGCAGAAGGAAATTGGACGCTACTGTGATCAAACGATCACCAGAGCCGGGCCACGCGGATCGGAAGTTCCAGAAACACGGAACCAGTTGCTTGTCCTTCTGTTACAGACGCTCGTTCCTGGAGAAGACCGCCACGTGCCGTCGATCTCCGCGAGGAAAGCACGCCCGCACCGCCGCCCTCGGTGGTGATTCTGTGCACTGTTACAGAGAACAGAGGAACAAGTACGGTTCCCAGGTTACAGCAGGATCCGGATTCGCCTGTCGCCGGAGAAGGAAGCCGGAATTACCGCAACGCCCTCGTTGCCAGGTCCAGACGCCTAAATCTCCATTAGATAAGAAGGCAGCAGGGTTGCCTGCCATCGTTGCAGAACAGAACAAGTTTCTGTTGCAGAAACGCAAGTGGGAAGAAGAACCCTGTTGGGTTATTTTCCAGGCCAGCCCAGCGGTACACAGCCTGGGCTGACGTCAGTACACGCCAGCAGTACAGTCAAGCCTCCGGTTTGACTAGATCAACGGTCAGACTCCAATCGCAGTTTCTGAAGCCATCTGGACTCCGAATTGCGCTCCGTTTCTTCCTACTGATTCGCGTCGACGTGATCTACAAAGTCAACGGAGCAGATTGACCGTTTGAAGTGCTAAAAAGGGGCAGTTTTCAAATACAATGGTATCAAATTTGAAATTCAGAAATTTGATGGAAAACTTAATTTTGGCTTGTAGCAAAGGAGAATGAAAAATATCTTAATTCAACAAGGAATCAAAGTAGCATTACTTGGCAAGAAGCCTGAAAAATTAGATGCTGACGAGTGGGCCGATGTCAATGAAGGAGCAATGAGCTCTATTGAGAAGTATCTCTCTGACGAAGTAATGTTCAATGTCATGAAAGAGATATCTGCAAAGGACCTATGGGAAAAGCTCGAGAAGCTGTAAATGGGGAAGAATCTGACCAACAAGCTACATCTAAAGAAACAGTTGTATGGGTTGAAGATGGAGGAAGGATGTGATCTGATGGAACACATGAACACTTTCAACCGGATGATCAGTGACTTGTTGATGTTCGATGTGAAATTTGATGACGAAGACAGGTCCCTACTATTGTTGAATTCTCTCTCTGACCTATATGAGCATTTTGTGACTATCCTGCTATATGGAAAGGAGAAACTCAATTTTGAGGAGGTTACTCAACATATTATCTTCAATGTTGCCAGAAGGAAATCTAGCAAAGGTGATTCACATGCAGAGGGACTCCTAGTAAAGAAAGGCTCGCATAACCGTGGCAGGTCCAAGGATAGGGGTAGGTCAAGAAAAAACAACTCTAGATCAAAGTCAAAAAACAAGAAAGATTCACAATGCTTTCATTACGGGAAGAAAGGGCATTGGAAGAAAGATGCCGGCATTACAAGGCCAGCAAAGATGGGAAGAACAAAGCTGGGGACAAATTAGATAGCAGTGATTCAGCCAACGTTGCTTCAGAAAAAGAAGTGGAACTCCTATCAGTCTCTCTAGGTAACCATCTATCTGATGTATGGATTTTAGATTCTGGTTGTACATATCATATGTGTCCTAATAGTGAATGGTTTTATACTTATGAGCCATGTGATGGTTGTAGTGTTCTAATGGGTAATGATGCTGCATGCAAAACCATTGGAATGGGAACCATAAAAATCAAAATGGCAGATGGAGTTGTTAGAACCTTGGGTGGTGTGAGACATGTTCCCTCACTCAAGAAGAACTTGATATCCTTAGGCACACTAGAATCCAAAGGCTGTTGATTAAGTGCAAATGATGGTTTTCTTAAAGTGAGTAAAGGTAACATGGTATTAATGAAACGCACCAGAGTGGTTAACAACCTTTACAAATTGATGGGAAACACAATAATAGGTGGAGCGGCAATCTCCATGGAAGACAAAAACAGCGCTGATGAGTCTCAGTTATGGCATATGCGGCTAGGGCATATGAGTGAGAAGGGCATGTTAGAATTTCATAAAAGACAGTTGTTGAAGGGTGTGAAAATATGCAAGCCGGACTTTTGCAAATTCTGTGTTTATGGCAAGCAGACGAAAGTGTCTTTCAAAATTGCAGGCAGTGATTGTAAAAGTAAAGGCATTCTAGATTATATTCACTCAGATGTGTGGGGACCAACCCCGGTTAGGTCAAAAGGTGGAGCTGAATACTTTGTGACTTTTATTGAAGACTTTTCAAGGAAAGTTTGAGTTTACTTCATAAAACACAAGTCTGAGGTCTTCGACAAGTTCAAAGAGTGGAAGGCAGAAGCTGAAAATCAAACAGGAAGAAAAGTCAAGTATCTGAGATCAGATAATGGAGGTGAATACAAAAATCACAGGTTTCTACAATTCTGCAAAGATGAAGGCATCACAAGACACTTTACAGTTCGAAAGACTCCCGAGCAAAACGGAGTTTCAGAAAGAATGAATAGGACTCTTTTGGAAAGATCAAGAAGCATGAGACTTCATGCAGGGTTGAGTAAAAGCTTTTGGGCAGAAGCAGTTAATCACACATGCTATCGGGTAATCAGTCACCATTAGCAACTTGGATTGCAAAGTTGCAGAAGAAGTGTGGACAGGTAAAGAAGTTGATTATTCCACACTCAGGTTATTCGGATGTCCAGCATACGCACACATTCCCAGTTATGAGAGATCCAAGTTAGATTCCAAGTCACTCAAATGCGTATTCCTCAGATTCGAGAAGGGAGTGAAAGGGTACAAGCTATGGGATCCAGTAAATAGGAAAAGATTATCAGCAGAGATGTAGTGTTTGATGAGAAGTCTATGCTGAACAGGGAACACGATGGTGAAGTCAAAGGGCACAGTGCTGAAAAGGCAATTGTTGAATAATTCCTCTTACAGATAATAAAGGCAATAAATCAGTGCATAGTCAAACAGAGGCTAGTACATGTGGTCGAGAGGAAGAAGTTGAGGTTCAATAGCAACTCAAAAGTCTAGCATAGGGAATAGCAAAGAGAAACATCAAACCACCTAAAAGGTTTGGATAGGATGAGGATGAAGTCCATTTTTTTCTTATCACCAGTAGTGGTGATCCAACCACACTCCAAGAAGCTATGAAAAGCAATGAAAGGAAAGGTTGGATGGGTGCTATGATGGATGAGATGTAATCTCTCGAAAAGAACTCCATCTTGGAGTTAGTTCCAAAACCCAAAGACAGAAAATTAGTTGGTTGCAAATGGGTGTTTCGGAAAAAGGAAGTCCTACATGAAAACGAAACACCAAGGTTCAAGGCACGTCTAGTAGCAAAGGAGTACTCACAGAAAGAAGGGGTTGACTATGATGAGATCGTTTCCCCAATTGTGAAGCACATGTCTATCAGAGTGTTGTTAGCATTGGTAGCACAATTCAATATGGAGCTTGAGCAGTAAGATGTAAAGACAACTTTCCTTCATGGTAACTTGGAGGAAACAATTTACATGGAGCAACCTGAAGGATTTAGAGAATCCAGAAAAGAAGAGTACTAAGTCTGTAAATTGAAGAGATCATTGTACGGGCTGAAACAATCACCAAGGTAATGGTACAAACGCTTTGACTCCTACATGTTGCAGATTGGCTACTATCGATGTAAGTATGATCATTGTGTTTACTTCAAAGTGCATGGTGATAATTCATTTATTATGTTTCTACTTTATGTGGATGATATGCTCATTGCATGTAAGAACATGTCAAAAATAAAAGAACTGAAATCTCAGTTGAAAAAGGAGTTTGACATGAAAAACCTTGGGCCAGCCACAAAAATGTTGGGTATGGAAATAAGGAGGGATAGAAAGCCTGGAAAGTTGTGGTAATCACAAAAGAAATACATCTCAAAAGTACTTGAGAAGTTTAACATACAGAATGTCAAGCCCGTGTCTACTTCACTTACAGGTCACTTCAGCTTAAGTGCTAGTCAATGTCCAAGTACGAACGTTGAAATTGAAGAAATGTCCAAGATACTGCATGCTAATGCGGTGGGATGTTTGATGTATGTCATTGTTTGCTCAAGACCAGATACTGCTCAAGCAGTCGGTGTGGTGAGTAAGTACAAGACGAATACAGGGAAAGAGCATTGGAATGCAGTAAAGTAGATTTTGAGATACTTGAAAGGCACCAAAGACTTGGGAGTAATTATTTGAAAGAAAACAAGGGCCAGAAAGTGTAGTAAGGTATGTAGATTATGATTTTGTAGGGGATTTGGACAGAAGATGATCCACCACAGGCTATGTTTACACACTAGCACGTGGACCGGTAAGTTGGAGATTGGTGCTTCAGTCTACAACGACATTATCCACTACAGAGGCAACATACATGGCACTTACAGAGGCTTCCAAGGAAGCAATCTGGTTAAGAGGTTTGGTGAATGAAATCAGGATTAAGCAAGAATCAATCTCGATACATTATGACAGTCAAAGCGCCATTATATCATGCCAGGACAAAGCATATTGTAGTTATGTATCACAGGATTTGAGATTGGGTTGCTACAGGTGAGATCTCCGTTGAGAAGATTCATACAAATGAGAATGCAGTTGATATGCTCACCAAGCCAGTCACTACGGAGAAGTTCAGGCATTGCTTGGACTTGCTCAATCTCACCTCTTATTAGAGATTGAAGGTGCACCTCATCCTCAGTGAGGTGCAGATATGGTGGGAGGGCTTTCCCACACGGTATAGGTATTATAAACACAGCACAACAATTCTTCAGAAGGTTAGACATTTTTCGCCAATATGGAGATTGTTGGGTTTGGCTCAAAAGGTTAATTGGGCCTTGATGAATAGTTTACTTTGGGGCCCAAGTAAACTAGGGCTAGTTCTCTCTATATATTCTTTAGGGTTATTCTTTGTAAGTTACAACACAATAGAAAGAAAGCAAGTAAGGGAAAACAAGAGAGCATTGTAAGGGGAGAGGCTGTGAGAGCAAGATTGAAATCTATTGGGGGAGAGAGTAGGCTAAGTGTTAGAGGAACATCCTTGTAACGAGTTGCCCAATTTCTTGCATGGTGAAATTGAGCGAAATGCTCATAGCCCCGTGGACGTAGGCAATTGCCGAACCGCGTAAATCTCTTGTTTTTGTGTGCTTGTGATTGATTGGGCGTGATTTTCCCTAATTAATTTCCTAACACCCTTCACCTCTGGCGCTGGCTTGGACCGGTGGCGGCAAATCCCTCTCCTCTCCTCCCCTCCATTCCCTCCTTCCCCCTCCCCTATGAGGCCCCACATCTTGTGGACCCTCTCTTTTGGATTTGAATATTATTTTATAGCATAAGATACTTATCTATACTAATTAATAGGGGTTAGTAAGAGTAGATATGTATTTTCCTAAGTTATAGACCCTTTGTGTAATTTCTAGAGTTTTTAGAGTGTGTCTTTTATAAGTTTTGAGTTGGTTAGAAGCCTTAGCTAGTTATTAGTATTTACTATAGGGGGGTTTCCACTTGAGAAGCTTCTAGAATCCCACCTAAAGACCAAACTACCCATGACCCTAACCCTAATCCCATGTTAACAAATGGTATTTTTGTACCTAGCCACCCAACTCAATCTATTTATACTACACCTTCCCACACCATACGTTGGCTACTGTTCCTCTATCTCATTTTCCTCTTCTTCCCTTGTTTGCCTCCAACACTCTCCCAAATTCCCTCCAAGTCTGCCTTCTCCCTCTCTTTCTCCTTATAGAACCCTAAGAAGAAGAAGGAGACGATCTCGGCTGCAACCTATTCTACTTGGATTTCTCTCTGTCTCGATCTCGGTCATCCCTCTCCCTAACCAAATCAGGTGAATACCCTCTTCGTGTTCAGTTCTTATGGAATTCCCTCTTTCTCCCTCTAGATCTTGTTCCTTATAGCAATTCTCTGGTGGAAATGGGTATGGGAGTAGAGATCTCTTCTAGATCTGAGTTTTGGGGCTGATCGTCAGTCTGAGAAGACCTTAGAGCTGGGATTTCCTCTTTACCCGATTGGATCTCTGTTTCTCTCATTTCCTTCTGCAATTGGTCAATGCAAGTGCAATATGCTTATTTAACATAGAATGGATGTTTATTGTCTTTGATTCTGAGATTTATATTCAATTGATGTTAGAATTGTTAGATCTACCTTTGAGCATATTTTCATGGATGTTCGGCCATTGATGGATGGGTTGATCTCATTTGGAAGATCAATGGCTCAGGGACTGGATGGTTGAATGTGTATTGGAGTGTTTTTCATGATTCTGGATGTGTATGTGGTGTTTGGACGAGATGGGTTGAGTTCTGGATTGGATAAAAAGGAAACTAGAACTCCGGAGTTGCAGAGCATCGGTGCCATATTGGTCGAAACTCAGTGTCATGGCCAAGCTCTGTGCTTTTACCGAGCTCAGTGATATAGTCGAACTCTGCGCTGGACATCTCAGTGTTCTGCCGCAATGCTCATGGCCGAGCTCAGTGTCATGGCCGAGCTCTGTGCTTTTACCGAGCTCAGTGATATGGCCGAACTCTATGCTGGACATCTCAGTGTTCTGCCACGATGCTCAAGGCCGAGCTCAGTGATACGACCGAGCTTTGCGCTTGACAACTCAGTATTCTGCCAAGCATGATGCTCAAGCCGAGATCAGTGTCAAGGCCGAGCCCAGTGTCATGGCTGAGTTCAGTGATATGTCTGAGCTTAGCGCCTGACCGAGCTCAGAGCCCTGCGCTTTGTCTGAGCCCAGTACTCGGAGTTTCCTCGGCTTAGCAGGCTACTACCGCAGATTCGTCAAGAACTTCTCCACCATTTCAGCATCATTGACCAAGCTGACAAGGAAAGATGTACCGTTCGTGTGGTCAGATGCTTGCGAGAACAGCTTCCAAGAACTGAAAGAGAGACTGACGACGGCACCAATCTTATCTTTACCTTCCGGGAGTGGTAGATTCGTTGTCTTCACCGACGCTTCGGGCACCGGTCTTGGTTGTGTTTTGATGTAAGAAGGGAAAGTCATTGCCTATGGGTCACGCCAGCTGAAGGAACATGAGAAGAAATATGCTACGCAGGACTTTGGCGACACTACCTCTACGGAGAGCGGTTCGAAGTCTACTCAGATCATCGCAGCTTGCAGTACCTATTCACTCAGAGCGATCTCAACAACCAGCAGAGGAGATGGATGGAGTACATCAAGGATTACGACTTCCCTATCAAATACCATCCAGGTAAGGCGAACGTCGTCGCAGATGCTTTGAGCAGGAAGACCGTCTTCGTCAGCTTTTTAGCAGCAGAGGGTGTGTGGATCGATGTCTTCAAGGACTTAGATGTTCAGTTTCAGTTGCTCAACGGCAGAGTTATGCTTGCTACCATGTTTGCTTGGGAACCAGAGTTGCTTGGAAAGGTCAAGGACAGCCAGCGCAGCGATCCCTAGCTTGTCAAAGTGATTGAGCAAATTGACCAGAGGCCAGAGTTCAGATTGGTTGGTGGAGTGCTCTACTATCAAGACAGATTGTGCGTGCCAGATATTCAGGAGCTGAAGGACGAGATCCTATCAGATGCACATCACATAAGATATTCGATTCACCCAGGCAGCACCAAGATGTACCAGAACCTGAGGAACTACTACTGGTGGAACAACATGAAGAAAGAAGTTGCAGGCTACATTTCCAGATGCTTGACTTGTCAGCAGATCAAAGCCGAACATCAGAAGCCGCCGGGACTACTTCACCAGCTCGACATACCTCAGTGGAAGTGGGAGCACATTACCATGGACTTCATCGCAGGACTTCCAGCTACCAAGAGACGTAGCGATGGTATTTGGGTGATCGTGGACAGACTGACTAAGTCAGCTCATTTCTTGCTAGTGTCGATGAGAGCAGGACTTGACGTTCTTACTAAGCTGTATGTGGACAGGATTGTCTCTTTGCACGGAGTTCCAGCTTCGATTCTTTCAGACAGAGACCCGCGTTTCACTTCTCACTTTTGGGAGAGTCTACAGCAAGCTTTGGGCACCAAGTTGAGATTCAGCACCGCTTATCATCCTCAGACAGACGGACAGAATGAGCGCACTAACCAGACGCTAGAGGATATGTTGAGAGCTTGTGTCTTGGATTACAAGGAGAATTGGGAAGATTCTCTACCACTTTGCGAGTTTGCCTACAACAACAGTTATCATTCGAGCATCAAGATGGCACCTTTCAAAGCTCTGTATGGTAGGAGATGCAAGACCCCAGTCTATTGGGAAGAAGTTGGCGTCAGGAGTTTTCATGGACCATCAATAGTCAGCGACACCAGCGAGAAGATCCGGCAGATAATAGAGAACCTGAAGATCAGCCGCAGTCGACAGAAGAGCTATGCAGACAACAGGTGTAGACCTCTTGAGTTCCAGAAGGGAGACAAGATGTTCTTAAAAGTTTCTCCAGTTAGAGGTACCCTCAGATTTGGCGAGAAGGGTAAGCTAGCGCGGAGATATTTTGGGCCATTCGAGATTACGTACAGGATCGGAGACGTCGCCTACAAGCTTCAGTTACCGCCAGAGTTATCAGGAGTGCACGATGTCTTTCACGTCTCTATGTTGAAGAAGTATTGGAGGATCCTACCCATATCCTATATCACCAGCCGCTCGATATTCAGCCAGACGCTTCATACGTCGCCAGACTAGTTGCTATCATCGACACCAAAGAGCAAGTGCTCCGGAACCAAACCAGCCAGTGGGTGAAAGTTCAGTGGGAGCATCACACTCCAGAGGAGGCTACGTGGGAGTTACGCGATCAGGTGATGAAGGACTACCCGCATCTCATACTGCAGGTCTATTCTTACTTTGTTTTTACATTTGGGGACCAAATGTTCTGAAGGAGGGAGTGATGTGAGGCCCCACATCTTGTGGACCCTCACTTTTGAATTTGAATACTATTTTATAGCATAAGATACTTATCTATACTAATTAATAGGGGTTAGTAAGGGTAGATATGTATTTTCCTAAGTTATAGACCCTTTGTGTAATTTATAGAGTTTTTAGAGTGTCTTTTATAAGTTTTGAGTTGGTTAGAGGCCCAAACTAGTTATTAGTATTTACTATAGGGGGGTTTCCATTTGAGAAGCTTCTAGAATCCCACCTAAAGACCAAACTACCCATGACCCTAACCCTAATCCCAAGTTAACAAAAGGGTATTTCTATACCTAGCCACCCAACTCAACCTATTTATACTACACCTTCCCACACCATACGTTGGCTACTATTCCTCTATCTCATTTTCCTCTTCTTCCCTTGTTTGCCTCTAACACTCTCCCAAATTCCCTCCAAGTCTGCCTTCTCCCTCTCTTTCTCCTTATAGAACCCTAAGAAGAAGAAGGAGACGATCTCAGCTGCAACCTATTCTACTTGGATTTCTCTCTGTCTCGATCTCGGTCATCCCTCTCCCTAACCAAATCAGGTGAATACCCTCTTCGTGTTTAGTTCTTATGGAATTCCCTCTTTCTCCCTCTAGATCTTGTTCCTTATAGAAATTCTCTGGTAGAAATGGGTATAGGAGTAGAGATCTCTTTTAGATCTGAGTTTTGGGGCTGATCGTCAGTCTGAGAAGACCTTAGAGCTGGGATTTCCTCTTTACCCGATTGGATCTCTGTTTCTCTCATTTCCGTCTGCAATTGGTCAATGCAAGTGCAATATGCTTATTTAACATAGAATGGATGTTTATTGTCTTTGATTCTGAGATTTATATTCAATTGATGTTAGAATTGTTAGATCTACCTTTGAGCATATTTTCATGGATGTTCGGCCATTGATGGATGGTTTGATCTCATTTGGAAGATCAATGGCTCAGGGACTGGATGGTTGAATGTGTATTGGAGTGTTTTTCATGATTCTGGATGTGTATGTGGTGTTTGGACGAGATGGGTTGAGTTCTGGATTGGATAAAAAGGAAACTAGAACTCCGGAGTTGCAGAGCATCGGTGCCATATTGGTCGAAACTCAGTGTCATGGCCAAGCTCTGTGTTTTTACCGAGCTCAGTGATATAGTCGAACTCTGCGCTGGACATCTCAGTGTTCTGCCGCAATGCTCATGGCCGAGCTCAGTGTCATGGCCGAGCTCTGTGCTTTTACCGAGCTCAGTGATATGGCCGAACTCTATGCTGGACATCTCAGTGTTCTGCCACGATGCTCAAGGCCGAGCTCAGTGATACGACCGAGCTTTGCGCTTGACAACTCAGTATTCTGCCAAGCATGATGCTCAAGCCGAGATCAGTGTCAAGGCCGAGCCCAGTGTCATGGCTGAGTTCAGTGATATGTCTGAGCTCAGCGCCTGACCGAGCTCAGAGCCCTGCGCTTTGTCTGAGCCCAGTACTCGGAGTTTCCTCGGCTTAGCAGGCTACTACCGCAGATTCGTCAAGAACTTCTCCACCATTTCAGCATCATTGACCAAGCTGACAAGGAAAGATGTACCGTTCGTGTGGTCAGATGCTTGCGAGAACAGCTTCCAAGAACTGAAAGAGAGACTGACGACGGCACCAATCTTATCTTTACCTTCCGGGAGTGGTAGATTCGTTGTCTTCACCGACGCTTCGGGCACCGGTCTTGGTTGTGTTTTGATGTAAGAAGGGAAAGTCATTGCCTATGGGTCACGCCAGCTGAAGGAACATGGGTCCCTAATTAATTTCCTAACACCCTTCACCTCTGGCGCTGGCTTGGACCGGCGGTGGCAAATCCCTCTCCTCTCCTCCCCTCCATTCCCTCCTTCCCCCTCCCCTATGAGGCCTCACATCTTGTGGACCCTCTCTTTTGAATTTGAATACCATTTTATAGCATAAGATACTTATCTATACTAATTAATAGGGGTTAATAAGGGTAGATATGTATTTTCCTAAGTTATAGACCCTTTGTGTAATTTCTAGAGTTTTTAGAGTGTCTTTTATAAGTTTTGAGTTGGTTAGAAGCCTTAGCTAGTTATTAGTATTTACTATAGGGGGGTTTCCACTTGAGAAGCTTCTAGAATCCCACCTAAAGACCAAACTACCCATGACCCTAACCCTAATCCCATGTTAACAAATGGTATTTCTGTACCTAGCCACCCAACTCAACCTATTTATACTACACCTTCCCACACCGTACGTTGGCTACTATTCCTCTATCTCATTTTCCTCTTCTTCCCTTGTTTGCCTCCAACACTCTCCCAAATTCCCTCCAAGTCTGCCTTCTCCCTCTCTTTCTCCTTATAGAACCCTAAGAAGAAGAAGGAGACGATCTCAGCTGCAACCTATTCTACTTGGATTTCTCTCTGTCTCGATCTCGGTCATCCCTCTCCCTAACCAAATCAGGTGAATACCCTCTTCGTGTTCAGTTCTTATGGAATTCCCTCTTCCTCCCTCTAGATCTTGTTCCTTATAGCAATTCTGTGGTGGAAATGGGTATAGGAGTAGAGATCTCTTCTAGATCTGAGTTTTGGGGCTGATTGTCAGTCTGAGAAGACCTTAGAGCTGGGATTTCCTCTTTACCCGATTGGATCTCTGTTTCTCTCATTTCCTTCTGCAATTGGTCAAGGCGAGTGCAATATGCTTATTTAACATAGAATAGATGTTTATTGTCTTTGATTCTGAGATTTATATTCAATTGATGTTAGAATTGTTAGATCTACCTTTGAGCATGTTTTCATGGATGTTTGGCCATTGATGGATAGGTTGATCTCATTTGGAAGATCAATGGCCCAGGGACTGGATAGTTGAATGTGTATTGGAGTGTTTTTTTATGATTCTGGATGTGTATGAGGTGTTTGGATGAGATGGGTTGAGTTCTGGATTGGATAAAAAGGAAACCAAAACTCCGGAGTTGCAGAGCATATGTGCCCTATTGGTCGAAACTCAGTGTCATGGCCGAGCTTTGTGCTTTTACCGAGCTCAGTGATATGGCCGAACTCTGCGCTGGACATCTCAGTGTTCTGCCGCAATGCTCATGGCCGAGCTCAGTGTCATGGCCGAGCTCTGTGCTTTTACCGAGCTCGGTGATATGGCCGAACTCTGCGCTGGACATCTCAGTGTTCTGCCACGATGCTCAAGGCCGAGCTCAGTGATACGACCGAGTTCTGCTCTTGACAACTCAGTGTTCTGACAAGCACGATGCTCAAGCCGAGATCAGTGTCAAGCCCGACCCCAGTGTCATGGCCGAGTTCAGTGATATGTCTGAGCTCAGCGCCTGACCGAACTCAGTGCTTGACCGAGCTCAGAGCCCTGCGCTTTGTCTGAGCCCAGTACTTGGATGAACTCTGTACTTTACCGAGTTCTGTGCTTTTACCGAGCTTTGTACTTTACCGAACTCTGTACTTTACCGAGCTCTGTACTTTACCGAGTTCTATGCTTTAACCGAACTCTGTGCTTTAACCAAGCTTTGTACTTTACCGGACTCTGTACTTTACCGAGCTCTGTGCTTTACCGAGCTTTGTACTTTACCGAGTTCTGTGCTTTAACCGAGCTCTATGCTTTAACCGAGCTCTGTACTTTACCGGACTCTGTACTTTACCGAGCTCTGTGCTTTACCGAGTTCTGTACTTTACCTAGTTCTGTGCTTTAACCGAGCTCTGTACTTTACCGGACTTTGTACTTTACCGAGCTTTGTACTTTATTTGAGTTCAGTGCTTGATCGAGCTCAGGGCCTTACCGAGCTGCCTTAGTGTTTGACCGAGCTCAACGCTTTGCCGAACTGAGCTGGGTGACCGAGCTGAGTATCTTGCTGAGCTCTGTGCTAGGCCGAACTCCAAGCTTGATTTCTAGAAGGCAGATTTCCAACAAGGGAAACTAGGACCTGGGACATCTCCTTAAACCAGGACTTTTAGTGGGCACGATCGACTACCTAGGCCAAGGGGTTTGCCGAGCTCACAGGAATTTCTGAACAACCAGGCATTGCCTACAGAAGGAATACTTCCCTGATCCCAGTGTGCCGAGCTGATTTCTAGGCTAGGAAGTCAGCTGAGCATAGTGCGTACAGCGACACTTCCCAGATTCTAATTTCTATTGTTGTGATCATGTGCGGGGCCCATTGACCATCCAAATAGACTTCCATCACTGTGCCCAGCCCGAGTCAATGGTGTGGCTCAACCTTGACTCGTGGGGTCCAGTAATTAGGGTCCAGGTTATGTAATCTAAGATAATTCGACCTTTATGTGCTACTAATGATGCTTGTAACTTCTGGAGCACCAAACACAGTATCTATTAGCATCTGAGGTATCATTTAAGGATCAAATTACCTGATGTAGACCTGAACCAGTTAGTGGACTAATTACTTAGGATTGGACTGTTGATATTTCCCATTGAATCTTGTATTTGGAGATTTATCTCTCTCATCATACTATTATCACTCTATTGTCCTTATTATTGTTTATACCTGTTAATGAATTGGATAAATGGAAGACCTGAACCTAGGACTACTTAGAGGTGACCTGATGATGTAAATGGGTGAACATTGACCCGTGTCTGTGGCTAGGCGGGCCCTTTTATGGCCTATGTATGGTTGTATAATACCCTAGATTAGAGAGGTTGATTATATTGAACTGTTTAACATTGGAAATAGACTTGTTACCTCGTTTGGACTGTCTTAGACTAGGCCTGGGTATGATGGGCCTGGGTATGGATCCAATGAGTGGGCTTGGACCTGGATTGTGATCCATGGTAATGAATTGATACTTAGACCTCTTAGGGAATTTGTTAGGACCTTGTTCACGCAAGGTAAAGCCTAGACAAACACAGACCTTCGTTATTTCCTTGAGTCGGCATAGACATTCACTCAGTTGTTTTAAGCTCAGCCTTTGGACTGATCCTCACTGGTAGGAGCTATTTATGAGTGTTGAGTGAGCTATCATGATGAGCTATGTTTTAGACGGACAGCGTGATGCTGGGTCCGGTCTCCCCGAGTGATGAGTGTGGTGAGACTGATAAGTGTGATTACGGGGCTCGTCATTCCCCAGCTTTGCTGAGATTCCCCGCCGTGACTGTGTTCAGTATGGGAGGGCCGCGGCATACTATCCCGCGGTATCCAACTCGTGTGAATGTGCCATATTGTTTCAGATTAGATATTATGTTTATCCTGATTCTCAATGCTTATCCTGCTCAACTGCCTAGATTCTGTATCTTGATATTCTTTTTAACTATATGCTTATCTTTACTCTTTTGATACATTTATCATATGTTACTTGTATACTGTGACTTGCCGGATCATTAGATCTGACCCATTCTTGGTGCTCAGGTTTCGACCCCGATTTTGAGGACGGCGAGCTTGCGCTTGCTGAGGTACCTGTGATAGGAGACTACGGGTAGGGACCAGCCGACCAAGAGGTCGAGCTGGAAGTTGGAGAGCCTACACTTGGGGTGTGAGAGTTCATATGTTATTTTAGAATTTTGAGTGATTTTTGTAGTGAGCATGGTAGCTGTCTTCATCTGTAATAAACCTTTGATCTTTACAACTTTAATACTTTTGGTTGGATTTCAGCTCTGCTATATTTGATTTAGATATATGATACTCTATTATTGCTTTCGCATTATTAACCATTGATCTTATATCGTTTAAAAAGTTTTAAATTGGACCTCACTGCGGACCTATGATCTTGGAAGTTCTCGGATTTTCCGGGAAATAGCGCGCCAACTTCGGGTATCTTGGCGATCTTTTCGGTATCCGAAATTGGGGCGTTACAATTCCTATTGTTTTCTCTCTTCCTTCTCCCTTTCTTTCCCTCCCCATCCCCATCTCCACCTCCGGCTTGGACCGACAGCGGCCACTGGCTCCGTCCTGGACCCGCGGCGGCTGCGTCCATCTCCTCCCCTTCTCTCTCTCCCTCTCCCTCTCTTTTCCCTTCCTTTCCCGGAGAGGGAGAGAGATGGGGATGGAGAGACAGGGAGAGGGGGGGGGGAGAGAAAACAATGGGTGAGAGAGAGAGAGAGAGAGAGAGAGAGAGAGAGGAGTCCAGGCCGGAGCCAGTGGTCTCTGTAGGTCCAGGTATGAGCTGGAGATGGGGAGGGAAAGAGAGGGAGAAGGGAGAGAGAAAACAGTAGGAGAAGGAGAAGGAGAGGGAGAGGGAGAGGGAGGGAATGGAGGGAAGGGAGGGGAGGGAGAGAGAGAAGGGGATGGGACAGATCCGCTACTGACCTGATTTGGTGCTGGTATCCAGGCCAGCACCGAAGGTAGAAGTAAGGTGTGGGGAGAGAAAGGAAGAGGGTGGGCAAAAATATAATTTCATATATATATATATATATTTAAATCAATGTGTGGGAAGGGAGATTTTTTGTGTGCCAATATAACGTCCCATAAAAAACTTGGTCCCTTGACCAAATTACCCAAATTAATGGACTCACCAAGAATTACACTTGGGTAGCGATTCTACAACTCGAGTTGAGTTTGGGTTTGGCACATTTGGGTTTCACTCAGATTGAGTTCAATTTGGGTTAATCTAAATATAGCTTGGATCGGGATAGGGTTATGGCTGAGCCAATGCCACATAGATGATAGAACCCATTTGAGTTGCAGCCATAATGTAAATAATCGTATAGGAATTAGAGAGAGTCCTATTATGAGAAAATAAGACAATCTCTCTCTTTGCTGCCGTCTCTTTTACAATTACAATCTAATTATGATTAATCACATAACAGTTAGCCCTTTTGAATTAGCACTGATATTAGTTTCACTCTGAACATTAATCTCCATTGTAAATTTTGAGTCTAAAATTAGGGGATAGATCATGATGAATACTGTAAACACTCACATCCTAACCTATCCATTTCCCTGCCTCCTTCATAGCCTAGGGACCAAAGGTAACGATCATAGTCCTCTTTGGCAACGGAAACAAATAATCAGGAAATTTTCAAAAAAATATAAACTTTTGGCTCATTTTAAAAAAGTAAATGAAAATTTGAATATTTCAAAAAAGTATAAAAGTTTTTCATATTTCTTTCAATCAAGTCCTCTCTATAATAAGACATTGAAAATTAACAAAAATATCCTAATGACATGTTTTTGTCTTTTATTTTTCCTTCTTTTATTCTCAAAACTCACCCAAAAATCACTTTATGCGTATCGCTAATCAAATATTGATCATGGGGCACCTTTTTTATGGTTCAATCACCTGAGAGAATGTCTGAATTAGTCTTGGATTTTTATTTATTTTATGTTTTTTGTATTTTTATTTTTATTTTTTTGTGGATTCTCGTATGACCCAAGTTTCAATTATATATATATATATATATATATATATATATGAAGCAAAGTGGATTTGATTTCCAATTTCGCTATCAATTTCAGATTTGATTTTGAGTCTTATAATTTTTTACCTCCTTCTAATGCCAGGCCCTACCAACTAATGAGCCAGAGATAAAGAACACTTTTTGAACCCAACCTGACCCGTGTATTTTTATAAAATGGTAAAAATTAATTTGGTTTTTGCCGAGACTCAAACTCAGGACAATATGGATTTCAAATGAGCAACCCAAGCACTACACCACATAACATCTTTTTATTAATAGTTATCAATAAAAACTTAAAATTAGTTAATGAGAAAGGGACCTGGCCCCACTTTGGAATATTGACCGTGAGTTGGAATTTATCTATGAACTAATATTTTTAGAATATCGACCCCTATAAATACTGTTGTTATTATTTTCATACTTATGCATTATACTTTAAGCATAGATGATCAAACTTTTGAAATAACTATTTTATACGATTTCCTATATAGTCATTAATTTTCTATGAAAACCATTTTAAAATAAAACTAAACTCAAATGAATATATAATATATGGAATTGATCAACAAAAATAATAAGTTTCATAATTAACAAGAAAATGTCAATATTATTGAAAAAAAGAAAAACTTGCAACAACAACGTGGAGCTAAAGAGGAAGCGGGAAACTTTCCATGTAACTGATGTGCTACTATGCTTGCTTGCCGATGGAGAAAGGGTGGAGTCTGGGTTTTTTTCTTTTATTTATTATTATTTTTTTTTTTGTGTGTGTGGCTTTAACTTTTATAAATCGTGATGTAAATGGAGTGGAACACTACGATAGACCCCATCTATCAAAAATCACAATCATTAAGGCAAACATCCTTGCTATTTATGGGATACCTCAAATTCTCACCTCATTCTGGGTTATTTCTACGGTTAAATTGATTATCTGATAAAAAAAATATAAAATATTGGAGTTTTCCAAATAAAGTTTCTTTTTTTTTTTTTTTTTTTCTATTTGGACTCTCCAAAATGCCTTTTGTCTATTAAGAAACTGTCAATTTCAGCCTATTTCTATCAAGGCAATAGCATTTGAGTGTTAATGGGTCCTAGTGTCTATAAGTGTCACTAATCTAAAGAATTTCAAGTATTTTTGTTAGTTCTGATTATATGATTTTTTTTTTCTTTTTGTTTAGAATGTGAAATGCTGATTTCTGGGTTGTTTGGTTTATTTAATCCTTAGTCTTTTTTAATTAATCCACTCTCGGTTCTGGGTTGTTTGCTTTCTTTTTTATCAATTGATTTTGATTGTTCACTTTTTTTAAGAATGCGGAACTAATGGTAAAAGGAATCTCCAATAATATTGGTCCATCTAAATAAAGAATTAAGCCCATTCTTATTATCATCATCTTCTACTTTTTCCAATATAATTCTATTTCTCTATGTCAACAAGAGAACTTTCATTTTTTTTTTTTCATTCATTTACTTTTAAGTTCATTGTATTTTTTTAGAGCAGCTTCAATAATGTTTTTGTTTCTTTGTGTCTCTTTTTAGTACCGTCTCATGTCTCATTTGCATGCTTCGTTTAGATCAGTATTCAATTCATTTTAAAATGTGAGCATCTTAAGACAATTGGTGCAATTATTAAACATTTCAATGTGAGAGGTAAACCTTTTTTTAATTCATTTACTTTTGAGTTCATCATATTTTATTTGAGCAATTTTAGTTATGTCATTTTAATATGATTTATACAAAAGAATCATCATTTTAAGATTTCTATAGATTTGCAATATTTTTATGGTTTGTATTTCTATGGTTTTCATAATTTGTGAGTTTCTTTTTTTCTCCTTTTTTGTTTCAATTTTTGGGTATTGGGTTCTCCTTGATTTTTTTTTTCTTTTAAATCACTTTTTATCAGGGGATTTTCTGTGAATTCTCATTTTTCTGTTCTATTTTTTAAAATTCTTTAATGCTTATCATTATGACTTAATTATTTATTTTACTTCCATTGGATTCTTTAAGTTCTCTTTGTGAACTCTTTTTATGGATTTTTTTTTTATTTCCTTTGTGGCTTCAGATTTTCATTTTTGAATATTAGATTATCATAAGTTGGTTTGGTTCTTCTAAATTTCTTTTATCATTATATTGTCTATGAATCTTTATATATATATATATATATTTATAGCCTTTTTAATAAAATTTATTTTATTTTATTTTGTATTTCTTTTATTATAATTTCTCACTTGTGATAGGTTTTTAGTTTTTTTTTTTTTTAAGATGGTTTTTCGTGAATTTGTGGGTTCTTTTGTCTTTGCCCTTCTGTGCTCCATTTTTTAGTTTTTTTTCTCATGAGTGTTTTGATTCTTTTGCATTGCTTATGTTATTGAATTAATTATGGATTTTCATTTCTATGTTTTATTTCTATGTGTCTTTCTAATTTCATTGGATTTTATTCATAGTTTATATTGTTTGTTTCTTTTGATTTTATGTTTTAGTTTTCTTGATCATTAATCTTCAATTTTCATGGGCTTGTGTTTTTTTTTTTTTTTTTAATTATATGGTATTCTATATTGAATTCTTATGGACTTCTTCTTCTTTTTTCTCTCTCTCTCAGACTAAAACCTTTTGCATTTAATTTTAAAGAAACTGATCATAAATTTTTTTTTTATAAAATTTAATATTATGATTATATTGGCACGGGCCTGTTTTTCTAGTTTATTTTGATGTACTCACAAACATTTAAATAGATTGTCCTTACTTAGATGCCACGATTGGCAGAATCTAATGAATGTGATTCTCTAATCTCACTAGCTTCCCAGGGAATATTGTTTGCTTGTAGGAATTTTTGACTGAAATCTCATATGCTAGAAATTTCAGAAAGAAAAACCAGTTTTTCTTTATGTTTCTCTTGAAATCAATTTTATTAATGAATTTCTAAAAATCCAGAATTTTGAGATGTCACTAAAAGCCTTTCAAATTGTCTAAATTTCAGCATCCAAAATGCTCATTTAAATAAAAATGCTCAGTTTATGGGAGGATTTGAGAAACAATTATATCATTTATTACGGTACAAAGTAAATATTACTTTTTATATAAATGAGTATGAAACTTAAAGTCTTATGTAAATTAACATTTGCAAAATTGCATGTGGCCTCATCTTTAGGAATTAGATTATGAGGCCCACTTTAAAAAAATTTATTGTATGTGGAGCCCATATGTATAAATCACTATTTAGGATCCACTTTTAAAAATCACAAACATTAAGGATTTTCTAACTATAATAGATATAATAAAATTCTAAATTCACCTAAAGAATACTCATTTTAACTTATCCACTTAAAGAAGACTCATTTTAACTTGGTTGGATAGAGTTATTGACCAAGGTCGATTTTTTCATCATGGACTCTTTAACCACCAATCCATAATAGATATATATTAAAATTTGAATTCACATAAAGAAGCTTAACAAAAACGGACTCTTAATTGATTGATAGAGATAATCTCACTACAAGAAATTTGGGGTTTAAGGACGACACAAATTTGTCCCAAAATGTACAAATTTCGTCACCAAAACTAATTAAGACGAAAATTTTTCGCCACCCGTTTTGTTGCCAAAGCCTTGTCACTAAAAGGTATTGGAGACAAAAAAAAAAAAAAAAAAAATCGTCATTGAAAAAGATAAATTTGTGACGATTTTTTTTTTTTTTTTTTTGTCTCCAATACACTCTGTTGGAAACATACTTGTAAGTAATTAGTGACAAAATATTTTTTCATTAAAGGAAGAAATTAGAGACAAAAATATTTTGTCATAAATATAAGAAATAGAGACGAAATAATTTTATCGCATTTAATATGAAGGAAGACGAAAAAAATTTGTCAAAGAAGCTACCAGTGAATGATGATTTTTTTTGTCTCCAATCGACTCTGTGGGAACATACTTGTAACTAATTAATGACAAAATATTTTGTCATTAAAGGAAGAAATTAGAGTAAAAAATATTTTCTCATAAATATAAGAGATAGAGACGAAATAATTTTGTCGCGTTTAATATAAAGGAAGACGAAAAAAATTTGTTAAAGAAAGTACCAATAGATGACCATTTTTTTTTTTAAATAAAAACAACTATCTTCGGCCATCGTATTTTAATTTTAAAAATTAAAAAAATTAGTTCTATTTTTCTGAAGAGTGGTTCTTGGTAGATGAAAATGCAGAGTCATTACAAATGTAATGAAGGCTCTAAAAAAAACACAGATAACATCATTATACATGAAGTACACAGATAATAAAAGGAATTGCATTGTGGATATAAGTCATGGAAGCCCTTTTGATAACCCCACTCAACGTGAAATAAAAATAAATGAATCAAATCAATGAGCAATATACAAGTGATGAAAGGTTATTTGTCTTCATATAAGAATAAACGCTTGAAATTGATTTGAGATCTAATTTCTCAAATTAATTTGAGATTAGAGTCCAATTTTACAATTGATTAGCAAATTGGACTCTAATTTCGAAATCGATGCCTGCGTCTATAATATATATTGATTATATCACACGTTATATTTAAAAGGCAGTGGAGGATTATGGAGTTTGTTGTACTTGAAAGAGTACGGATTTAGATAGAATAACGAAGAGGCTCATTTGTGTATGGTAAATTTGGTTCCACAGCTCGATTAACCAATCTTCCGTGGAAAGAATGAGGATTGTGAAAATTAAATTTTTCTCTACAGTAATATTTAAGTTTGGTGCACGGAGTACTTTTGTTTTTATAAAAAAAAAGAAAAAAAAAAGGGCTAAACTTTTCGTTATTCCTTAAAATATAGATTTTGGTGTGTGTGCACATGAGCAAATTTTGGATAGAACTGAGTTTCCATTGGGTTAGGAATGTACACAAAGATTATGGTTGCAAACTTGAAGGTTGGGTGGGTGGGTGGGTGGGGGTGGGTTTGGGGTTTTAATTTTATCCATAAGTAGGTCTGTGGGGTTGGGGTTTTAATTTTGTCCAGAAGTGGGTCTGCGGGGTTGGGGTTTTAATTTGGGTTGGGGTTTTAATTTTGTCCATCACTGGGTCTATGGGGTTGGGTTTCCTGCACATGAGCATTCATAAATGGGTCTGCGGTTTGGAACTTAAGTTAGGTTTCACTTGGTAAACGAGTCCTAACTTGATAGGAAAATTTTTTGACTTTATGTATAAATGGCAAATTTTTTTATCAGTTCTCCATGTTGCTATGTGACTTTTTTCTTTTTTAAAAAAAAAAATGAGAAAATTTTAAATTTGTGTACTTTGGATAAAACCCTTGGCCTTTAATTTTCTTATCTCGCTAATGGAGGTTTTACTTCAGTTTAAGTGTACTAGTAAAATCCCAAATGAGCAGTGCTACCTGGACAAACTATTTAGCCAGAATCTTGGACACCTTGAAATATTCAATGCAAACCATATGATTTGTCTAAGAAAGTTTGTCCAAGCAGATGTTTTGGTCCCAAATATGTCTAGGCGAAGAAGATATTTTTAAAGGCGGCGGCAATAGGAGCCAAGAAGACCGGCCTAAAGGAAAGGTCGTCATGAAAGTGTGCCTGTTGGAACGAAACTCACATCGTTGAAACAGGAAACCGAAAGAGATTCTTAGAAATATCTGCTAATGAGTACAAGTTTGAAAAGTCTAAATGATTTATAGTTAGGTAGAACTGTCCTAAGCAACGTAAATGTATAGATAACTAAAAACAGCTCTTTCGTATTCTTTTTAACGAAATCCAGAAGGAAGACGAGCTCGGGATGGATGGGAAGCTCTACGAAGTAGTAATAAATGGGAATTTCTCCCAATTACTCGAATTGCTACTGGAAGATGCAAATATTCTTGACAGACTTTTGTTTGGTGGTGCAGCAAGAGAGAACCCTTTTCACATAGCAGTCCAATATTTGCAGTCCAACTGTGTGAGAGAAATCTCAAGTTCGAAGACTAGAATTTGCCCTCGAATTAAACACATTGGGAAGGCGTCACGAGGAACCAAGAAGTCAAGTGAAAAGAAATGGTCGTTGCGAAGATGGCCTATAGGTGCGAAAGTCACATCATTGAAACTGGAGGCCCCAAGAGATTGTTAGAAATATCTACTACATTACATGAGTAGAAGTTTGAAAAGTCTAAATGACTCATAATTAGGAGGAACTGTCCTATGCAATGTAAATGCATAGATAGTGAAAACAACACTTCTGTATTCTTTTTAAAGATATCCATATGCAAGACAATAGCTAGGGACGGATGCAGCTGAGATGGATGGGAAGCTTTACGAAGCAGCGATAACTGGGAATGTTTCCCAGTTACATGAATTGCTACGAGAAGATGCAAATATTCTTGACAGACTTTTGTTTGGTGGTGCAGTAAGAGAGAACCCTTTGCACATAGCAGCTCGGTTTGGGCACTCCAACTTTGTGAGAGAAATCTCGAGTCGAAAACTAGAGTTTGCCCGCGAATCAAACTCACAGGGAAGGTGTCCTCTCCATGTTGCTTCCGAGAGAGGGCACGTCGAAGTCGTAAAGGTTCTTCTAGAAAGAGACGCTGATGTTTGTTTTGTGCGTGATGGAGAAGGAAGGACTCCTCTCCACATGGCAGCAATGAGAGGCCGGCTCAAGGTCCTAGAGGAGTTGGTGAGGGTCAGACCCACAGCTGCTTGGGTCCCGACAGACCAAGGAGACCCAATTTTGCACCTTTGTGTAAATCATGGCCAATGGGAGGCTTTCAAGATGTTGGTGGGGAGTATAAATGATAATAATGAGTTTCTCAAGTTGAAAGACAGAGACGATAATACCATCCTTCATCTCCTTGCAGCCAGGGCAGAGTATAAGGTATGAGTCTTTTTGCTGCTGTCGCTGGCATGATAGGTTTGTTTTCCAGACTAGGATTTTTTAAGGTAACGTAGAGAACATGACTAGTTGATCATCCCAAAATTGAGGAGAAAATTAGGATTGCTGAATCCTGCTCAAGTTTTGTTTCCCCTTGAGGTATCGTTTGGGAAGGAGGTAAAATGAGGGGAAGGAAAAAAAAAGGGGGGGAAAAATGGTGGGAATAGCGAAATTGAGGGTGTTTGAGAAGGGAGGAGGGAAAGTGGAGGAGGGTAAAATTTTTGAAATTTTCCTTCAAAAGTTTCCCTTCAAAACGGAGGAATAATAGGGAAAGAGGAGAAAGAAGGGTTAAATTACTGAACTGCCCTTTTGTCTCTCCTCCCCTCCTCCTTTTCCAAATAAGAGAAGGTAAAATTAATTTTCCCTCCCCTCCCCACTTCCCAAACATAGTATTAAGGTAACTGTATTAAAAAGCAAAAGGAAACATAAGCTAAGAGCACTATCCCCCAAATACAACAAAACAATAGTACTCAACAAAGAGAAACACAAAACAGGGGAAAGAAGAGAGATTTCAGCTAAAGAAGAGCTGAATACATATAAAGAGATAAGATAATATATATTCTCTCTGTTTTTAACATCTAAATACTTGTGCAGGACGTTAAGCTTTTGGTCGACAGGCTAAAAACTGAAGAGGGTGTTGTAAACTCTATGAATGTGAATGGATCTACGGCCTTGGATATAGCAAAAGCGATTCGCACCAGATATGGTCGTTTCAAGATCAGAAGGACCCTTAGAAAGTTTGGTGCTAAAAAAGGCAAGGAAATATCACGAAACCGGCCTAAAAATAGGACTTCATCCAAGCCACAACTTGAAGGAAGCAGCAATGATTCCCAGTCCCGCGACAAGAGTCAAGACGCACTAATGGTGGTGGCCATACTAATAGCAACTGTGACATATGGTGGTGCATTGAATCCTCCAGGTGGTGTTTGGCAAGACGACAAAATGAGCGATTGCAGCAGCTCGCAATGCCATAACTCAGGGGAGGCAATCATGTCCTACAATTTTCCTATAATATACTTTTTTTACTCCATAAGTAACACAATAGCCTTTCTTGTCTCCTCAATTTTAATACTAATGTTGGTAAGCAGATCATCCTTTCGACGAAGAGTTTTGAAGCGGTATTTGACGGTCATGACTTGGATTGCAGTATCATCAATGCTCCTGACTTATTGTTTGTCAGCCTACACTTTATGTAAAGAAGATCTCAAGCGGGAGTTCAAATGGATTGTGGGTCCTGTTATATTCTTTGGCTGGATACTGATCATAGCCCTGTTACTCGTGTCTATGTTACACTTCGCCAAGTCACTTATCCGGATAATTGGAATCAAGCGCTTGTTTGATTGGATGCTGTCGCTTCTTTCCAGATCACGCGATTCAGAAGATCAACGCGCCAGTCCTTTGCATAGCCAACCAGAATTGCAGCAGGTTGTGACAACAAGTTCATCATGATTTCATTCGCCATTCTATCCTCATGTTTCTGTGTTATGTCCACCAAGTTTTCTTTATTTTCTTGTCTTGTATTTACTTGTGATAGGGAGTTGGGGCTAAGAAAAAATGAGTGCTATTACACTCTCCCAGATGCTCCACACAAGGACGTCGTGCAGTGGGACTGTTAGCAATATTAGTACCATCAAATGATTCTAATCCCTTTTTTTTCAACTACTTGTAGTTTAAGGTCATGCATGTATAATGTAAATCTATTATAATAAAGTCCAAGAGCAAGTATTAATTGTTTGCTTTTGAGGGAGAAGAGTTGTTTTAGGTTAAGTGCTTGCATTAGAATACATAGAAATTGAATACCTAGTATTTCTATCTTAATAGTTAAAAATGAAAATTAAAGGTGGATTTCTGAAAATAGGCAGCAAAGAACCCTTCCTTAAATGGAAACAAAATGAAGGAAAGATGAGAAATAAATAGGGCTGTTCATGGGCTGGGTTGGGCGGGACTGAGCAATGTATAGTCTTGGCCCGATTTTTGAACTATTGGCCCAAGCCTGGCCTTTGCCCGACTCCAGCCATAAGTGCTTGGTCCGAGCACAGCCCTGATGGATGATGGTTTTTATGGAAAAGAAGGCATATCCAATTTGTCCCAAGTTGTATCTCAGCCAGTCGAGTTGCTTTTGCACGTGTGAAATTGTACGTGTTTGAGTCCCTACTCCCCATCATATTGAAAGAGGGTTACATTTGCTTTAAATTATCTCTCTCATTTTATCCGGCCCATATAATAAACGGGCCTAAGTTTTAGGTCCAAGCACGGCCTGTACAAAAATATAAGTCTGAAGCCTGGCCCATGGCGGGTTGGGCCTGGGTTGGGCTTGGGCTGGCCCAGTCCATCAGCGCCCCTATAAATGAATTATTAGAATGCCTGATCATGACTTGGACTTTTACGGCATGTGTTGTGGTTAAATATTTAAAATTATAAATATAATCAAGCATTTTTAATACTTCACCTAACTTAACTACCTCATCTACTTCATATGATGTTGATCAAATCATATGTTGCATTGGATGAATCATGTGGCCGTCTTAAATTTATTCTTCATCATGCAAACTAAACTGTATAAATTGAAATAAACTGTAAGGGCCTTTTTGTTTCCATTAAAATATGGCTCGTTTGTTTGCATTAAAATTTATAGGAAATTTTTATGTAGTGAAAAATTAAGACTAAGGTATTGATTTTCCATTGTCTTTTATTTTTATCAAAGGAAAGGTTATTTGATGCACTTTTTTTAGGTATTCACCAGGAATCCTCATTTTTAATTGCTTCAGAGAAATCCAATGAATTGAATTCCAATGTATTGCTTTGGGGCAGGCTTGGACTCGGTGGCAGAGAGCCTGAAGCATTTGGGGCTTAGGCATCTGTATTCTTTCCTCCTTTTATGCTACACTTTGTCTTTTAGCAAAAAATAATAAAACAAAAAAAGAAAAAGAAAAAAAAAAAAGCAAGAAGAAATTCCAATACATTTTAATTCAAACAAACAGGTCCCGTTTTGCTTGCTTTCATTCCTTTTTCCCCAATTTAAAGGACCTAAACCTAGACTCATTAAAGAAAAAAAAAAAAAAAAAACAACCAAATGGAGACCCAAATACAGATGTACGTACTAAAGAACATAAAGAACATATATATGTTTAATATACAATTGTGGCATCAGGTATTTGGATCCATGTAGAGTAGACCCAAACCCAGACCTAAGTAGGAAATGGGTCTCATTGGACACATTAGATTTTTTTCAATTCGATCTTTCTGATTTTTTTTTTTTTTTTTATTTCTTCCAGAGACATGTTATCATCTCTACTTACATATGTTTGGTTAAAAGAAAATACAATAAAAAGAAATAAAAAGAAAGGCACCTATTTTCATCTCTATCTAACTTCTAGTTTGTCACTACATCTCTCTCAAACTACATGGCTTCTTTTCTTATCAAACATTATGCAACTAGAAAAAAGAAAGAGAAATGGTCTTTAATTTTCCTTTTTAATGAAAAACTATGCTTAAAATGAGAATTAAGAAGTAATCCACGACTCGATTTTATTTTATGTGATTTTAATAATTTATCAATATTTGCTCACATATCACTAAAGCACTATATATGAACTTCTTTTTAATTAATAATGTTATAATGTAAATTTTTATTCTAATGAAAATACAAATCAGTATATCATTGACTTAATTAATGTATTTTTTTTAGTAATCAATACTTAATTTAAATATTTAATTTTCTTGAGATTTAACCAGTGGATCGCACCGACTCTAAATGCTATAAATTATCAATGGTCCAAACCTAACAATCATTTTAAGACTATCTCTGCCTCTTCTTCAACTATAAGTCTTGCTAGACTTCTCTGTAACTCCTTAATATCTTATGTTCTCACTCATTAACTCCTAATATATCTTCACATATACAGACTTGTTAACTAGCTAAAATTAGATAAATCAGATGTGTATGTATCACTGCTTCCATGCACATTTAAATTCCAAAAACTTATTAAAAACATCCAATGCTCATCACATTCTCAAGCAACTACTCATATAAGATATGATGCATCCACACTTTATACAACATTGCAAGTTGAATCCCATAGAGAGAGAGAGAGAGAGAGAGAGAGAGAGAGAGAGAGAGAGAGAGTTCATCAACCATGACACTTGATTTCCATCAACATGTCCTTAAAACACTGGACAACCTTCAACAACTATCCCAGAGGCAGTGGGGCAATGGGCCAAAGGGCAGTGATCTTCTACGTCTAAGCCCCACCAGGATACTCCCAATCAGGGGCGGAGCCAGGATTTCATCTTGGGGGGGGGGGGGGGGGGGGCGGGGGCGCAAAACTTGAATAAATTTTTATTTCACCAATTATTATAACTATCATATTTTTAAGTTTTCTTTCGACAGAGTTGTAAGTTCAAGCATGAAAAATATATTACGATTCAAGACTAAATTTTACATGAAAATTGAAACCAGTATCTATTTAGCATTAACAAACTATAAGCAAAGAAAAGTCATAAAATAATTGTTTCTTAGTACATTTCAACACAATCTTCCATCAAAATGGAACTCGACGTTCTTTCAAATCTCGGAAATTGTCTATGATTGATTCTGTGCTAAACTTCTCAGCAATTTCTTTTTCAATGTACACCAATAACTTCTAAAACTCAACCCTCTCTCACTCACCTGCCTTATGATGTTATCATAGAAATCCTCCAGAAAACCCCAACTCCAACCATTAATACATCAAACCCTTTTTCCATCCTAGACAGTTGCTCCTTTGCTGACCCATCTCTCAACCCCAGCTACTATGGCCTCAACCTTCAGACCATCTTTGAAAGAACTTCATCTAGAGGACCCCCTCCAGGCTTTGAGCATCACCCAGACACCTCAGATACGTTGGCTTCCCAGGCTGCAGGGAATACCTGTGCATTGTCCTCCACCATCAAACCAAAACCTGCATGAAATCAAGGGGAGTCCCAAAAGAAAAAAGGCATACAGGCAACAACAGACATGGAGAAAATTCAACAAACAAATAAAGGGAAAAAACCTCTACAGGCTCCATCTATTGGCCCAATTACAAGGAGATCTAGAGGTAGGAAAACCTCTTCCAACATATCCTCATGATCAAAGTCCTATATTGGAATTGTAGGGGAATTGCCAATAACCCTACAAAAAGAGCTTTGGCAAACATGGTTCACAATCACTCCCCAAACCTGATTCTAATTTCTGAGCCTATGATATCCTTCTCATCCACTCAATCACTTAGCTTACACAACTCTGGTTTTGACACTTTCCATTTCAAAACAATTAATGATCACTATCACTTAACAAATGCAATAAAACAATTAGCCCAAAGATTGACTGGGAAAAAGAACAAAATGAAGGTCGAACCTGATTATTCAAACAAGCAAGCAATCCAAATTAATATTTATAAAATAAAAAATATGCAAACTCATCCAAATAAACAAGCCAATAAGTTCTTACATCCATATCAAGCAAAATGCACTCAAAACATAAACTAGCCAATAAGTTCAAGTTAAACATAATAAGTCAATAAACATATCCAAAACAACTAATTAAGAAATTTCCATCCTTGACTCTAGCCAAATCAAAGGCCCTCCGGCACTAAAACCATCCAAATGCCTTATTCCATCTTGGAGGCCGTCGTAAACAAGAGCATCACCAACTAAGACTTCCTCAATGTAGACTTTTTTTTCACCTATGGGAACTTTTCTGCCATGGCAAATTCCAGCTGTCTCTGTCATAACATAACCCTTAGCAACCGCAAGACCATTCCTATCTAGTAAGTTTACATTCGGTGAAGAACCAAGCGTCCCAGGAGAAGGATTCACAGAGTCAAACATGTCCTTTAAGTTTCGTTGAGTCTGACGGCAAACTGAATTGGAACCAACTTCAGTTTCGGGTGGTGTTGTCCCTCATGCGGCTTGAGCACTCGACATTCCATTGTTTCTTACTAGCTTAAGTACATCCTGACACAATGGAGATAACAATTAGTTATATATAAATGGTATTAAATGCAAGGAGGCACAAGTCTAACTCACCGTTAACACACCCATGACATTACATATGGAAGCCTTCATCTCATTCAATTCCCCTTTCAACTCAGAATTGGATGAAGAGCTTGCTTGTTGCAGTAATGCCTTTGCAATAGCTGTACGTTGCAATTGGTTCTTAGACTTGGTCGAGCTGATTCCACGAGTTCTACTGCTTTTATCGGGCCCAAAGACTTCAGCCAATTCATCGTTATCCAAGGCTGCTTCAAATACACTACCCTCACCTTTCGAGCTTGCCTCTTTTCTTCTTTTTTGAGCAGCCTCAACTTGTTCCTATATTATCAACCAATGATATGAGTAGTAATATAAATTAAAAGAATTAATCTTCTTTTTTTAGAACTTACATAATGAATTCGAGCACTCTCCAATATAGTCCCATCACGGCGCTCATGTCCTTTTTCCCAACTATCTACCCGTCCATGTTTTCTGCTAGGATCTTCTTTATCCTACAAAAACAATCTTCATTAGTTGTTGGGATAAAGAGAATAGATTTTAATGGTGCAAGAATAGACACCTACCATTTTATCCAACATATGGGCGTATGTGCCCCACGTACCCATTAGTATGTCGATATTTATTCTTTTTCGCATTCTCTGCATTCTTTGCATTTCTAGCTCTCACTTCATCAGTACTCTCATTTCTAACAAACATTGCCCAATGATTTGGATATTTACCCAATGGGCATGCTGCAATAGCTTCTTCCACACCCCCACACTTACTCAAAATCTCTGTCTGTAAGGTACACTTTAATGATCTGAACTTTTGGGGAAAGTCCTTTTCTACTGCTTGGCGTGCCACTGATTGGGGAACATTAGGCTCAAATTCTTGCTACATACAACAAGTAAAAAAGATTAGATCTTCAGCACTTATCTTCAGGAAAAAAGATTAGTCATAAGCAAATGTCAGATACATGTATCCAAAACATCAAATGTACCTGTAAACCTTACCATTAATTCATTTCAAACATCAGTTTTGAAACTTCCATCTATTTTCCTCCAATCCTTGTAATGAATTGGAATACGAGCTCGAACATAATAACCAACATGAGAATTCCATTTGGCATGGTTAGGACCCACGGCAATACCATCCGCATTGAACTCTATAGGTAACTTACTAATGGTTCCTGTTGCTGGTGAGGCTCCCGTAGTTGAACTATGAGATGGAAGTGGCACTGAACTAGAAGGTTGGGAAGCAATAAGGCGTGATTGACCTGATGCCATTGTAAAATAGCCTACTATTTGACAAAGGATTGTTAGTAGAAACTATTACATGAGAAATTTATATCTAAAGCAAACCGAAAAGGAATATTTATATCTAAATGTAGAAAATGAGAAATTTTGCATGTAACTGTACGTCTCACCAATTAATAAAAGTGTGCAACTATTACAGTCAAGTTAGACTTTGCATCAACGACTCCGAACTAGGTTGGTCATCGAGAATAGATTGGAAGACAGTTGGTGCATCTAGATCATCCACTTCACATGTCAATCGCCTAGGCGAATGTATGACTACCCACCAATTGGGATTTCTCAAATCCTTCGAGTAAAATACTTGACTAGCCTTAGATGCAAGAATCACCGGCTCATCAAAAGAATTATTGATACTCTTTAGCCTATTGAGATTAACCATCACCAAATTAGAATCTGGACAAAGTTTACAACCATTGGTCTTGTCCTCCACCCTTACCCAATTGCAGTAAAAGACAACATGATGAAAGGTCGTATAGTCCAACTCTATTATCTCTTCAATAACCCCATACCACTTGGTCGATGCATTAATGGGATTTTTGTCCTTCCTACTTGATGTAAATGCAGTGCTTGCATTCATACAAACACCACTGTCTTGTGTGGCAACTGTTTCGTCATGCGACCTAGTAGAGAACACAAAACCATTAACACGGTACTTTTTATACGTTTTAGCTTTGAATAATGGTCCCACAACAAAATGCCATAAGTCACAGTCCATGTCTTTTGCAGCCAACAACTGTGAAATGACAAAAACCGCCATTTAGAAAGATAAAATTACTAGATGTAAATTCATATTAAGCGTAATATATATAACAATACCTTGTCATATAACCAGGCAATGAACTCAGTCTGTATCAACGCTTCCGGCTTTGCTATTCCTTTTCTTTTACCAAGAGTAGTTTCTTGCAAGGCACGATACTCACTGCAAATTGTTCATGCAGTTTGACACAAGTATCTACAACTTTCTGGAGTAGTAAGTTTTTAAGCCAAATGTGTCAAGAAATCAAACCTGTAGTATTCATCAAGCTTTTCAATGTCTAGTCGAAAAAGGACCCATCTACGTATTTGTATCCATTGTTCCTTGCCTAGGGTCACAGTTTTACCCTCAAGTATTGGCCCTTCATCACTATATTCGCCATCTTCATCTAGAAATGCCTCACGAGTAGCTTTGTGGTTTCCATCTTGTGAATTTGGCATGTACTCCATAGCATACCTAACGGATTCAGAAACAATATAGGACTCTGCAATGGAGCCTTCGACATATCGTTTATTGCTAGGAATATTTTTACACTCCTTCATTGCCCTATTAAATTAAAAAATACAAAATTGTACTTCGTTGTTTCGTCATAGTTGCAGCTAAAAATCAAATAAAAATAAAGGAATTATACATACCGTTCAAACGGAAACATCCACCTGGGATAAACAGGTCCACAAATTAACCCTTCATCAGCCAAATGCACCATGAGGTGGATGCTGATATCAAAAAAAAGATGTTGGAAAATATTTTTCCAACACACACAATGCCTCTGCAACCATGTATTTTGCAGCTTGAATTTCATGTCTGGTGACGACTTTCGAACAAAGGAGGTTAAAGAATAAGCTAATTTGGTGAATAGCTCTTCGCAAGTCACGGTGTTTTGGATAAGCGTGTTGAAGCAAAACCGGGAGCAAATAACACATAATCACATGATAGTCATGTGATTTCATTGTAAGGAAATCAGGAGGACTCAAAGTGACAATGTTTTTTAGGTTCGAGAAAAACCCTGAAGGAAGCTTCAAGTCTTTCAAAATTTTGCAAAATTCTAACTTCTCATCTTTATTCAAGACAAATGGGGCCTTTTGTTTTACAGATCTCCCAGTAATTGGGTCTGTTTGCATCCACTGGCCACTATGAATCCCCATTTTCCTTAAATCCTCTCGCGCCTGTACTGTATCCTTTGTTCCTTTCTTGTCCAAAATCGCATTTAATAGTTGTTCTGCAACATTCTTTTTAGTGTGCATCACATCAATAATATGTTGAATTGTATGTTTCGGCCATTATTTCAAATAAAAAAGAATAGACCTTTTATACCATGCCTCAGTAACTTCATCATCTTCATCATCTCCATTATCAACCACATCCACATTATCAGTACTCCGTTTGGTACCTTTTAAGACTTTACCAGGTACATAGTGGACACGGCTTAGCTTTTTCTCAATTATTTCTCCCTTTAACCTTGTTGGAGGGGGTTTTAACTCCTTTGTCTTCGGCCCTAAGTATTTGCCTTGCCTAAACGGGTGATCAGATTTAAGAAACATGCGGTAATTTGTGTAGACGGTCTTCCTTGCATTCCCAAGGTGCATAGATGGAGTTTCATCACCACAAATAGGACAAGCTTTGTAACCACGTGTTACGCAGCCTGATAAGTTGCCATATGCCAGAAAATCATGAATGCCCCACACCAACATTGCCCTTAAAGTAAAATGCTCTCTTTTTGTGCATGTCATAAGCTGCAACCCCTTCTTCCCATAACTGTCGTAACTCCTCAACTAGCGGTTGAAGGAAAACATCGATGTTTTGACTCGGTGCTTTCGGCCCAGGTATTAACAATGACATCATATGGAACTCAGATTTCATGCACAAAGACGGTGGGAGATTATAAGGCACCAAGTAAATAGGCCAACAACTATAACCAGTGGATTGAACTCCACGTGGATTGAATCCATCAGTTGCAATTCCAAGCCAGACATTACGCCCTTCCTTAGCAAAATATGGCCAATCATCTTTACATGTCTTCCACTGAAACGAATCAATTGGATGCCGCATATAATTCCAAGAAGGTGTAGCTCTATCATGCCATGTCATTTCACGCGCTGTCCATGGTATTGTGTACAACCTTTTGAGTCTTGGGATCAATGGAAAATGTCTCAAAACTTTTCTCGCCTCTTTTGTTTCTTTCTTCCCCATTTTGCCCTCCTTCACTTTGTATCTAGGTGTTTGACATTGACTACACACCGTTAAATCAGCTTTGGTCTTCCAATATAACATATAGTTATTTTCGCAGGCATCTATACACTCAGCTTTCATTCCCAGATCTTTTAACATTGCCTTCATTACAGGATACTTAGAAGGCAAAGTGTTTCCGTTTGGCAACCATGCTTTTAACAGAGACAAAGTGCAGTCACACTATTTCCCGACCATTTATACTGCTTCTTCAAGTTATGGAGGTATACAATTGCGGAAAGAGTTGTTACAGGAGCCTCGCATGAAGGATATAATTTTTCTTCTGCTTTTTACTTATATTCATGGTACCTTTTACCCAAATCAGGCTCTATAACAACAGGGTGTTCAACATCTTCGACCTGACTTCCATCACCTTCATTCAAATCATCCGCCAACTCTTCATGCACGCCATAAGCAACATTGACAAAATTCTCCATCCCTAGTCCTTCTGCCTCACTATTTTCTTTTTCAACTTGGTTTACCATTCGATCCTTATATGGGTTCTCGCCATGTAAAGCCCATACACGATATGTTGATTCTATACCGTGAAGAATCAAATGTTTTCTAACTATATCATACGCAAATTTTTTTCCATTTCGGAATTTTTTACAAGGGCAAGGACACGTGGTCGATGTTTGGTCTTTGCCACTAACAAATAGAATAAAATCTGAAACCCCCTGCCTGTACACACTCCCTAGTCTATCTGTTTCATTCATCCATTCTTTTAGAATCGGCTGAGACATTCTGTAGGTTACACATCAAGTAAACACAAACAAGTAATTGTAACGGTCAATGTCATACATAATCATGCACTTTCAGCCATAACCATATAAAAAAACCCAAGAGAAAAAAAAAAAAAAAAACTATCTTCAACAAAAAAAAAAAAAAAAATACTTTCTCAGAGTTTCAACAGCCCATAGATCAAAACCATCAATCAAACAGGAAAATAAAAAACAACCCATCCAAATATTCACCAAAACCAAAGAAAACATGAAACAATATCAAAGAAAACATGAATCAATAGTCATAACAATAATAACAATATCAGATCAACTGTTTGGAACTCAAAACCACATCAAGAACTTTTGGTTGTTCTTGACAGCTGATGGCCGATGCCTCTGAATCTTAGAAGGCCAAAATGTCTTTACCTATATATAAAATCGGGTGACAAAGACAGTTTACATACACCTCCAAACTTTTAAAAAGGAAGTGTGCAGTGTGAGTATTCTTTTCAAATCGTTTCATGCTGTTTGAGCTATGTGATTAAATGTGTTCTTTAATAATCTTAGATTGTCCTTCTTTACGGTCTTTACATCGAATGCCTGACCCTACTCACATCAGCCATTTCATCTCAGGTCAGAGTTTCCACAGTGCAAAAGAAGTAAAACCCATATACTTCAATGATGGAGGGTTTACAGGTAGACAGTGAAATAAAGAATTTGGTCACATTCAATGGTTATATACCAGGCATTCAGATTTGTGACAGTGTTCATTGAACCAAGGTGCCCCACATGCAATCTTTAATTATGCAACTAACCTGAGGAAGATTGAGAGAAAAAAGTATTTTACATGTGGGAAGAGATCACCTTAAAGATTAAGAGCCAGGGCCATAGCAGATATATCAGGGTATGATTGGGACTTTGGAATTCAATTAAAAAAATAACACGAGGAATCAAAATATAATAAAAAAAAGGCTATAAAATGAAGTAAAAATGAGATATAGACACATCAGATGAGCCATGAACCCCACTTGTAAGAATGGTATGTAAATTCACATATATGCATCAAAAATCAAAATACCCTAATAATGAATTCCAAAATTTTCTTAAAATGAATTCCAAAAATTTCTTAAACTGAATTCCAAAAATTTAACCATGTAAGTATGACTTTCTAACAAAAAAAAAAAAAAAAAAAAAACTCATGTAAGTATGACAAGTAATATAGGCATGGCAATGGCCAAAGACCCATGTCCCTGCATTCCATCTGACCCTTTCCCCTCCATCTTCACATCCACCATCTCAAACCATCAACCGAGTATGGTTTGTACCGATTGCAATTGGGCCATGGTGAAGACCATCATGTTCAAGTGTTGCATCAAGAAGTGAGGTCTAATCAGCTTAGTCTGAGATTTCTTACAAAATCAAACAAAAAAATACAACCAAATCAATTCAGAATGCCATCCCTTTTCTCTTTATTTGGTGTTCCTTGTTGGATTGGATTTGGGAAGAGAGGAGGAAGAAGATGTAAAAAAAAAAAAAAAAAAAAAAATCTCCAAAGAGAGTCGATACCAACCTTCACGTATTTAGACAAGGGTCGAGATTGTGTATCAAATCCCATATCCAATGTTTCATTTTGGGAGCAACCTTTCCACCAAAGGACTCCCTCATTATCCTAAGATTCCATAATGCAATCCAAACAATCCCCAATCACCAAATATTAGCTCCAATCGGTCAACATAAGAACACTCCCATTCCAAACCAAAAAAAAAAAAAAAAAGGGCCAAGTGTCGGAACAAAACAACATCCATCCAACCAATTTTTTTTTTTTTTTCTTGATATTTCACAGAGCAATCCAAACTCAACTCATGTATAGTATATGGGAAGAGTATAAGCACTACACCTTCAGTTGACCCATGAGGGGCGCTTTGGTTGATCCAAGTAGTCATATCACATGCCTCTTAATGGCTAATTTCCTTAAATTTATTTTAGACCGACATGCACCATCAAAGCAAATAATGGAAGCGAATGACATCATCATTTTAATTAAACTATTTTTATTACACACTGGTAAAAACCTACACATATATAGTTCCCATTAGAGTGAAATTCCGGTGAGGCATACTTGGTGGGTGCTCTGTGTGAGTATAATTGAGTTGGATCAACCAAATCTAGTCCTGCATGGAGAAGTGATGCAAATCCTAGGGTTAGGAAGTCTCTCCAACGATAAATCACACGATGGAGAAGTCTCTCCAACGATAAATCCCACGAGGGAAAATTCTATTAACTCAAATCTTAGGCTATTGATCTCTACAATGTCATAAAAATAATAAAAGAAACCTAGGCCCCAAGAAAACTAATTAAACTAGGAAACTTAAGCAACTTAGAAACTTTCCCAATTGCAATTGAATTTATAAAATAAAAATATTTCTAAATAATGTTTGGTGGTCCCACACATGTGCCACGAGCCTTCTTGCATTAGTCTATTGGTGCTGCTGCATCAAGAAGGTGAAGGTGTGGAAACTCCCATGCCGGCATTTCTCTTTTATCGCCATTAGTAAGGATGTTTAAAACATATGATGGTCCGCATTTTATGATCATCCCTAGTTGGAAAATGTATTAAAATTTGAGATGAATTACAGTAGGAAACTAAATAAACATGAAAGCCACATGTCGATTTCATGCACTGCAATAGGCTTGCTGGACTAATATATAAATCGTTGTAACTATTACTCCCAAAAAAGAATAGAGAATTTGTTGCTAAGAAAAGGAGAAACTCCCTGAAGCCAAAAATAATCAATTGAAAAACCCCATCATTAATCACCAATTTTTAAGGTTTTATTTTTGGGTCCAGAAAGAAAAAGGCTTAGATCTGATTCTACAATAAGCAACGTTGATATTGCAACAATCAATCGATACAGCCTTGTAATATGATTTAAATTAAAGATTTGAATCAATAAAAACTAGAGAGGAAGGAAGAAGAAGATTAATTGGATGACTCACCTAGGACTTCCCACGAGAAGGGGAAGAGACGGGAGATGTCTGGTTGACAACGTTTGGCCTCTAGGGGGAAGAGGGCAAAAATAACACATGAGAATAAATAATGCATTTAAAAGATTTCATCAAGATTATAAGTAGTAAAAGTAGAGAGAAGGAGGGGACCATGAGTGGGTGTGGGGTTCTCACCTAGATTGGGAAGGGATTATCCTCGCTGGAGGGAGAGGGAGAGGGAGAGGAAGAGAGAGAGAGAAACCGACGCAAGAGAGGGAGAGGGAGATGTTAAAAGGGCTTTAGCAAGGCGCGGGAGCAGGGCGGGAGAGGGGGAAAAATGGGGGAAGGAAAAAGTGGGTTTCGTGCGCATTTTTGCTCCCGCCAAAAGAATTTTTTTTTAGTAGTGTATTAACGCTTACTTACCGTAACAAAATAATTATTAAATCGAGTAAAATTAATGTAACACTTTAAAACCAATGTTAACGTCCATAAAATGTTAGGAAACTAGTTACACTTAAAAACCGTTACTTACCAAAAACCTTGAATGTTACTAATATCCTATTTTGGTGTAGTGGAAGCACAGACATGTCGTAGAAACTGGTCTTACCATGTTGTTTAATGCTAACATGCATTCTACTGATACCTTTCTTACTGCCACTTACCTCATCAACAGAATGCCAACAAAAACACTCCAAGGTATCTCTCCTTGGCAGAGGGTTTTCAATCACAAACCTACCTATTCCACTTTAAAAGTCTTTGGGTGTGTTTGCTACCCTTGGCTCCGTCCTTATTCCAACCATAAGCTTGATCCCAGGTCCAAACAATGTGTTTTTCTTGGTTACACCTTGAACTACAAAGGTTACAAGTGTCTTGATGTGCAATCTGGCAGAATCTATTTGTCTCGACACGTTGTCTTTGATGAGACCAACTTTCCTTTTCAGCACCACGTTACTTCTATTCCAATTGCCTCTTCATCAGGATTTGTTCCAGAAGGATTTCCCTTTTCAGCTTGGTTTAAACCTGGGTCTCTCCCACCATCATCTATATTAGGACCTTATAATTCTTCATCTCTATCTCATCCATCCTCCATTACCTCTCATACACAGACCCAGCCAGTTTTTCAGCCTACATCACACTCACCATCTATTGACCATACCAATCCTCCAGTTGAAATAACCAAATTCACTTGCCCACCTCCTCACCCACCAAATGTAGAGCCACACTTGTCCAGATCAAGTCCTCTACATTCCTCACCCACACCAGCCTGTTCTGATGCTGTTCTATCTACTCCATCACCTCCAGACTCCACTCCATCAGACCAGTCTTCTCAACCTACTACACTAACATCTCCACCTACTGAACATATTCCTTTATTGCTTCCTACCAACTCTCATTCTATGGTCACGCGATCCAAATTGGGCATAGTTAAAAAGAAAGTCTTTTTCTCTAATAAACATCCTGCTGTTGTTCCATCCAATGGCTACTATGATACAGTTGAACCTACTAATTATACAGAAGCAGTTAAATCTCTTGAATGGAGACAGGCCATGGCTAAGGAATTCTCTGCCCTCCAGAGACAAAGGACCTGGACACTTGTTCCCTTCTCCCCTACTCAACACTTGGTTGGATGTCGCTGGGTATATAAAGTCAAACATAATTCAGATGGATCTGTGGCTAGGTTCAAAGCAAGGTTGGTCGCTAAAGGCTTTTATCAAGAATATGGTGTTGATTATAATGAGACATTCAGTCCGGTAGTTGAACATACTACAATTAGAGTTGTTCTCTCTCCGGCTATGTATTATAACTAGACAAACCAACAACTTGATGTTACTAATGCTTTCTTACATGGTATACTTCAAGAAGAGATATACATGACACAACCTCCTGGATTTGTAGATACTTGCTTTCCAAATCATGTATGCAAACTTCGTAAGTCCCTCTACGAACTGAAACAAGCCCCTCGGGCCTGGTTTGAGAGGTTTTCTAATTTCTTGCTTAGTCTGGGCTTTCTCATCACATATGTCGACTCCTCCTTGTTCTTCAAACATTACAAGACTTCCATTACACTGGTTTTAGTATACATGGATGACTTAATCATCACTGGAAATGATTCAGGTTATATTCAGTCACTCATTCAACAACTGCATATGATCTTTGATATGAAACACTTAGGTGATTCGCATCACTTCCTTGGAGTTGAGGTTCATAGAAATTCTATGGTCTTTTTCTATCACAATCCAAATATGCGTATGACATTCTTTTCAAGAATGCAATGTTAGGTTGTAAACCTTATGGCTCTCCATACAATTATAAGCATGTTACTATCTCTACTGATGACACGCTCTTACCAGATCCTTCTGAGTATCGTAGTATCACAGGGTCTTTACAGTATCTCACGCTTACTAGACTAGATATCTCCTTTGCTGTAAATCAAGCGTGTCAACATATGCACCATCCCACAGTCTCTGATTCCACTGCGCTAAAACGCATTCTGCGTTAACTAAAGGGAACTCTATCGCTAGGGCTTCAATTCACGAAGAGACCCATTAAACTTATTGCTTTCTCTAATGCTGATTGGGTTGGGTTCCTGGTGATCAACGATCTACTACTGGGTTTTGTGTTTTCCTTGGTTCTAATCCAGTGTCTTGGAGTGCCAAGAAACAGAGCACAGTAGCCAGGTCCTCCACAGAGTCAGAATACAAGTCATTAGCTCACATAGCAACTGAACTTACTTGGCTATGTATGCTCTTGAGAGATCTTCGCGTTTTTCTTCCTACTCGACCGTTGTTGCGGTGTGACAATATCTCTGCTCGCTCTCCTGCAGCTAACCCAGTCTTTCATGCACGTACCAAGCACGTTGAAGTAGACTATCACTTCATTCGTGAGAAAGTCTTACAAAAGACTATGGAAGTAAGATATATGGCAACTCAAGATCAATTAGCAGACATTTTCACCAAAGGGATTCATCCCAGACGATTCTAGTATTTGCGTTCCAAGCTTCATGTGTCTGAAAGCCCCATTCGCTTGAAGGGGGCTATTGGCAAGATCACACAGGAAACTCAAAACACAAGTAACAGCCAGTCATAGCAGTCTTAGTTTCAGTTTTGTTGTAACTATGTTAATTAAGTTGGTTTTTTCACAAGTCAGCAAGTCAGTTGTGACGAACTTTATTCTCTGGTTCTGTTGTGTTAAAGTGTATAAAAGCAAATAAGATCTGTATGATTCTATATTGAATGAGAAAATCTCTTCTAGAGTTCTCTGTATATCTATTCTTCTTCTTGTTCATCTTCTTTTCTTCTTCTGTTACAAACTATACCGATGATGCGACTATTGTGCCCACCAACTGCATCAACCACAAAACCCATGGGACAAGCATTTGAAGATGTATTCATCATACGTGCATGGAGGAATTGGCATGTATCAAGTAGGTAATAAGAGTCACAACATGATCTTACATGGCCGTACGTATGAAACATGTAGAGTAAACTAGCCCCCTCTTTGAATAGTATTAAACATTGTTTAGTGCTCCATCATCTCTTGCAACTGATCGTTATGTCCATCCAATCAGGCCAATAGGAATAGGGAGCACCAGTGCAGTCCCTAGAACCCTACTAGGGCAAAAGAGTCCCATTGCACTAAATCAGTCCCGTTAAAAAAATCAAAGGACCCATTTGCTTATTCCAAACAAATAACTAGACATGTCTAATATATGGATGACTTCTATTCAAATCCATCAATAGCTTTTGAAGCTCCAATAAGATTCAGATTGTATAACACTTAAATTGAGTGGAATAAACATGGTTTTATGGTGAGCATTTTGGAAACTTTAATGTAGTCAAGGACAGCCATTACCTGAACAAGGAACATGGACTTTGGGGGAATCTTCATGTTGTGGCCAAGCTTGAAATCTTGGAGAAACATAATTGCTTGTGTCATACTGATATAACCATAGGCCTTGAAAGCTACATTCGCTAGGGGCTTGCCCGGGTACAAGTAACAGACGATTAGCTTTGTAAGTATGTTTAACCCTACTTGCTGTGAGTAGAGATTAACAAAATCTGTCAAGAAGTTTGTCATCTAATGACAAAAGAATGTGCTTGAAATATTGGTGCATAAATTATGATCAAACCGAGGCATTTTCTATGGATTCAGACTATAGAATAGATTTGCCACAACCCAACTTTACACTCATGACCTAGTGATCCTAACCGTTCACTAGTATTCATTTCTTTGACGCAGTTGCCCCAACATTTCTACTGAAGATAAAGTTGCAGCCCTTGTATTCTTTTGATTATCCGAGTGGTGGGTACTGATCAAGGTGGTTTGGACTAACTCGCAATTGAATAATTGGGGCGGTTACTTCATCAATTTTCGGTGATAACATAGATTCTACTACTTACCTGGTTTGTTGTAGCTTGAATCATTCCTACAGGGAGAGTAAAAATAAGAGAAATAGCCCCTGCGAATAAGAGGGCCCAGTAAGGAAGTTGCAGCTGCTTTCCAAAGCCTTCGCAGGTGAAAAGGGCAAGAGCACACAACAGCGAGGATTATGTAAAACCACCATTGTGGAACAGCATCGTAGTTTTTCTTCATCAATCTTGTGTGGATATCTTCAGACTTATTTTTGTAGGTTGACGTGACCTGATTCCAAATCGTTCTACAACAATGAAGAACAATGGTATTTTAGATATAGTATGGTGAATAGTTACATGAATTAGAAATTAGTGGAAGTTTAAGAAAACTTGTTTCAATAAATCTGCATGAATGTCCTAATACGTGCTGTAGAAGTCAAATAAAAAAATCTTTCATGTAGAAGGTTAATTTATATCAAGTAATTTCCATTTATTTAATCTAACATTTGCATGATTTAAAGTGACGTTTCATATACACTTTCCCCATCTATACCCTTTATGCCAATCCGTACCAAGACAAGACTATTTATTTCTCTACTTACTTAAGGTTCAGGGTGTAAAACCTTCATTTATTTCAAAGTCAATTCAGTTCTTCAACAATAGAGTAAAATAATTAATTTGATTGGCAGTATGATTTGTTATTTCAAAGATAGAGTTGGAAAGATTTTCTAGGAAGACTAAAATGATATTCCTCCAAAATGATATTGCTCCCCTTAAGAGCTCCACTAAAGAGAGTCTATCAAACTTGCTCTTACATGCCCTAGATGAGCATTTATGGATAGCGTTAATAAGGGGATAAAATTAGAAAAAAAAAAAAAAAAAAAAACAACCTATTTGAGATGGTTGTGTATGTCCAACGTAGGTTGGCAATAGTACCGGTAAGGAAGTAGATATGAAGAAGTGCAACTTATATGAGGCTTTGTTAGAGATAGGAATGGAGAAATAAAATTCATGTACTAAACTCCAACATAGTTGGGACTTGGGACAAGGCTTTGATGTATTATTATTGTCGTTATTGTACCCCAACCTAAGGGCTGGGACCCAAGAGAGCCCCATGCACATGGATAGTGGATGCTCACATCATGGGAAGAGTAGTCCAAACAAGTGGGAAGGAGAGCTAGCCCACACACATGAGAAGAGAAGCCCACACACATGAGAAAAGTGGCATACCTAGACCGCACACATGGATTGATTCCTGGTCATCCAGGTGAGAAATGGGGTTGCTTACCACCTAAACATCCCTCGTTCTCGTTTATAATGCAACATGTAGAAATGTTTTTTATTTATTTTAATGTTAGGCTACTGCCGTTGGAGTGATGCTTTCAATTGAGGACCCAATACTTGTGTGGGACTAGGTGCCAACACCGTTCAACTATGCATGTGTTGGCTGTAAAAGTGCATTTGAAAAAACACATATTCCGAGGAAATCAATACCTGGACACCAAACAGTGGATAAACCTGAATTCTGTGTATTAATATAGCTAGCATGAATGAGGTTCACTTGACCCATTTTTGAGGCATAAAAAAAAATAAAATAAAATAAAATAAAAAATAAAAAAATTCAACCATCGAACAGTAGTGCATAGCCTTCATCTTAGCAAATCCTTGCAAGAGCACAAAAATGAAAAAAAAAATAAAAAAAATAAAATACATGCACATATATGGCTAATTTATGCTGAACTTTTAAAATGAAGGATCCAATTTTATAAGCATCATATTCATACCATCCATGTCGGATCAACGTATGTAAACTATACCAATTGAGTTATTCTACCCATCCTAGAAGTCTAAGTGTGATGTCTAATTGCAGTTTCTCTCAATGTTGATTTTTCGTCTTGAATTTTCAGAAAACAACTATGGAGGTTTCTTTCTCTTTGCAGAACTCTAAAAATAGAGAAGTATAAATGAGTAATAGAACATGGAGTAGTATCGGTAGCAGAATCATGTCTTGGATGCTTCCATTGGGCAAATTGGCCCACCACCACAGTGATGCAATGTATATCCTTTTGCCCCAAAATTCCTAATGAAGATCATGTCATTTTGCTCTTTCATGATTCCACTCTTTCAAACTCTCTTCATATATTATAGCAATCACTTCCTATAAGAACCGCCCAATTTGATTCTCTTGGCACATCAATCTAATTAATCAGCGTGGCGCATCCAATGGAGGGAATGGATTGAAACTGATATCAGAGTCCGCCTCATGCGAAACCCACCGGCACAGTCCATAGGCTTATGGACCAAGTTTCCACACGGAGCTATACCAGCATCTCTTCCTCTCTCTGACTCTCTGACTAAGTTTCCAAGAAATAATCCAACGAGTGTGTAAGGATTATAATCCTAATTAGGATTGACAAATTCATTATTGATTATTGGACTAAATCTGAGATTTATTTATAATTATATTTCTAGTAGGACTTCCAAGATAAATGACTATAAGACTAATTGGATCAAAATTCAAAGGGCTCATCGTGCACCGTGCATCACTGCTGTGAGTTTCACTTATCATCGCATGGGAACGTTTTCACTTTCATGATGACATCACAAGAGCTATTGTCATCACATGTGTCATCACATGAGGTTTTTTGTCATGATGACATCTCTTAGAAAAGAAAAGAATTAAAGAAAGTCAAAGCATCAGGTATTGTCTCCGTATCTACAAGGAATGATAAGCCTTGGGACTTGTGCATCAAGAAGTTAGAATTGCAACAGAACACAAGATGGGTGTTTGAAACAGAACCTGCACGCACTCGAGAGCGCAGAGAGGCTGGGTGACGGAAATTCTTATTTTTTCAGAATTCTATTTTTTAACTTTTCTAAGTTTATTTATTTGAGTCCAACTTCCTATACAAGTATTGTGATATAAATTAAAACCTATATATTGCCTTCATCTCTCAATTCTAGAGTATCACTTCTCCATCCAAAAGTCTAGAGATCTATTGAGAGATTGATTTTCTCTACAAGATTTCAAGTTGTTGTACTGAAATTCAAGTTTTTGGAGGTTTTTTCTGCTATTTTTCTAAAGTAGATTCATCTTGAAGAGGCATTCAAGGTCGTTTGTTCAAGCACGGTGAAACGGCGAGCTGTCGGCAAGATAGCATAGTCCTTAGGTTGGGTCAGCAACCGGGAAAGGGTTGTAAGTTCTTTCTTGTAGTTTTCAATTTATTTAGTGTTTGGTTGTCTGTTAGCCTAGACGATAAGGCCCATGGCTTTTTTCCGAATAGGATTTTACATGTATTAATTGTGTGTCATTCTCTTTGTGTGGTTGCTTGTTTTTAATTTGAATTAGGGTTAATTACTAGATTAATCACTTGTTCTTGAAATCTAATAGAGATCTAGTCATTGTGACGTAAGCTTGTGTTAAGGTCAATTATTTCAATTAGTATCAGAGCATGTTACACTAAGTTATTGTGTGATATATTTAGAAGTAGTCTCTAATAGATTTCAATAGAGAATGAACGTCTACCACTAAGCCCCCTCTCTTAGATGGAACCAATTATGCTTACTGGAGTGTAAGGATGATTGCCTTTCTTAGAGCTATAGACGATCAAGTCTGGGATATCGTAGTGGAGGGATATTCGGATCCCACCATTGTTGTAGATGGGTAGACTAAACTGAAACCCAAAACCCAATGGACTATTGCTGAAAAGACCTACTCTAATTGCAATAATAAGCCATTAATGCAATATACAACGAAGTGACTCCTGCGGGATTTCATAGAATGTCTGCATGCCGCAAAGCGAAGGTGACTTGGGACTTGCTAAAGACTGTCTATGAGGGAACTGATACTGTCAAGCAAACCAAACTCCAAAACTTGACAACCACTTTTGAGACAATTCGGATGAAAGATTATGAAAACTTTGACAAGTTTAAATTTAAATTGAGTAAGATTGTGAACTCAAGTTTTAATTTGAGAGAACCTATACCTCAACCCAAAATTGTCAAGAAAATATTGAAGTCTCTCCCTAAAAGTTTTCGTCCCAAGATAGGTGCCATTGAGGAGTACCAAAATCTAAATTCCCTCAGTGTGGAAGAGTTAGTTGGAAATCTGCAGACTTACGAAGTTAACCATTGTGTTAGCAAGAATGGTAAGGAAGTTGCACTCAAGTCTTCGAAATCTGTGGACAGTAGTTCTGAATCAGAGTGTGACTTTGAGGACGCTGAGTTTGAAAAATATTTCATTAAAATTTTTAAAAAGATATTGAAAAATAAAAAGGCTAAGAAGGATGGTAACAATAAGGCACCCTACAAGACCAAATATGTGCCTAATTCTGAAATGAACTCATCTAAAGGATCAACCAAGCCCATCCAATGATTTGAATGTCTAGGTTATGGTCACACTGTTGCTAAGTGTGCCAACAAAATGGAAAAGAGCAAAGGTAATGTTATTAATGTTTCTTAGGAAGATGAGAAAGATGAGGAAAAGAGTGAGTCTGAACTCCTTATAGTGAGTTTAAAAAATTGTGTTACTTTTATGACTTTGTCTATTGTCTCTTCTATACAGGGTTCATCTGACAGGGAGTCCAAATCCTATGAAAATTCAGTTTCTGATGACTTCTCTGATGATGATAAGGACTGGAAAACTGCATATAAGAAATTACTGCAAGATTCCATACGCATGTCGAAGATCAATAAGAAAATAGCATTAAATCTGAAAGAAATGGAGTCTCAAAATTCTTCTTTAACTGCACAACTAGAAGAATCACATGCTAAAGTAAGTCAGCTAGAAGATCAGCATATGATATTGTCTAACATTCTGATTGTTGCAGGAAAGGAGACTGAGTTAATGAAACAACAAGAGCTGAAAGAAAAATATGAGATGGACAATTTGAAGAAAGAGTTAAGTCACTGTAATGCTGAAAAAGGTTGATTCAATTGGAAAGCTCAAGTTGACATCCTTTGAATTGTCAACAGCAAAGGCCTCTTTGGACCTCATGAACAAAGGGTCCAAGGCCCCACCCTTGAAATCTGTGAATGCTAAGAATGTGCCCAAGGCTAAACTCACCCCTACAGTCACTTTGTGGAATTAAAGCACATTAGACCACACTGTAATAAAAAAAGAAATCATATCAGAAATCAGATGAGGAAGAAAATTTCTTCTCCTCAACAGGTCAAGACTAAGGTTGTTTCTATTCGTAAGACCGACCTAAGCTGTAATGAGGTCTACACTACACTATCTAAATCAATTGAGAATGCTAAGGTTGATCCCCCTCTCCGTAAGCCCCTAGGCAGTGGCTTTAACCTCTAGTCCTCAAATCATGTTATGAATAACACATGCATACTTTTTGGGCTAATTTTGAGATTATTTGGCATGTAATATGCTTTGATTTGTTGGATTTTCAAACTGAGTTTTTTTTACGATTTAAGGATTTTGTTCATGTCCACAAATACATGATGACTCACTGCTTGGATACTCACTTAGGGTCAATGAGACACTAGGATTGACATGATTCACGGTCTTAGTGGTTTTGTACTTATTCAGAGCATTGATTTTGATTTTCTCACGTCTCTATGCTCTCTTCTTAATTGTCTGTGTCCATATATGTGACCCAAAGTGCATAGAGATTTCTGTAAACCGATATAATGGAACTATATCCTATAGGGTTCAGAAATCTCTACAAAAAATGAGCACTAGAACTTGAGCATTTTTTATATGTGAAGAAGTTCATGAGAATATCTAATTTTGGGCTAAGAATATATATATATATATATATATATCGAGAAAAGAAAAGAAAAAAAAATATGTGTGACACTAAGGGGGAGCTTCGCATCTCATTGTTGATCAGATCAGATGTTTTTGAAAGGTGTGAAATTCACTTTGTATCCGATGATTGTTGATTTATGGTTAATCTGTGATTTCTTTGTGTTTTTCATTTGAGATTTTCTTACACACAATATACACACATGGAAAATTCCTCAAAAATTGTGTTGCCTCACGCATTGCAAATTATTGTGTTTGATCATCGAGGATTTTCGAATTTTGGCCTGATTGAGTTTTGCATTTGTGCATTTTTTTCAAGAATATAGTTTATATGACTTGGGGGGAGCAAACACTTTGTCAATTCTGAACAAAAAAGGGGAGAATCTGAGATACCTCATGTGATTACGAGCTGAATATATTGCTGATTAAATTTCAAAATTAATTTTAATTTTCAAGATTTCAGGCTTGATCTTTTGTCAAACTTTTGTGAGCAGGGTTTGCGGGGCTGAACCAAAGAAACGTTCTCTTGTATTTTGCTGATCGGGTTATATTGTCTGGGTAGAATTTTTTTTGTATTTAGGTGTTTTGTCCATTAATTGCCAAAGGGGGAGATTGTAAGGATTATAATCCTATTATAATTAGTATTGGCAAATTCATTGGGTATTGGACAAAATCTGGGATTTATTTACAATTGTGTTTGAGGAAACTATGGGGAAAATCTTCATAGGATCCCATAGGACAGACGAGGACCTAGTAGCATGTTGAAGACGGGAGAGGTCCTCAAGTTCCTTTTCATTCTTTTTTTTTTTTAATAATTTTGTGATATGGTCGATATCGACCATTTTGTAGAGTTTAGCAAATAAGATAATTATATGTTGGAACAAATTTAATTGACAGATTGGTCGATATCGATTATTAAGAGGAAGTAGTAATGGTCAATATTGACCATTTTGTTGTGTTCAACGAATAAGACAGTTATAGGTTGGAGAATATCTAACTGGTCGATATCCACTATTAAAGCTAAGTAGTGATGGTCGATATCGACCATTAGAGCCAATAAGAAAAAAAACAAGCTCTCTCTCTCTCTCTCTCTCTCTCTCTCTCTCTCTCTCTCTCTCTCTTCTGCAGGCGAGTGATAAGAAAGCAGATCAGGTGTTCGACAAAACGACTGAGAGTACCAAGAGCGAGAGATGAGAGATAAAGAAATGATGGGGGCGAAGAGAACCTCGATCATCCGTTTTACAACATCAAATTTGGACATGGGTTGCTTTCTTTTTTTCCTCTTTGAGTCTTTGACAGTTCTTCCGTTTTGGGGGTTTTGAGGCTGATTTGGGAAGGTTTTAGCGGTGATTGGGGTTTATACTTTTGTGGGTGTTTGATGTCATTGACTGTGATTTGTGAGAAAAGGGTCGTTTTGGAGTTCTTTCTTCTGTTTTCATTTTGAAGATACTTGGGTGTTTTGAGGAATTGAGATATTGATTAGGAAGTGGTTGAAAGTACTCAAGCTTGGAGGTCTTGGGGCTGATTATGCTACATGGAAAGAAGGGTTTTGATTCATTACTTTAGATTCTGAAGTGATTTGAGAACCCCGGGGTGTCTGCCCTTCATCTTCCTGTGCTCCCATGTTTGAAGAACATCACTTCCAGGATGGTGTACCCATATTCTAGTTTGTTGCTGCCCTTCAATGTCGTTGGACTCAAATTTATCAGCCATTTTTTGTGCATTTTCATTCAGTTCATGTTGATTAGTTTCACTTGAGAGAGAGAGAGGGGGGGGGGGGGGATGTTTGGTTACAGTTGGGAGCAGGTCTATTCAAGTGCAGTCATTGGAAGGACATGCTGGGAAGTTGAAAGAGTAAAAAGAGAGGAGGAAGAAAGATGAGGAAGAGGAAATTGAGTATTGAGAACATCTTCTAGGAATGTAAAGTTCATTCATTCATGTGGCTAACATAAAACGAGAGGGGGAAAAATGAAAAATCAAATTCTCCTTCTAGAAATATGGCAGAGATTTGAATTGGGAAAAAAACCCAATACAATTCTTCAAAACCTCACTTTTCTATTGACTGTAAAAGATCTCCATGTTTAAAATTAAAGGGAAGAACCGCACTTCACAGAGTCTAGGTATTTTGATCTTAAATAAAGGAAAACACAACACCCTCCTCATTAGCGTAAAAAGATTGTCATGAATACTACAGAATGGTCGATATCGACCAACGTATAAAAGACCCCTCCAGTTTTAAATATATTATTGGATCCTCGTTGATCATATGAGGTCCTAATGGAATTTTTCTCCTAATTTCCTCATTATATTATTAGTGGGACTGTCCAAGATAAATGACTATAAGACTAATTCGATCAAAATTCAAAGGGCTCATCGTACGTCGTGCATTACTACAGTGAATTTCACTTATGATCACATGGGAACGTTTTTACTTCCAATGATCACATCACAACTATGGTCATCACATGTGTCACTGCTGTGAGTTTCACTCATCATCACATGGGAACGTTTTTACTTCCAATGATCACATCACAAGAACTATTGTCATCACATGTTTCATTGCATAAGGTTTTCTGTCATGATGACATCTCTTGGAAAGGAAAAGAGTTAAAGAAAGTCAAAGCATCAGGTATTGTCTCAGCATATAAAATCATTTCAAATACATATAATGATAAGCATTGTGACTTGTGCATCAAGAAGTTAGAATTGCAACAGCACGAGAGCTTACACGCGCTCGAGCGCTCACTCCTGCGTTCGAGAGGCTGGGTGGCACAAATTCTGATTTTTTAATAACTCTATTTCTTAATTTATTTTGAGTTTATTTATTGGATCATTACTTGTTTTATAAGTATTGAGACACGAATTAAAGTTTATATATTACCTTCCTCTCTCCACTCTAAGGTACTTCTCCATCCAAAAGCCTAAAGATCTATTAAGAGATTGATTTCCTCTCCAAAACTTCAAGTTGCTGCGCTAAAGTTCAATTCTTTGGAGGTTCTTTCTGCTACTTTTCTGAAGTAGATTCATCTTGAAGATGCATTTAAGGTGGTTTGTTCAAACACGTCAAAGGTATACAGGGAGCAGTCGGCAAGATAGCACAATCTTTAGGTTGAGTCAGCAACTGGGAAAGGGTTGTGAGTTCTTTTTTGTAACTTAAAATTTATTTAGTGTTTGGTTGTCTGTTGGCTTAGATGGTAAAGCTCCTGGTTTTTTCCTGAATAGATTTTTCCACGTATAAATTGGGTGTCCTTCTCATTGTGTGGTTGCTTGTTTTTAATCTGAATTAGTTTTAATTACTATATTAATCACTTTTTCTTGAAATCTAATAGAGATCTAGTTAGTGGGATCTAAGTCTGTGTTAAGGCCGGTTATTTCATAGTGGAGTTTGAGAGCTGGGTTTTCCAACCTTTGGAAATATCTATTTTACTAGGAGTTTGAAAAGTCTAAATGAGTAATAATTATGAAGAACTGTCCTGTGCAATGTAAATGTATAGAAACACAGTAAAAGCAACGTTTGTATTCATATTAAAGAAATCCGGTAGGAAGACGAGAGTTGGGACGGACACAAAGATGGATGGGAAGCTCTACGAAGCAGCAATGAATGGGATGTCTCCCAATTACTCGGATTGCTATGGGAAGATGCAAAGTGTAAGTGCCTAAAAATTATGGACTTCCTTCAGTGGGGTTTGCCACAAAACTTCTGAGAGAGTAGAAGACTCTTACAGCCTGAAAAAGGAGAGAGATGGGTTAGAGGCCTTGGCTGCAGTCAGCGGAAGGCACTTCGACGCCTAGGTCAGTGCAATTACTGAACAAAGGGTTAGCAAGTGGGGAAGAATAGAGAACTGAGGATATTTTGTATTTGCATACCTTTGCTTGCTTTACCTCATGCATATATATATATATATAGGTGTTGGTCTCCTCAGACCCTTCCTTGGTGGGAGTTGGTGGAAGTATGGCCCCATCAGACCATTCATTTTCTCCTTAGTGGAGGTAGGTGTAGGTACTGTCACATTGGACCATACCTAGACCTTTTGCATGATTACTGATGTGATGGTTGGATAAGATCCACACCCTATCTACATCCGGTGTTCATTTTATCTGTCAGTGTGTAGCCGCAATCCCATTAATGCTGATTGACATGGTATCCACCTCGGCTGACCGAGCTTCATGAGGCATCGAAATCAAATATGGCCTTATTGTGAATTCAACTCGGCATTGTTGCCGAACTGCGCATGCTTGGTACTCTTACCGAGCTGCAAAAGGAGAGAGAGATAGGGGGAGAGAAGGAGTCGGCTGGTACTTTTACTAAGGCTGACCGAGCTCAGAAGTTGATATTAAGGCGAGCCTGATCTGTAAAAATCAGGGCTTATTTTCGTATTATGAAATGTTCCCACACACAAAGATTCTTGACAGACTTTTGTTTGGAGGTGTAGTAATTAAGAGAGAACCCTTTGAAAGCACTCCGGATTTGTGAAGGAAATCTCAAAGTTGAAAACTAGAATTTGCCCGGAAATTAGACTCACACAATAAACTCTTTGCTTCTATGAAGTATTGGTTTGGTTAAAAGAACAAAACAAAAATTTAAAAGGGACATACTACTCGCACACAAGAAATCTCCCTTTCAATACTGAAACTATATTTTTGCCCACCCTCCTCCTTCCTTTCCCCCACATTTCCTTTGTTGGGTTTGGCTCAAAAAGTCCATTGGGCCTTGATGAATAGTTTACTTTGGGGCCCAAGTAAACTAGGGTTAGTTCTTTATATATATGCTCTCTAGGGTTATGCTTTGTAAGTTACAACAAAATAGAAAGAAAGCAAACAACGAAAACAAGCAAGAGAGCATTGTAAGGGGAGAGGCCGTGAGAGCAAAATTGAGATCCATTGGAGAAAAAGTAGGCTAAGTGTAAAAGGAACATTATTGAAACGAGTTGCCCAATTTTTTAGATGGTGAAATTGAGCGAACACTCATGGTCCGTGGACGTACGCAATTGCTGTACCTCGTAAATCTCTTGTGTTTGTGTGCTTGCGATTGATTGTGCGTGATTTGCCTAGTTAATTATTAAATAATTGGTATAAGAGCGAGGCTAGGGTTTTCTTAATGTTAGAGTTGCACGCAGATCAAGGCAAAAGGCAATTGGACGCTACTGTGATCAAACGATCACCAGAGCCGGGCCACGCGGATCGGAAGTTCCAGAAACACGGAACCAGTTGCTTGTCCTTCTGTTACAGACGCTCGTTCCCGGAGAAGACCGCCACGCGCCGTCGATCTCCGCGAGGAAGGCACGCCCGCACCGCCGCCCTCGGTGGTGATTCTGTGCACTGTTACAGAGAACAGAGTGACAAGTCCGGTTCCCAGATTACAGCAGGATCCGGATTCACCTGTCGCCGGAGAAGGAAGCCGGAATTACCGCGACGCCCTCGCTGCCAGGTCCAGACGCCTAAATCTCCATTGGAGAAGAAGGCAGCAGGGTTGCCAGCCATCGTTGCAGAACAGAACAAGTTTCTGTTGCAGAAACGCAAGTGGGAAGAAGAACCCTGTTGGGTTCTTTTCCAGGCAAGTTCGAGTTCAGGTCAGTTTCGACCTGACCCAGTTCAGAAGCCCAGTAGTACACTGCCTGGGCTGACGTCAGTACACGCCAGCAGTACAGTCAAGCCTTCGGTTTGACCAGATCAACGGTCAGACTCCAATCGCAGTTTCTGAAGCCATCTGGACTCTGAATTGCGCTCCGTTTCTTCCTACTGATTTGCGTCGACGAGATCTACAAAGTCAACAGAGCAGATTGACCGTTTGAAGTGCTGACAAAGGGGCAGATTTCAGATACAATGGCAATCAAAGCTACAACAGTAGGTATCAAATTTGAAATTCAAAAATTTGATGGAAAACTTAATTTTGGCTTGTAGCAAAGGAGAATGAAAAATATCTTGATTCAACAAGGAATCAAAGTAGCATTACTTGGCAAGAAGCCTGAAAAATTAGATGCTGACGAGTGGGCAGATATCGATGAAAGAGCAATGAGCTCTATTGAGCAGTATCTCTCTGATGAAGTAATGTTCAATGTCATGAAAGAGATATCTGCAAAGGACCTATGGGAAAAGCTCGAGAAGCTGTAAATGGGGAAGAATCTGACCAACAAGCTGCATCTAAAGAAACAGTTGTATGGGTTGAAGATGGAGGAAGGCTATGATCTGATGGAACACATGAACACTTTCAACCGGATGATCAGTGACTTGTTGATGCTCGATGTGAAATTCGATGATGAAGACAGGTCCCTACTATTGTTGAATTCTCTCTCTGATCCATATGAGCATTTTGTGACTATCCTGCTATATGGAAATGAGACACTCAATTTTGAGGAGGTTACTCAACAAATCATCTTTAATGTTGGCAAAAGTAATTCACATGCAGAAGGACTCCTAGTAAAGGAAGGCTTGCATAACCGTGGCATGTCCAAGGATAGGGGTAGGTCAAGAAAAAACAACTCTAGATCAAAGTCAAAAAATAAGAAAGATTCAAAATGCTTTCATTGCGGGAAGAAACGGCATTGGAAGAAAGATGCCGGCATTACAAGGCGAGCAAAGATGGGAAGAACAAAGCTGGGGACAAATTAGATAGCAGTAACTCAGCCAACATTGCTTCAGAAAAAGAAGTGGAACTCCTATCAGTCTCTCAATGTAACCATCTATCTGATGTATGGATTTTAGATTCTGGTTGTACATAGCATATGTGTCCTAATCGTGAATGGTTTTATACTTATGAGCCATGTGATGGTTGTAGTGTTCTAATGGGTAATGATGCTGCATGTAAAACCATTGGAATGGGAACCATAAAAATCAAAATAGCAGATGGAGTTATTAAAACCTTGGGTTGTGTGAGACATGTTCCCTCACTCAAGAAGAACTTGATATCCTTAGGCACACTAGAATCCAAAGGCTGTTGATTAAGTGCAAATGATGGTTTTCTTAAAGTGAGTAAAGGTAACATGGTATTAATGAAAGGCACCAGAGTGGTTAACAACCTTTACAAATTGATGGGAAACACAATTGTAGGTGGAGCGGCAGTCTCCACGGAAGACAAAAACAGCGCTGATGAGTCTCAGTTATGGCATATGCGGCTAGGGCATATGAGTGAGAAGGGCATGTTAGAACTTCATAAAAGAAAGTTGTTGAAGGGCGTGAAAACATGCAAGCTGGATTTTTGCAAATTCTGTGTTTATGGCAAGCAGACTAAAGTGTCTTTCAAAATTGCAGGCAGTGATTGTAAAAGTAAAGGCATTCTAGATTATATTCACTCAGATGTGTGGGGACCAACCCCGGTTAGGTCAAAAGGTGGAGCTGAATACTTTGTGACTTTTATTGAAGACTTTTCAAGGAAAGCTTGAGTTTACTTCATAAAACACAAGTCTGAGGTCTTCGACAAGTTCAAAGAGTGGAAGGCAGAAGTTGAAAATCAAACAGGAAGAAAAGTCAAGTATCTAAGATCAGATAATGGAGGTGAATACAAAAATCACAGGTTTCTACAATTCTGCAAAGATGAAGGCATCACAAGACACTTTACAGTTCGAAAGGCTCCCAAGCAAAACGAAGTTTCAGAAAGAATGAATAGGACTCTTTTGGAAAGATCAAGAAGCATGAGACTTCATGCAGGGTTGAGTAAAAGCTTTTGGGCAGAAGCAATTAATCACGCATGCTATCGGGTAATCAGTCACCATTAGCAACTTGGGCTGCACAGTTGCAGAAGAAGTGTGGACAGGTAAAGAAGTAGATTATTCCACACTCTGGTTATTCGGATGTCCAGCATACGCACACATTCCTAGTTATGAAAGATCCAAGTTAGATTCCAAGTCACTCAAATGCGTATTCCTCGGATTCAAGAAGGGAGTGAAAGGGTACAAGCTACGGGATCCAGTAAATAGGAAAAGATTATTAGCAGAGATGTAGTGTTTGATGAGAAGTCTATGCTGAACAGGGAACACAATGGTGAAGTCAAAGGGCACAGTGCTGAAAAGGCAATTGTTGAATAATTCCTCTTACAGATAATAAAGGCAATAAATCAGTGCATAGTCAAACAGAGGCCAGTACATCTGGTGGAGAGGAAGAAGTTGAAGTTCAGCAGCAACTCAAAAGTCTAGCATAGGGAATAGCAAAGAGAGACATCAAACCACCTCAAAGGTTTGGATAGGATGAGGATGAAGTCCATTTTGCTCTTATCACCAGTAGTGGTGATCCAACCACACTCCAAGAGGCTATGAAAAGCAATGAAAGGAAAGGTTGGACGGGTGCTATGATGGATGAGATGGAATCTCTCGAAAAGAGCTCCGTCTGGGAGTTAGTTCCAAAACCCAAAGACAGAAAATTAGTTGGCTGCAAATGGGTGTTTCGGAAAAAGGAAGTCCTACATGAAAACGAAACACCAAGGTTCAAGGCACGACTAGTAGTAAAGGGGTACTCACAGAAAGAAGGGGTTGACTATGATGAGATCTAGTTTTCCCCAATTGTGAAGCACATGTCTATCAGAGTGTTGTTAGCATTGGTAGCACAGTTCAATATGGAGCTTGAGCAGTTAGATGTAAAGACAACTTTCCTTCATGGTGACTTGGAGGAAACAATTTACATGGAGCAACTTGAAGGATTTAGAGAATCCGGAAAAGAAGAGTACTATGTCTGTAAATTGAAGAGATCATTGTACCGGCTGAAACAATCACCAAGGCAATGGTACAAGCGCTTTGACTCCTACATGTTGCAGATTGGCTACTATCGATGTAAGTACGATCATTGTGTTTACTTCAAAGTGCATGGTGATAATTCATTTATTATGTTTCTACTTTATGTGGATGATATGCTCATTGCATGTAAGAACATGTCAAAAATAAAAGAACTGAAATCTCAGTTGAAAAAGGAGTTCGACATGAAAAACCTAGGGTCAGCCACAAAAATGTTGGGTATGGAAATAAGGAGGGATAGAAAGCCTAGAAAGTTGTGGTAATCACAGAAGAAATGCATCTCAAAAGTACTTGAGAAGTTTAACATACAGAATGTCAAGCCCGTGTCTACTTCACTTACGGGTCACTTCAGCTTAAGTGCCAGTCAATGTCCAAGTACAGACGTTGAAATTGAAGAAATGTCCAAGATACCGCATGCTAATGCGGTGGGATGTTTGATGTATGTCATTGTTTGTTCAAGACCCAGATATTGCTCAAGCAGTTGGTGTGGTGAGTAAGTACATGACGAATAAAGAGCATTGGAATGCAGTAAAGTGGATTTTGAGATACTTGGAAGCATGGTTTAAAATCTCGGTCTCGGTCGCAGTATCGGCCGGGCCGAAAAACCGATATGACATCGGTATCGGTCACGGATATTGGTCCGTCGCGGTCATCGCGGTGCGAATTTGTTTTTTAATCCAAAAAAATTCGCAAAAATATCCAAAAAATCCAGAATATTAGAAAATGTTGGAAAACAATATTTTTTTTCCATTAGTAACATCAATAAATCAAAATCTCGGTCACCTTAAGTTATAAGTCCTGTCTGTGTCGCAGTTCGCTGTCTTTTCCAATATTTCATATAATGCAGCCATTATTGATGATCATGATCAATTTATTAGTGTAAAATATAAGAAAATAAATGTAACATATCAATCATCATTTAATACTAACTCAATAATAAAAAAAGTTGTGAAATTCAAGACCATGAAGATGACATTAAAATCAGAAACATGATAGTGAGATCGATAAATCATAAAGCAGTTAGGCATCAAAGATTCATGGTTTACCTGAACTTAAAGGAGATTAGTAGAGAGTAGAGACTATAGAGAGATTGGTGAGTATGACTGTATGAGTGTATTACAGATTGACAACCTAATTCCAAGTGGAGTGTCGGCCTGGCTCGATATCATCATCATCATTTCTTCGGTATTGGCTAAAAACATATGCTCCATACTGTTGTACAGCACTACCATATCCATGACCATATTCAGATTGTTCTTGATAAGATGATGAATTATCTTGATCCCCCGTGGATTGAGATGACTGGTTGTACTCATATGGCATGAAATAGTGATGAGGGGCATGAAGAGGTCGTTGGGAAATTGGTGGGGCAAGCCTCCCTTGCTCAATTAACATCTGTTCAATAGAAATAAGCGGTGTTGGTGAAGGGGGTGCCCAATTAGGGTCATATGAATAACCCCCATGCTGTCCATACATGGCACCTTGTTGGCCAACATAACCCCCATGCTGTTCATACATGGCACCTTGTTGGCCAACATAACCCCCATGCTGTCCATACATGGCACATTGGCCAACATAACTCCCATGATGACCATGAGTAGCAGCGCTACTACTACCCCCTGCCTCAGTTTGTCCAACATGTCTGACATAGCCACGGCGAGGATCTAACTCGGTAGCATCAGGAAAATGTTCAACTGTTTCATAAGTGACAGGCTCATCATCTCTATAATGACCCTCATCCCCGGGAGAGTCAGGTGGAATTCCTGCTGATGATGAAGAAGTAGAAATACTTGACTCACTCTCCTCGTCCACCTCCTTTCCCCTTGGCTCACTCGTATCAGGTGCGCGCCCCTGCTGCATTGTCAAATTTATTTCTTCTATCCTTTCTGCAGCCCTCACTGGCTCAGGCCTATCCCCAGTCAATTCCTCCATCAACTCCTCAAACTCTGGGTCTTGATCTAACACTGGTTCTTCTTGTTCCTCCAGCCATTGACCTAACACAGTATCCTTTTCTGAAAAAATATAGTCCAAATTAATTGGACAGAAATATTCCCGATGATCCTCAAACTGTCTTCTCCTTCTATTTCTGCTCCGGAGCTTGAGGCTGTAGTGGATGTAGACCAATCTATTTAGCTTCTGCATTGTCAATCTATTTCTTGGTCTAGTGTGGATAAATGAGAAGGTGCTCCAGTTTCTTTCACAATTGGAAGACGATGTAGTTTGACTAAGGACTTTAATGGCAATTGTCCTTAGTGCAAGAGCACTCTCTCCATAATTCAACCACCATTCAGCTGAAAAAAAAAATGATATTAGAGTCAATAAAATTATAATAGGTCTCTGAATAATATAGAGATGACATCACAATCAATACCAGGATAGGTCTGTGCGATAGCTCTCCGCGCAGTCGTCGTTCCAAAGCTTCCAGCGCGTACATTGTATATGTCAATCTGAAGAGTGAAGACATTAACGTAGAAAAATAAATTAGAGAAATTATAAATTACAATGTTATATAATTTTTTCCTTAATTATCCTACCTGATTAGTAGCCCAAATTGCATCATCTGTACTCGCTGCCAATCTTTCAATTACATTTTTTAGTCCCAAACGGATTTCATCAGATATGTGTCCATCCGTAAATTGGGGATTAAAGAAGTATCCTATAAAACCAATGAATTTTAATCATTGATAAATTAATATAGTGAGGACTGAGAAGAGATTGGAGAGTTGAATACAACAATTCAAGTATTAAAGAAAATAGCATTCACTTACCGGCAGTGTGTAAATCATGTTTCAATTGTCGTCCCCATCGATCGTCGGTGATCTTCTTCAATTGTAATATTTACAATCTGCTTGAATAGCCAGCTTTGATCTCTCCATGGCCTCATGTAAGAAGCCCATTGTTGGCTTATCATCGCCATCAACCAATCGAAGAACTTTTATTAGGGGATCAAAAACATTCAAAGCACCCTTCACATGAGGCCAAAACTTGTTGGACTCAATTATTTTACATACTTCAAGAGTAATGGGACTTGGCCTCTTTCCCCATTTTGAGTTTATGAACTCATGTGATTTTATCAATCGGAGAAGTCCTTCTCTATACTTGTAAACACTTTCGATAGCAATGAAGTGGGTGGCAAATCTAGTGATGCCAAGCCGTAGTAATTCATGGTTGTCTGTATACGTTTTCATCATGAAAATGAGTCTATATGATTGATAAAAAAAATTGGTGATCTTCTTTATCTTACCAATCACTTGCTGCATGACTTTTCCTTTTGCAATATCTTCAAGCATTAAATCCAAGCAATGTGCTGCACATGGAGACCAGAAAATCCTTGGCCTTTGTTTCATAAGCATCATTCCTGCAGCCTTCATGTTTGCAGCATTGTCGGTAACAACCTGAACTACACAATCTGCCCCAATTTCTTCAATCACTTCATTCAATAACTTATTAATATATTTTGCATCTTGAATGTAATCAGTTGCATCAACTGATTTGATAAACACCGTGCCCATATACGAGTAGACAAGAAAATTCAAGAGATGACGATGTGTGATGCTCGTCCACCCATCGCACATTACTGTGCAACCTCTTTCCTTCCATGCCCATTTGAAAGTTTGCACCCAAGCCTGCAACTCCTCATACTCTTTTTCAACACAAACATGTCCAATCTCATAAGGGGTGGGTGCCTTTATACCTGGACCATGTTCTGCAGCTTCATCTAACATGGTGGTGAAATAAGGAGAAGATGCCTTGTTGGGAGGAATGCCTCCATCTAAAAAAAACTTCCTAGTGGCTCTCACTAGATGTTCTCTTGCTTTACCAAACTTGCCCTTTAATGCTTTCATAATGCTGGGCTGCTTTGATGTTGGTTTTCTATAAGCAAATGGGTTAGTTGGCCCCACATGTTGAGGTGCATGTGTAGGAGGTCTTGATATCTCCTCAATGTCTGGATCCTAACGGGGTTGTTTTTGAATAAATGCCCGATGCAAGCTCGCTCCCCCAGGTCCGGATGACCCACCACCGTGCTCATATTGGCTACCTCTAGAGGCTGCTTCATATTACATTCTTCGCCTCTCTTCCTCCTCCTGAAGTAACCTCACACTTTCTCTCCTAGCCCTCCTCATTTCCGGATCTTCATTGTCATCATCGGAGGAACCAAATACTTCTTCTCTACAAGCATCAAGTTCTTCAGTTCTTCTTCTTTGTTGTACAATTTTCTTTTTAGCAGATGCATTGAGGAGCTCCTTCATTTCAGCAGTTACATTCGGTGGCACTTTATGACATTTTATCACTTGTCCTGATACATGTGCCAAATGTTGTTTCAATCGAGTAATCCCGCCATTGAGCACTTTTCCACAATAATTACATTGTACTTTACTTTTGCTTCCAACTGCTTCACCGTGGCTCCATGCTGGATCTATATCACGCACCATCTTGTTCCTATAAAATAAGAAATTCATGTAATACTCTAACAACAATTATTTTTAGGAAAAAAAAAATATTTAATAAAATCATTTTCAAAATCCTAAATATATAGATTTGGCATAAAAGTATGTAAATCAATCATTTACACAACATTCAATGATCATGAATCATTAAAAGAATATATTTATGATGAAAGCTCCAAAAAATGATATATTATAATTCAAATATTAAAAAATCCGAAAATAAAATAATTAAAATAAAAATTTAAATCATGTTTATGACTATGAGTAGTTGTAGATCTATTATCTACACATTATTAATAAGCCATTAAGCCTTTGGCATATGAGTATATCACAAATATGCTAACAAGTAACAACAATTATTTTTAAGAAAAAAAAATTAATAAAATCATTTTCAAAATCCTAAATATATAGATCTAACATAAAAGTATGTAGATCAATCATTTACACACCATACAATAATCATGAATAATTAAAAGAACATATTTATGATGAAATGCCCAAAAAATGATATATTATAATTCAAATATTAAAAAATTCGAAAATAAAATAATTAAAATAAAAATTTAAATCATGTTTATGACTATGAGTAGATGTAGATCTATCATCTACACACTATTAATAAGCCATTAAGCCTTTGGTTAGTATCACAAATATGCTAACAAGTAACAACAATTATTTTTAGGAAAAAAAAATTAATAAAATCATTTTCAAAATCCTAAATATATAGATCTAACATACAAGCATGTAGATCAATCATTTACACACCATACAATGATCATGAATAATTAAAAGAACATATTTATGATGAAATGCCAAAAAATGATATATTATAATTCAAATATTTAAAAATCTGAAAATAAAATAATTAAAATAAAAATTTAAATCATGTTTATGACTATGAGTAGATGTAGATCTATCATCTACACACTATTAATAAGCCATTAAGCCTTTGGAATCACAAATATGCTAACAAGTAACAACAATTATTTTTAGAATTTTTTTTTTAATAAAATCATTTTCAAAATCCTAAATCTATAGATCTAACATAAAAGTATGTAGATCAATCATTTACACATCATATAATGACCATGAATCATTAAAAGAACATATTTATGATGAAATCCCCAAAAAATTATGTATTACAATTCAAATATTAAAAAATCCGAAAATAAACAAAAAAAATGAAAAAAAAAAGTTCAAAATCATGTGTATGAGTAGATCTAGCATGAAAGTATGTAGATCTAACTTCTAAATGAAGAAAACAACACAACTACACAAGTAACAAACCCAAATGATTTATAATTTCATCTAAAAAAAATAACATAAAAAAAATACTTTAAGTTGATTTTCTCATACCTTAGATAATATTTTCTTCAAAAATAGAAGTGAAATTTGAAAAATGCAAGGGGGATGTGTGAAGGAGAGGGGCTGCTGGTATGGGTAGTAAGAAGATGAGAAGAGAGGAGAAGAAGATGAAGATGGGGTAAAAAAATAAAAAAAAAAAAGGTTTTAAAGCATTATATGATATCTCGGCCGATATTTTGAAAATATCGGCCGAGATATCGGTACAACCGATATTATCAAAATCTCGGCCAATATGGGCCGAGATTTTGACAATTTTTACCCGATCCGATATCTCATCAAGATATCGGATCGGTATCGGCCGATACCGGTTCATATCGGCCGATATGAACCGGTATCGGTCGGTTTTTAAAACCATGCTTGAAAGGCAGCAAAGACTTGGGAGTAATTATTTGAAAGAAAATAGGGGCCAGAAAGTGTAGTAAGGTATGTAGATTATGATTTTGTAGGGGATCTGGACAAAAAAAGATCCACCACAGGCTATGTTTACACACTAGCATGCGGACCGGTAAGTTGGAGATCGGTGCTTCAGTCTACAACGACATTATCCACTACAAAGGCAGAATACATGGCACTTACAGAGGCTTCTAAGGAAGCAATCTGGTTAAGAGGTTTGGGGAATGAAATCGGGATTAAGCAAGAATCAATCTCGATACATTATGACAGTCAAAGCGCCATTATATCATGCCAGGACAAAGCATATTGTTGTTATGTATCACAGGATTCGAGATTGGGTTGCAACAGGTGAGATCTCCGTTGAAAAGATTCACACAAATGAGAATGCAGTTGATATGCTCACCAAGCCAGTCACTACGGAGAAGTTCAGGCATTGTATGGACTTGTTCAATCTCACCTCTTGTTAGAAATTGAAGGTGCACCTGATCCTCGGTGAGGTGCAGATATGGTGGGAGGGCTTTCCCACACGGTACAGGTGTTATAAACACAGCACAACAATTGTTCAGAAGGTCAGACATTTTTCGCCAATATGGAGATTGTTGAGTTTAGCTCAAAAGGTCAATTGGGCCTTGATGAATAGTTTACTTTGGGGCCCAAGTAAACTAGGGCTAGTTCTCTTTATATACTCTCTAGGGTTATTCTTTGTAAGTTACAACACAATAGAAAGAAAGCAAGCAAGGGAAAACAAGAGAGCATTGTAAGGGGAGAGACTGCGAGAGCAAGATTGAAATCTATTAGGGGAGAGAGTAGGCTAAGTGTTAGATGAACATCCTTGTAACGAGTTGTCCAATTTCCTGCATGGTGAAATCGAGCGAAATGCTCATAGCCCCGTGGACGTAGGCAATTGCCGAGCCGCGTAAATCTCTTGTGTTTGTGTGCTTGTGATTGATTGAGCGTGATTTGCCCTAGTTAATTTCCTAACACCCTTCATCTCCGGCGCTGGCTTGGACCGGCGGCGGCAAATCCCTCTCCTCCCCTCCCCTCCATTCCCTCATTCTCCCTCCCCCATTGTTTTCTCTCTCCCTTCTCCCTTTCTCTCTCTCCCCATATCCATCTCCACCTCGGGCTTGGACCGTCAGCGGCCACTGGCTCCGTCCGGGACCCGCAGCGGCTGCGTACATCTCCTCCCCTTCTCTCTCTCCCTCTCCCTCTCTTTCCCCTTCCTTTCCCCGGAGAGGGAGAGAGATGGGGATGGAGAGACAGGGAGAGGGGGGGGGGGAGAAAACAATGGGTGAGAGAGAGAGAGAGAGAGAGGAGTCCAGGGCGGAGCCAGTGGTTGCTGTAGGTCCAGGTCTGAGCTGGAGATGGGGAGGGAAAGAGAGGGAGAAAGGAGAGAGAAAACAGTAGGGGAGCGAGAAGGAGAGGGAGAGGGAAGGAGGGAATGGAGGGAAGGGAGAGAGAGAGAAGGGGACGGGACAGATCCACTACTGACTTGATTTGGTGCTGGTATCCGCCGCTGGTCCAGGCCAGCGTCGAAGGTAGAAGGAAGGTGTGGGGAGAGAAAGGAAGAGGGTGGGCAAAAATATAATTTCATATATATATATATATATATTTAAATCAGTGTGTGGGAAGGGAGATTTTTTGTGTGCCAATATAACGTCCCATAAAAAAACTTGGTCCCTTGACCAAACTACCCAAATTAATGGACTCACCAAGAATTACACTTGGGTAGCGATTCTACAACTCGAGTTGAGTTTGGGTTTGGCACATTTGGGTTTCACTCAGATTGAGTTCAATTTGGGTTAATCTAAATACAGCTTGGATCGGGATAGGGTTATGGCTGAGCCAATGCCACATAGATGATAGAACCCATTTGAGTTGCAGCCATAATGTAAATAATCATATAGGAATTAGAGAGAGTCCTATTATGAGAAAATAAGACAATCTCCCTCTTTACTGCCGTCTCTTTTACAATTACAATCCAATTATGATTAATCACATAACAGTTAGCCCTTTTGAATTAGCACTGATATTAGTTTGACTCCGAACATTAATCTCCATTGGAAATTTTGAGTCTAAAATTAGGGGATAGATCATGATGAATACTGTAAACACTCACATCCTAACCTATCCATTTCCCTGCCTCCTTCATAGCCTAGGGACCAAAGGTAACGATCATAGTCCTCTTTGGCAACGAAAACAAATAATTAGGAAATTTTCAAAAAAGTATAAACTTTTGGCTCATTTTAAAAAAGTAAATGAAAATTTGAATATTTCAAAAAAGTTTAAAAGTTTTTCATATTTCTTTCAATCAAGTCCTCTCTATAATAAGACATTGAAAATTAACAAAAATATCCTTATGACATGTTTTTGTCTTTTATTTTTCCTTCTTTTATTCTCAAAACTCACCCAAAAATCACTTTATGCGTATCGCTGATCAAATGTTGATGACGGGGCACCTTTTTAATGGTTCAATCACTTGAGAGAATGTCTGAATTAGTCTTGGATTTTTTATTATTTATTTATTTTTATTTTTTTGTGGATCCTACCCAAGTTTCAATTATATATATATATGAAGCGAAGTGGATTTAATTTCCAATTTCGCTGTCAATTTCATATTTGATTTTGAGTCTTATAATTTTTGACCTCCTTCTAATGCCAGGCCCTATCAACTAATGAGCCAAAGATAAAGCACACTTTTTGGACCCAACCTGACCCGTGTATTTTTATAACATGGTAAAAATTAATTTGGTTTATGCCGAGACTCGAACTCAGGACAATATGGATTTCAAATGAGCAACCCAAGCACTACACCAGATAACATCTTTTTATTAATAGTTATCAATAAAAATTTTAAATTAGTTAATGAGAAAGGGACCTGGCCCCACTTTGGAATATTGACCGTGAGTTGGAATTTATCTATGAGGTATTTATAAAAATAACTATATTTTTAGAATAGTGACCCCTATAAATACTTTTGTTATTATTTTCATACTTATGCATTATATTTTAAGCATAGATGATGAAACTTTTGAAATAACTATTTTATATGATTTCTATATAGTCATTAATTTTCTGTGACAACCATTTGAAAATAAAACTAAACTCAAATGAATATATAATATATGGAATTGATCAACAAAAATAATAAGTTTCATAATTAACAAGAAAATGTCAATATTATTGAAAAAAGAAAAACTTGCAACAACAGAGTGGAGCTAAAGAGGAAGCGAGAAACTTTCCATGTAACTGATGTGCTACCATGCCCACTTGCTGACGGAGAAAGGGTGGAGTCTGGGTTTTTTCTTTTTTTCTTTTTTTTGTCTGTGGCTTTAACTTTTATAAATCGTGATGTAAATGGAGTGGAACACTACGATAGACCCCATCTATCAAAAATCACAATCATTGAGGCAAACATCCTTGCTATTTATAGGATACCTCAAAATCTCACCTCATTTTGGGTTATTTCTATGGTTAAATTGATTCTCTGATAAAAAAATATAAAATACTGGAGTTTTCCAAATAATGTTTTTTTTGGACTCTCCACCATGCCTTTTGTCTATTAAGAAACTCTCAATTTCAGCCTATTTCTATCAAGGCAATAGCATTTGAGTGTTAATGAGTCCCAATGTCTATAAGTGTCACTAATCTAAAGAATTTCAAGTATTTTTGTTTCTTTTGATTATATGATTTTTTTTCTTTTTGTTTAGAATGTGAAATGCTGATTTCTGGGTTGTTTGGTTTATTTAATCCTTAGTCTTTTTTATTTAATCAACTCTCGGTTCTGGGTTGTTTGCTTTCTTTTTTATCCATCGATTTTGATTGTACACTTTTTTTAAGAATGCGGAACTAATGGTAAAAGGAATTTCCAATAATATTGGTCCATCTAAATAAAGAATTAAGATCATTCTTATTATCATCATTTTTTACTTTCTCCAATATAATTCTACTTCTCTATGTCAACAAGAGAACTTTCATTTTTTTTCATTCATTTACTTTTAAGTTCATTGTATTTTTTTAGAGTAGCTTCAATAATTTTTTTGTTTCTTTGTGGCTCTTTTTAGCACCTTCTCATGTCTCATTTGCATGCTTTGTTTAGATCAGTATTCAATTCATTTTAAGATGTGAGCATCTTGAGACAATTGGTGCAATTATTAAACATTTCAATGTGAGAGGTAAACCTTTTTTTAATTCATTTACTTTTGAGTCCATCATATTTTATTTAAGCAATTTTAGTTATGTCATTTTAATATGATTTATACAAAAGAATCATCATTTCAAGATTTCTATAGATTTGCAATATTCTTATGGTTTGTATTTGTATGGTTTTCATAATTTGTGAGTAGGGCTGTCAAAATGTCACACGACCCGATAACCCGACACGAACCCACACGATATTAACGGGTTTGGGTGAACCCTTAATGGGTTGGGGTCGTTAATGGGTCAGACCCGTTAACCCGTTAAATTAATGGGTCGTTAACGAATAAACCTGGTAACCCATTATGACCCGATACAACCCGCTAAAAAATCAATGCCATTATTTAAGTTATAAAAATGTGTGACCGTATGAGGGGTCTTTTGGTACATTTATAAAGGATGAAGTGATAAAGTGAAACCCTAAAATCCCTACATCTAAAAGTTCCTTCGTCATTGCAAAAGGGGTGCCTCTCTAGTTTCGTCATTTGCAAAAAGGCGTCAGTTGATTCAGTTCTCTGCTTTTCTCTTCATCCCCAAGACTCCATATCAGGTAACCTTAAAGCTAGCTCTCTCTCTCTCTCTCTCATGTGGCATTCTGGAAAACAAGTTGAATATTATATTAATCCACTATTCCACTATGTTTGTGTTCTTTCTTTAATCTTTCCATATTATATTAATTCCTAGTTCCCACTCCTAGACCCTACAAAACGCTTCTATAAAGAGAACACCAAATTCTCACAGCAAACAAACACTAGATGAATACATCATTACAATAACAAATGACCCCATAACTCCATTTGATTTCCAATAGGCAGAAGAGGGAAATAGATACACTGAACATCTAAGAAAACAAAATGAAAACTAGTGTTCAAGCTCTGGGTATGGAATCAAAGTGATTTAGATTTCCTTATCTTTAAATCTCCAACCTTTAAATATAGGGGTGTCCATAAATAAACAGAGATTTAAAAAAAAAATCATCAGAAAACCAAAGTTATTTTAATTAGGGTATGGATTTTCTTTTAATTTGCTATATTTTTTGTGCAAAGTTGTTTGCTTTATTGCTTATGTGGCTGTTTTGTTACTAATTCTGTAGATGGAAATTATTGATGAAGAAGAAGTTATTGAGGTACAAGAACAGGCTGATCAGCATGTGGACAACAAAAATAGAAAGAGAGTAAAACCTCCGACTGAAAATAAAAAATGTAAGCGCCAAAAACGATCTCCTGCTTGGGCTATGTTTGATGATGTACCAATGGAAGAATGTCCTGATAACAAAGCACGTTGTAAATGTAAAAAGTGTGGTGTAATTTATATTTGTGATACTAGTTATGGGACTGGTAACTTGTTGAGTCACATGCAAAAATGTGGAAGGAAAGATACTGGAGATGTAGGGCAGCTAATTCTAGGTCAATCTCAAGGATCTTTGTTAATACGAACCCCTAAGTTTGACCCTGAAAAGTTCCGTGAGTTGGTTATAGCTGCAATTCTTAAGCATGATTTACCATTTAAATTTGTTGAATATGAAGGCCTTAGAGAAATATTTCAGTATATTTCTGATGATCTCAAGCTACCATCTAGGAATACTGCTAGGGCAGATGTGTTGAAGTTGTATAAAATAGAGAGGGAGAAACTAAAATGCTTGCTAATCTCAGTTCCTGGAAGGATCTGTTTGACATCTGATTTGTGGAGTTCTATAGCGACTGATGGATACCTTGCTCTCACAGCCCACTTTGTTGACCTAGATTGGAAGTTGCAAAAAAAAATTTCTGAACTTTTGTCTCATGCCCCCCCCCCCCACACACACACACACTGGTGTTGCTCTTTCTGAGAAAGTCTATAAATTGTTAAATGAGTGGGGGATTGAAACAAAGTTGTTTTCTTTGACTTTGGATAATGCTAGCAATAACGATCGCTTTGTTGAGATCTTAAAGGGTCAGTTGAAGTTGAAAAATGCCCTCTTAAGGAATGGTGATTTCTTTCACATCCGTTGTTGTGCTCACATTTTAAACTTGATCGTCCAAGATGGACTCAAAGAAATTGATGAATCCATTATAAAAGTTAGGGAGAGTATTAAGTATGTTAGAGGTTCAGCAGCAAGAAAACTCAAGTTCATGGAATGTGTTGTACAATTCTCTCTAGAGCGTAAAAAGGGGTTGCGAGGAGTTGTTCCTACGAGATGGAACTCAACTTATCTTATGCTTGAGGGCGCACTTTACTATCGTCTCGCTTTTGTGCACTTACAGCTGAGTGATTGTAACTATAGTCATTGTCCTTCTGAAGAAGAATGGAAGAGAGTAGAGCAGATTTCTAGTTTTTTGGGGCTGTTTTATCAAGTTACTTGCATGTTTTCTGGGACAACATATCTTACAACTAACTTATACTTCCCTCAAGTGTTTTTAATCGCACATAAGTTGAAAGATGCAATGAAAAATGATGATAGTTTCATGCGTAGGATGGCAAGCCAAATGAATGCAAAGTTTGATAAGTATTGGTCAGATTTTAGTTTGATTCTTGCTGTTGCTGTTATCTTGGATCCTCGGTACAAACTTCAGTTTGTAGATTGGGCTTACAAAAATATTTATGGTGTAGATTCTTATGAGTTCAAGCGTGTTAAAGATACTTTGCAATCTCTCTTTGAGTCATATTCAGAAAACATGTCCAATATTAACCCCATAGTTGCTGCTACTCTTCTCACTCCTCGTGGGTATCATGGTTCTCCATCTGTGCAGTGCAAGGATGTTCTTTTCGAGGTAAAGTAATCCACTAAATTATTGACATGACCTTATTTTTTTTATATTATATGATTCACTGATTCAGCAATATTTATTTTATTCATATGGATAGTTTTTTTGTGCTATAGCATTTCATTGTATTCATTAATTTTTTTCCCTAGAGTGCATAGTTGTTTTTTGGTGTAATTTCTAGAAGGAACATTCCTGGTTCATAATTCTCCTATTGTGATCAATATCAAACCCTTAACATTGAATATCCTAAATCTGAATAGAGTGTTCTGACTGCTGACTACCATGGTTTCAAATACTGGTGTATCTCTCCATAAGAATTAGGATTGCATAAAGTAGTAGTGTGATATCCAATTCACACTTGTATCTAATACATGTTGCTGATATTAACAAGCTGAGATGGACCTATATGTATGGTTGCCGTTCATACAGACTATTATTTTTTAATTAAAATAAATACAGCTGATATACTTCTTCATACCATTGATATGTCCAATATGTGTACTGATTTCTTGCCCAAAGGACATGTACTTCGAACCCATGCCGACTACTATCTTTCATTCTGGTTCTTTGAAGTTTCTAGATGCACTTTGAAAATGGTAATTAGGGTATGATTACTTGGCATATAAATAGTAGAACTTTCCATGTAATAATTTTATTTACTTAGTGTCCTCCTTCACCTTTTGAATCTTTACAAATTGGCATATTTAGGTTGTCAAAAGTGACTGCAGCATGTAATTTTTAGGGAAAAAATGCTTTTAGTGGCATTGTTATCGGTGATTGATGTGATATGCTATAATGTAGGATTTTGACAAATGTGAAGAAGAGTGTTCTTCTACTCGACTGAGTGAATTGCAGCTATATTTTAATGAACAAAAGCTGGATCGAAAGAAAAGCATAGACATTCTTAGCTTTTAGAAAGGAGAGCAGTATCGCTATCCCATTCTTTCTTGTTTGGCTCGTGATGTGTTGTCTATTCCTATTTTTACAGTTGCATCTGAATCTGCATTCAGTATTGGTGGTAGGGTACTTGATCAATATCGCAGTTCACTTTTGCCTGAAACTATCCAAGCTGTGATTTGTACTCGTGATTGGAGCAAGAAAAGTATGTTTTGTTTTAACTTTTATTATTATTTTTATTATTTTTCCTAAGGATGTGAACATTAATAGATGTTTTTTTTTTTCTACAGTGTGCCAGTTGTAGATGATTGTGGAGCTGACTTGGGAGAGGCCACGGAGGATGTACTCAACAACGATACTAACTGATACATAGATCTCTTTTTTTTTGTTAAAAGGGTTATTGCTGGGGCTTTTGCTACTGAAATGAAGGAATCTTTAGTAGCCCATGGGATGGTTTTGTTGTAGCCTTCGGTAATCCTCATGAGTTATGGCATGATGTTTTTTTGTTTTTTGCCTGACTCAACAATTTTTTGTAGAGTGCAAGGATGATTTTTTGTTGGACTGATGTTGAATGCATTATGCATATAGTTGTTTCAACAATCTTTGTACTCCTTATTTGTTATATATGGACAAACTTAATCACAGATAAACTTACTATGACTTTTTTTATTTTAGGAGAATGAATGTATGATTAGTGACTTGTTTCTATGTAGTAGTTTTGTGTAGTAGCAGTTCCTTTGATTTTTGAAGTATGTATAGTAGTTTTGTTGGCTTTGAGTTATCTTTGTGTTTGTGAGTGCAAAAGAGAAGTTACCTTTGTGTTTGTGAGTGCAAAAGAGAAGTTTATGATATACAGATGTGAGTGTATTGTGTTGGTTTGAGAATTTTGCCCGTTTGTTTTGCTGCCAGTAGCAGTTTTTCTCACTGCCAGGTGAGATTTACAGTGTCATTTAATCTAATTCTCAATGTGCTATGTATTTTGATAAGGTTGCTTCAGAAATGTTTGTAATATATTTGCATTCAGTTATATGGTATTGCAGCACAAAGTTGTTGCATCAAGCATGGCCTGGGCAGAACATTCATAATTATACCGGCAAGCACAGGCATGGAATTTTGCTGCAGGTGGCAACAACACTTGGATGATGAAAGACTATTCTCAAGGTCTTTTGATTTTTGATGTTTTGTATCCGAGTGGGTCACTCATCTTTCTAAGCTTTCCATTTTTTATTTCTGTAAGAGAGGCAACCATCTATTAGTCATCTTTCTATCTAATGAAATCACCTATTTCAGCAAAAAATAAAAATAAAAATAAATAAAATGGCCTGGGCAAAAAGTAAGCTGAACCTACAGGTTATATTTTTTTCAAAGTTAATGGGTTAACGGGTCGTGTCGTGTAACCCGCTAAATAAATGAATTGTGTTCGTGTTTGGTTATTTGACCCATTTTCTTAACGGGTCGTGTTCGGGTTAAGGCGATTCTAACCCGAATTCGTTTGACCCGCAACCCGAATTCGTTTACACGACCCAATTGACAGCCCTATTTGTGAGTTTCTTTTTTTCCCCTTTTTTGTTTCAATTTTTGGGAATTGGGTTTTCCTTGATTTTTTTTCTTTTAAATCACTTTTATCAGGGGATTTTCTGTGAATTCTCATTTTTCTGTTCTATTTTTTAAAATTCTTTAATGCTTATCATTATGAGTAAATTTTTTTTTTTTTACTTGCATTGGATTCTTTAAGTTCTCTTTGTGAAATCTTTTTATGGATTTTTTTTATTTCTTTTGTCGCTTTAGATTTCCATTTTTGAGTATTAGATTATCATAAGTTGGTTTGGTTCTTCTAAATTTCTTTTATCATTATATTGTCTATGAATCTTTATTTATATATATATATATATTTATAGCCTTTTTAATAAAATTTATTTTATTTTATTTTTTATTTCTTTTATTATAATTTCTCACTTGTGATGGGTTTTTAGGTTTTTTTTTTTTTTTTTTTTATGATGGTTTTTCATGAATTTGTGGGTTCTTTTGTCTTTACCCTTCTGTGCTCCATTTTTTAGGTTTTTTTTTTTTCTCATGAGTGTTTTGACTCTTTTAAATTGCTTATGTTATTTAGTTGATTATGGATTTTCATTTCTATGTTTTATTTCTATGTGTCTTTCTAATTTCATTGGATTTTATTCATAGTTTATATTGTTTGTTTGTTTTGATTTTATTTTTTAGTTTTCTTGATCATTAATCTTCAATTTTCATGGGCTTGTGTTTTGTTTTTAAAATTATATGGTATTCTGTATTGAATTCTTATGGACTTTTTTTTCCCTCTCTCTCAGACTAAAACCTTTTGCATTTAATTTTAAAGAAACTGATCATAAATTTTTTTTTATAAAATTTAATATTATGATTATATTGGCACAAGCCTGTTTTTCTAGTTTATTTTGATGTACTCACAAACATTTAAAAAGATTGTCCTTACTTAGATGCCACGACTGGCAGAATCTAATGAATGTGATTCTCTAATGTCACTAGCTTCCCAGGGAATATTGTTTGCTTGTAGGAATTTTTGACTGAAATCTCATATGTGGGAAATTTCAGAAAGAAAAATCAGTTTTTCTTTACGTTCCTCTTGAAATCAATTTTATTAATGAGTTTCTAAAAATCCAGAATTTTGAGATGTCACTAAAAACCTTTCAAATTGTCTAAATTTCAGCATCCAAAATGGTCATTTATAAAAAAATGCTCAGTTTATGGGAGAAACAATTATATCATTTATTACGGTACAAAGTAAATATTACTTTTTATATAAATGAGTATGAAACTTAAAGTCTTATGTAAATTAATATTTGCAAAATTGCATGTGGCCCCATCTTTAGAAATTAGAATATGAGGCCCACTTTAAAAATGTTTATTTTATGTGGAGCCCATATGTATAAATCACTATTTAGGATCCACTTTTAAAAATCACAAACATTAAGGATTTTCTAACTATAATAGATATAATAAAATTCTAAATTCACCTAAAGAAGACTCATTTTAACTTATCCACTTAAAGAAGACTCATTTTAACTTGGTTGGATAGAGTTATTGACCAAGGTGGATTTTTTCATCATGGACTCTTTAACCACCTATCCATAATAGATATATATTAAAATCTGAATTCACAAAGAAGCTTAACAAAAATGGACTCTTAATTGATTGATAGAGCTAATCTCACTACAAGAAATTTCGGGTTTAAGGACGACACAAATTTGTCCCAAAATGTACATATTTCGTCACCAAAACTAATTAAGACGAAAATTTTTTGTCACTCGTTTTGTTGCCAAAGCCTTGTCACTAAAAGGTATTGGAGACGAAAAAAAAAAACGTCATTGAAAAAGATAAATTTGTGACGATTTTTTTTGTCTCCAATACACTCTGTTGGAAACATACTTGTAAGTAATTAGTGACAAAATATTTTGTCATTAAAGGAAGAAATTAGAGACAAAAATATTTTGTCATAAATATAAGAAATAGAGACGAAATAATTTTGTCGCGTTTAATATGAAGGAAGACAAAAAAAATTTGTCGAAGAAGCTACCAGTGGATGACGATTTTTTTTTCTTCAATTGACTCTGTGGGAACATACTTGTAACTAATTAATGACAAAATATTTTTTCATTAAAGGAATAAATTAGAGTCAAAAATATTTTTTCATAAATATAAGAGATAGAGACGAAATAATTTTGTCGCATTTAATATAAAGGAAGACAAAAAAAAATTAGTTAAAGAAAGTACCAGTAGATGACGAATTTTTTTTAATTTTTTTGAAATAAAAACGACTATCTTCGGCCATCGTGTTTTAATTTTCAAAATTAAAAAAATTTAGTTCTATTTTTCTGAAGAGTGGCTCTTGGTAGATGAAAAGGCAGAGTCATTACAAATGTAATGAAGGCTCTAAAAAAAACACAGATAACATCATTATACATGAAGTACAAATAATAAAAGGAATTGCATTCTGGATATAAGTCATGGAAGCCCTTTTGATAACTCCACTCAACGTGAAATAAAAATAAATGAATCAAATCAATGAGCAATATACAAGTGACGAAAGGTTATTTGTCTTCATATAAGAATAAACGCTTGAAATTGATTTGAGATCTAATTTCTCAAATTAATTTGAGATTAGAGTCCAATTTTACAATTAATTAGCAAATTGGACTCCAATTACGAAATCGATGCCTACGTCTATAATATATATTAATTGTATCACATGTTATATTTAAAAGGCAGGTGGAGGATTATGGAGTTTGCTGTAGTTGAAAGAGTACGGATTTAGATAGAATCACGAAGAGGCTCATTTGTGTATGGTAAATTTGGTTCCACAGCTCGATTAACCAATCTTCCGTGGAAAGAATGAGGATTGTGAAAATTAAATTTTTCTCTACAATAAAATTTAAGTTTGGTGCATGGAGTACTTTTGTTTTTATAAAAACAAAAAAAAAGGGCTAAACTTTTCATTATTCCTTAAAATATAGATTTTGGTATGTGTGCACATGAGCAAATTTTGGATAGAACTGAGTTTCCATTGGGTCAGGGATGTAGACAAAGATTATGGCTGCAAACTTGAAGGTTCCGAGGGGGGGGGGGGGGTGGTGTTTAAGTGGGTCGGGGGGGGGGGGGGGGGGGTGTTTTTAAGTGGGTCTGTGGGGTTGGGGTTTTAATTTTGTCTATAACTGGGTCTGTGGGGTTGGGTTTCCTGCACATGGGGGGTTTAATTTTGTCCATAAGTGGGTCTGTGGGGTTGGAGTTTTAATTTTGTCCATAACTGGGTCTGTGGGGTTGGGTTTCCTGCACATGAGCATTCATAAATGGGTCCGCGGTTTGGAACTTAAGTTAGGTTCTGATTGGTAAACGAGTCCTAACTTGATAGGAAAATTTTTTGACTTGATGTATAAAATGGCAAATTTTTTTATCACTTCTCTATGTTGCTTTGTGACTTTTTTCATTTTTTTAAAAAAAAATGAGGAAATTTTAAATTTGTATACTTTGGATAAAACCCTTGGCCTTTAATTTTCTTATCTCACTGATGGAGGTTTTACTTCAGTTTTAAGTCTACTAGTAAAGTCCCAAATATGTCTAGGCGAAGAAGATATTTTTAAAGGCGGCGGCAATAGGAACCAAGAAGACCGACCTAAAGGAAAGGTCGTCATGAAAGTGTGCCTGTCGGAACGAAACTCACATCGTTGAAACAGGAAACCGAAAGAGATTCTTAGAAATATCTACTAATGAGTACAAGTTTGAAAAGTCTAAATGATTTATAGTTAGGCAGAACTGCCCTATGCAATGTAAATGTATAGATAACTAAAAACAGCTCTTTTGTATTCTTTTTAACGAAATCCAGTAGGAAGACGAGCTCGGGATGGATGGGAAGCTCTACGAAGTAGTAATAAATGGGAATTTCTCCCAGTTACTCGAATTGCTATGGGAAGATGCAAATATTCTTCACAGACTTTTGTTTGGTGGTGCAGCAAGAGAGAACCCTTTTCACATAGCAGTCCAATATTTGCAGTCCAACTTTGTGAATTGTGAGAGAAATCTCAAGTTCGAAGACTAGAATTTGCCCTTGAATTAAACTCACTGGGAAGGCGTCACGAGGAACCAAGAAGTCAAGCGAAAAGGAATGGTCGTTGCGAAGATGGCCTGTAGGTGCGAAAGTCACATCATTGAAACTGGAGGCCCAAAGAGATTGTTAGAAATATCTACTACATTACATAAGTAGAAGTTTGAAAAGTCTAAATGACTTAATTATAATTACGAGGAACTGTCCTATGCAATGTAAATGCATAGATAGTGAAAACAGCACTTCTGTGTTCTTTTTAAAGAAATCCATATGCAAGACAATAGCTAGGGACGGAAGCAGCTGAGATGGATGGGAAGCTTTACGAAGCAGCAATAACTGGGAATGTTTCCCAGTTACATGAATTGCTACGAGAAGATGCAAATATTCTTGACAGACTTTTGTTTGGTGGTGCAGTAAGAGAGAACCCTTTGCACATAGCAGCTCGGTTTGGGCACTCCAACTTTGTGAGAGAAATCTCGAGTCGAAAACTAGAGTTTGCCCGCGAATCAAACTCACAGGGAAGGTGTCCTCTCCATGTTGCTTCCGAGAGAGGGCACGTCGAAGTCGTAAAGGTTCTTCTAGAAAGAGACGCTGATGTTTGTTTTGTGCGTGATGGAGAAGGAAGGACTCCTCTCCATGTTGCTTCCGAGAGAGGGCACGTCGAAGTCGTAACGGTGCTTTTACAAAGAGATGCTGATGTTTGTTTTCTGCGTGATGGAGAAGGAAGGACTCCTCTCCACATGGCAGCAATGAGAGGCCGGCTCAAGGTCCTAGAGGAGTTGGTGAGGGTCAGACCCACAGCTGCTTGGGTCCCGACAGACCAAGGAGACCCAATTTTGCACCTTTGTGTAAATCATGGCCAATGGGAGGCTTTCAAGATGTTGGTGGGCAGTATAAATGATAATAATGAGTTTCTCAAGTTGAAAGACACAGACGATAATACCATCCTTCATCATCTCCTTGCAGCCAGGGCAGAGTATGAGGTATGAGTCTTTTTGCTGCTGTTGCTGGCATGATAGGTTTGTTTTCCAGACTAGGATTTTTTAAGGTAACGTAGAGAACATGACTAGTTGATCATCCCAAAATTGAGGAGAAAATTAGGATTGCTGAATCCTACTCAAGTTTTGTTTCCCCTCGAGGTATCGTTTGGGAAGGAGGTAAAATGAGTAGAACGAAAAAAAAAAGAGGAAAAAATGAAGGGAATGGTGAAATTGAGGGTGTTTGGGAAGGGGGGAGGGAAAGTGGAGGAAAGGAATTTGGGGGTAAAATTTTTGAAATTTTCCTTCAAAAATTTTCCTTCGAAACGCGGGGGGGGGGGGGGGGAATAATAGGGAAAGAGGAGAAAGGAGGGTTAAATTACCGAACCGCCCTTTTGTCTCTCCTCCCCTCCTTCCTTCCCAAATAAGAGGAGGTAAAATTAATTTTTCCTCCTCTCTCCTCCCCTCCCCTCCCCTTCATTTTCCTCCCCCCTCAAATTTTCCCTCCCCTCCCCACTTCCCAAACATAGTATTAAGGTAACTGTATTAAAAAGCAAAAGGAAACATAAGCTAAGAGAACTATCCCCCAAATACAACAAAACAATAGTACTCAACAAAGAGAAACACAAAACAGGGGAAAGAAGAGAGATTTCAGCTAAAGAAGAGCTGAATACATATGAAGAGATAATATATTTTCTCTTTGTTTTTAACATCTAAATACTTGTGCAGGACATTAAGTTTTTGGTCGACAGACTAAAAACTGAAGAGGATGTTGTAAACTCTATGAATGTGAATGGATCTACGGCCTTGGATATAGCAAAAGGGATTCGCGCCAGATATGGTCGTTTCAAGATCAGAAGGACCCTTAGAAAGTTTGGTGCTAAAAAAGGCAAGGAAATATCACGAAACCGGCCTAAAAATAGGACTTCATCCAAGCCACAACTTGAAGGAAGCAGCAATGATTCCCAGTCCCACGACAAGAGTCAAGACGCACTAATGGTGGTGGCCATACTAATAGCAACTGTGACATATGGTGGTGCATTGAATCCTCCAGGTGGTGTTTGGCAAGACGACAAAATGAGCGATTGCAGCAGCTCGCAATGCCATAACTCAGGGGCGGCAATCATGTCCTACAATTTTCCTACGATATACTTATTTTACTCCATAAGTAACACAATAGCCTTTCTTGTCTCCTCAATTTTAATACTAATGTTGGTAAGCAGATCATCCTTTCGACGAAGAGTTTTGAAGCGGTATTTGACGGTCTTGACTTGGATTGCAGTATCATCACTGCTCCTGACTTACTGTGTGTCAGCCTACACTTTATGTAAAGAAGATCTCAGGGGGGAGTTTCAATGGATCGTGGGTCCTGTTATATTCTTTGGCTGGGTGCTGATCATAGCCCTGTTACTCGTGTCTATGTTACACTTTGCCAATTCACTTATCCGGATAATTGGAATCAAGCGCTTGTTTGATTGGATGCTGTCCCTTCTTTCCAGATCACGCGATTCAGAAGATCAACGCCCCAGACTTTTGCGTAGCCAACCAGAATTGCGGCAGGTTGTGACAACAAGTTCATCATGATTTCATTGCCATTCAATCCTCATGTTTCTGTGTTATGTCCACCAAGTTTTCTTTATTTTCTTGTCTTGTATTTACTTGTGATAGGGATTTGGGGCTAAGAAAAAATGAGTGCTATTACTCTCCCAGATGCTCCACACATTCCCAGACGTCGTGCAGTGGGACTGTTAGCAATATCAATACCATCAAATGATTCTAATCCCTTTATTTGAAGTACTTGTAGTTTTAAGGTCATGCATTTATAATGTAAATCTATTATAATAAAGTCCAAGAGCAAGTATTAATTGTTTGCTTTTGAGGGAGAAGAGTAGTTTTAGATTAAGTGCTTGCATTAGAATACATAGAAATTGAATACCTAGGATTTCTGTCTTAATAGTTAAAAATGAAAATTAAAGGTGGATTTCTGAAAATAGGCAGCAAAGAACCCACCCTTAAATGCAAACAAAATGAAGGAAAGAAGAGAAATAAATAGGGCTGTTCATGGGCCGGGTTGGGCGGGACTGAGTAATGTATAGTCTTGGCCCGATTTTTGAACCATTGGCCCAAGCCCGGCCTTTGCCCGACTCTAGCCATAAGTGCTTGGTCCGAGCACAGCCCTGATGGATGATGGTTTTTATAGAAAAGAAGGCATCTCCAATTTGTCCCAAGTTGTATCTCAGCCAGTTGAGTTGCTTTTGCACGTGTGAAATTGTACGTGTTTGAGTCCCTACTCCCCTTCATATTGAAAGAAGGTTACATTTGCTTTAAATTATCTCTCTCATTTTATCCGGCCCATATAATAAACGGGCCTAAGTTTTAGGTCCAAGCACGGCCTGTACAAAAATATAAGTCTGAAGCCTGGCCCATGGCGGGTTGGGCCTGGGTTGGGCTTGGACTGGCCCAGTCCATCAGCTCCCCTATAAATGAATTACTAGAATGCCTGATCATGACTTGGACTTTTACAGCATGTGTTGTGGTTAAATATTTAAAATTATAAATATAAGCAAGCATTTTTAATACTTCACCGAACGTAACTACCTCTTCTACTTCATATGATGTTGATCAAATCATATGTTGCATTGGATGGATCATGTGGCCGTCTTAGATTTATTCTTCATCATGCAAATTAAACTGTATAAGTTGAAATAAACTGTAAGAGCCTTTTTGTTTCCATTAAAATATGGCTCGTTTGTTTGCATTAAAATTTATAGGAAATTTTTTTTTTTATGTAGCAAAAAATTAAGAATAAGGTATTGATTTTCCATTGTCTTTTATTTTTATCAAAGAAAAGGTTATTTAATGTACTTTTTTTAGGTATTCACCATGAATCTTCATTTTTAATTGCTTCAGAGAAATCCAATGGATTGAATTCCAATGTATTGCTTTGGGGCCAGGCTTGGACTCGGTGGCAGAGAGCCTGAAGCATTTGGGGCTTAGGCATTTGTATTCTTTCCTCCTTTTATGCTATACTTTGTTTTTTAGCAAAAAATAAAAAAAAAAAAGAAAAAGAAAAAAAAAGCAAGAAGAAATTCCAAGACATTTTAATTCAAACAAACAGGTCCCGTTTTGCTTGCTTTCATTCTTTTATTCCCAATTAAAAGGACCTAAACCTAGACTGAAAAAAAAACCAAATGGAGACCCAAATACAGATGTACGTACTAAAGAACATAAAGAATATATATATATATATATGTTTAATATACAATTGTGGCATCAGCTATTTGGATCCATGTAGTAGACCCAAACCCAGACCTAAGTAGCACTACTAGAAAATCAGCTTTTGGCGCTGAGAAAGCGTGCGACCGTCACAAAAAGTGGCTTTAGCGACCGCCACTAGCGCTGAGAAAGCGTGCGACCGCCACAAAAAGTGGCTTTAGCGACCGCCAGTGGCGGTCGCTAAAGCCCTCATTATATAACACCCGAGCCCCTCTTTTTTTCCTCCTTCCCACTCGTTTTTTCCTCTCCTGCGCCCAAACCCTGCCCCTCCCGTGCCAAACCCTGCTCTCCCGCGACACCTGCCACGCCACCGCCAGAGCCGCTGCCGGTTCTCCGTTTCTGTCTCCCTCTCCCTCTCCCTCTCTCTCTCTCTCTCTCTCTCTCTCTCTCTCTCTCTCTCTCTGGCTCTGCACTATTCCCTCCCCCGCGCCGGAGTAGCCAGCGATTGTCTCTCTCTCCCTCCCTGCGCCGGATCCGCCACCGGTTCTCTCTCTCTCTCTCTCTCTCTCTCTCTCTCTCTCTCCCTCCCTCCCTCCCTCTTCCTCTCGCTCTGCACTATGCCCTCCCGCGCGCTGGAGACACCACAGGTTCTCTCTCTCTCCCTCCCTGCGCCGTCGCCGCCGTCGCCGCCGAAACCCATAGCTCGCACCAATCAATCTTGCTACAGCTGCTGGTAATTTTTTTTTTCATTTGATTTATTTGTTGTTGTTAAAATATATTTATTGTGGAGTTGGAATGAATTTTGATCTGATTGTGGATCTTTTTGTCTAGAAGTTGGATTTTCAATTTGTATTGATTCCTCTGCTGGCAACTCATCTCATCTGATCTCTTTTTTTTTTTTTTTTTTTTTTGTTTTCCTGTAAATTGTTCCTTGCTGGGTCCAAGAAGGCTTTTGCTTTGTTTTCTTTTGTTTATGCTAATGGGTGCTTCACTATAGATTTTATTATCTCATCAATCCTCTATAGATTCCATAGATTTTTTTAAACATTTGCTTCTTTTGCCTTTTTGTTGTTACTGTATGAAATTAGCAGTATTATATTTATGGTAACAGTAGTAATTTGGTTGCCACTAACATTAAAAAAATGATTGGGTTTGATGATGATAGCAGTAGTAATCACAAAACAATGAGAAGGACAAAACGAACCCAAAACCTAGACCAGAGAACTCATAAAAATAAATGAAAAACCCAAAACTAAGTGCACAAAAGCTTAAATCCTATCAATAATTGCTAACACAAAATCAATACCAATCAATCACCATTACCAATCACAAAGACGAGAAAGAAAAATGGGAAAAACAAAATACTAAGTTTCAGCGGGGGGGAGAGAAGGCATCCAAACATCTTACAAAGAACACATTCTTTTTTGAAAGCTAACAACAAACAAAGTCCTCAAAATCTCAGAATTCTATGGGCTGCCTTTTCTTTTATTATTAGTTTTTCCAAAGTGCACAGGAAAATGAATCCTATGTAAAAAGATAAGATCAATCATCTGCTGCGGATATCCATTAAGGGTTAAAAATGGAAAGTTAGTTTGAAGATATAGAATTTTTTCCTCCTTGGATGAGTAATACCAACTCGGATCTTTCATCATCAGCGCCACATCCATGATTGATTTTATATGAAAAGGAGGTGCTTCACCAATTGAGCTACCAACAGATCTGCGAGATATATAAATCATTTAATTGGCCTAATTTGTTATTTGCCAATGATGTTTATTGCCAAAACTCCAAAACTTTAGTCCAATATGAGGAGGGTTTTTCAAGGGAAAAAAAATTTTGGTATTTGCAACATTCAAATGTTCTCATTGAAGACATTCACGTACAAAAAATCAAAGCAAAAAACACATTACACAAATTCAAAAGGATTTTGGAATCTAAATTGATATAAGGATGTCACCAGTCGCTCAATTGGTCATGAGACACCTCCCTTCCATAGAAACAATCAAGGATCAAACCCGGGCTATAAATTTCTAGGGAACACTTGACATGTTCTTATATGAGCTTTATCTCTTTCAATTGCCTCTGCTGTGAATCCCCCAGTTCCTCTTTTTTGATATCTTATATGGTCAGGAAGTAAAGAGGCTTAAATCCTTACTGAAGAAGCTTATTTGATTCTGCAATTTTTACTTAGAATGAAAGGAATCTGTGTGTGCTGTGGTAATTGTTGTGGGAATGGAAAGGTCGGTGTTTTGGATTAGGATTCTTGAAATTTCCTAAAACCAACTCATCTTTTTTGATATTTATAAAATGGTATTCTAGTACTTCCACTTTGTCATGGGGTTTTGTAGTTTTGCATGACTCATTTTAAGGTATGTTCACACCATAGCTTTGGTGTGGGAAGAAACAATTCCTTGCTCTACTCACTCACAGGTGGGCCCCTCCTTTGGGAACAATCTGGAAAGTTATATACTTTTGCAGAGAATTATCCAAATAGACCAGATTCTGATTATTGTTTGTACCATTTTGGGTGCTCATTGGGACTAGCTTATCTGCACTTTTTTTATTTTATTTTTTTGGGTGGGGTGGGCCAATCTCAGGCTTTGTTAATGATGTAGCATACCTGCTTAATGTTTGATTGGTTAGATGGAGCATACCACATTAATGTAACCTGCTGTGGTTGTGTGGGTTTTAATTGGAGAAGGGTTTAGGCTTCCATTGTATTATTATTAGGTTGATTAGGGTTATGTGGCTATGATAATTGGCTTTTAACTTTTAACTCCTTGGAAGTGAAAGAGGAAAGAATGATGTTTTGAAGATACTCATATCCCTATAAATAGGGCTTTCGAGTAAGAAAAAAGGACTTTTTCTTAGGGTAACTGATGGAGCTATGAGAGTTCTTAATTAGAGAAGGGACAATGCTTTTGAGGTATGATTATGATTAGATTGGTTAGGGATTGTTGATGTATGATAATTATATTGATTTTTGTCTTGGAGATTGAAGTGGGTAGAATGATGGCGTGGAAGAGGAAAGAGATGTTTTACCGTAAAGTAAAAAAAAAAAAAAAGAAAGAGATGTAAGATATTGATAAACTTTTAGACATTAGAACTTTGAAGGGATTCACTTCCACTTAATCAATTGGGTTCGAGTACACATTAATTTCATTGGTGAGACCACCAGGGGGTTCACCTTGGAGGAAGGGTATAAGGGCTGTAATACTTGAACAGGGGCATCAGATAAGGGGCAATTCAAAATCAATGGGCCAAAGTAATTTTAAGTTAAAATCTATAAGAGATCAAGTGCTTAAATCAGGTTAAACACGAGTGGTATTTATCTATGCAATCCCTTACAGATAAGGGGCAATTCAAAATCAATGGGCCAAAGTAATTTTAAGTTAAAATCTATAAGAGATCAAGTGCTTAAATCAGGTTAAACACGAGTGGTATTTATCTATGCAATCCCTTACTTTTTCCAATGCTTTTTTTTATTGCTATTCTTATAAGATGATGTTGATCTGAATAATGAATATGATGGCGGCCTTTGTGATATTGACAATTGATATATTATTGTTAGTTTTTTTTTTCTTTTACTATCTAAAATGCTGACATGAGAGAGAGAGAGAGAGAGAGAGAGAGAGAGAGAGAGAGAGAGATGTGTTGTAGATAAAAAGAAGAGGAGGAGGAGGGTTTAGTGAATATATATATATATATATATAAATAGGGACAAGGTGGGATTTGTTAGAAAGAAAGAGAGACGCAATAATCTCCAACAATATATATCAAAAGTGGGCTCACATTGTAAAATAAATAGAAATCGTTCATCTGACCGTTGATGGTGGTTGGATCAATATCAAGTTGGGATGTGTGCCTAAAGGTTGGATCAATATCAAGTTAGGATCAATATAAGTGCGTCTTTATTTTTGCTCAGCCAACATTTGATAATTTTTTTTTAACTGCTTTGTTTTTTTTTTTTAATCTCAGAACTTCTCAAGTTTTCATAGCCTTTGCTTGACTGCCTCACAAGTCTCACCTGATGCATATACTATATAACATAGGGATGTTTTCTGGTCAATATTTGATTAGAATATGAGGGTGATGAGATTCCGACTCTTTCTTGGGGCTTGGACTAGTGATGGAACCACATGAGTTGAATATTGTGGGGCCTAGGGGTGATGTATTGGATATGACATGACATGCTTAAAGTGACACATATTTTGAATTGAAAGGAATTAAATTATAAAACCTATATTAAAAGTATAAAATAAAAAAACAATTGAGCAAATATATCTGAATAGAAAAATCCTGACATGTCTAGCATATTTCTTTTGAAATTTAGGACGTAATGAGTTCAACATGTTGCTTTTTTTTTTCTTTTTGTTTTCCGAATTATGAATGTTGATATATATTTGTTATAATTGATATTTTGAACATTATTGTTGTGTTGAATATTGTGTTCTTCACTTATTGTTTTATTCATTTGCATGCATTAGTGAAACTTAGACCCGTTCGAGAATTGTGTACGACATTAGTTCAGTAATCCTTGACGCGACGGACTGGGTCTTTGACTAGATTCGTTGCTTTTGTGATGTACATTTGAACTTTGTCGTATGCGATTCTTGAATTGTCCAGTTTGGACAGTTTGGGAATGCAATTATTCATCTTATACTCAATAGCTCATGCAAGTTCGATGTTAGATAGAGTTTCGGTTGATGTCCTATTGTTCTCTGGGTACATACATGGGTACGACTGATATTGTATCTGTGTCATGTACTTGGAGAACCACGCGGACATGCTGCCGAAATTTTGTCTGACTAGGGGACGAAGCATTCAAGTTGTTGAGTGCAAGTTAGATCGTGCATTCTCGAATGGGATATGACCAACCACCCTGTAGTAAGTAGTTTGTAGTTTATGGATAGGTGACTTACATGATGTATGGTACCTTGGGTAAATTGTACTTGCTCATTTTAGATTTTCATATAAACAGTTATCGATATGGACAAGAGTTGGATTGATTTACCGAATAGGATGTCTAGGGAATACATGGAGGGGATTAACCAGTTCATGGAATTTACCAATGGGTTTGACAATGAGTTCATAAGTTGTCCATGTAGAAAATGTGCGAATCGGTATTATTACAGAAGAGAGTTTGTCCGAGAGCATCTGATTGTGAATGGATTCTTGAAGCAGTACAAGAATTGGATAAGACATGGAGAAGAGTATGTTTCCTGTCGCATAGAGGAAAGAGATGAAATTGAGGTTGATGATATGTCAGAGATGGATCCGATGAGCGCGATGCTAAATGATATCGTGTGCGGGTTGGCACCTGAATACACAAGCTGTGAGACTGAGGGGACGGGTGGGAGTAATCCTCGCTCCGGTGCCGATGAAGAAGCCCTGAGATATTTTGAAATTCTAGACGATGCATAGACAGAATTGTATCCTGGATGCAAGGACTTCAGTAAATTGTCCTTTATCGTGGAGCTGTTACATTTGAAGGCATTGAATCAGTGGTCTGACACGTCATTCGATATGCTCCTCCAGTTGTTGCATCGAGTGCTCCCATCGGGCGCGAAACTTGCAGAGTCCTACTATCAGGCTCGCAAGTTAACTGAAAATTTAGGTTTCACATATGAGACTTTGGATGCATGTCCGAACAATTGCATGTTGTTTAGGAATAAGAATGCCCTTCTTGATAAGTGCATCATGTGTCAGACTTCGAGATGGAAGGAGGACGGGGTTGGACACAATCGTCAGAATAGTTCTACAAGTGTTATAAATCGTGGCAAACTTGTGGCAGCAAAGCACGTGAGATATTTCCCACTGAAGCCAAGGTTGAAGAGGCTTTTTATGTCATCAAATATTTTCTAAACTGATGAGATGGCATGCCGAGAATAGCAGGGATGATGGTAAGTTAACCCATTCAGCAGATTCCCTAGCGTGGAAAGACTTCGATCGAACGAATCCAGACTTTGCCTTGGATTGTCGCAATGTGCAGCTTGGTTTGGCTACAAATGGTTTTAGTCCATTCAGATCCATGACAGGGGCAATCACAGCACGTGGCCAGTCGTTTTGGTACCTTATAATCTCCCGCCATGGATGTGTATGAAGCAACCTTTTCTGATCCTATCCACACTTATTGATGGACCAAGAGAACTAGGGGACAAGATTGATGTATATATGCAACCTTTGATTGATGAATTGAAGGAATTATGGGCTGATGGTCTGATGACATTTGATGCCGAAGGCAATGAAATGTTTAAACTGCGCGCTGCATTATTGTGGACAATCAACGACTTCCCTGCGTGCACTAACTTGTCGGGTTGGAGCACAAAGGGAGAGTTTGCATGTCCTTGCTGCAATCAGGAGAAGAAGTCAACTTGGTTCGGGTCATAGACGTTTTCTACCTCCATTGCATAGGTTCAGGAGGGACAAAGTGTCATTTGATGACACTCGAAAATATGGTCCAGCACCTCGAACAATGACGGGAGCTGAATTGTTGTCACAGCTCGAGCAGGAGTAAATACGTACTGTGTATGATTTTCAAGATTTACTGACCCTCCCGCTGCCTTCTATTCCTGGTGCAAATAGAAGACGAAGTCATAATTGGAAGAAAAAAAGTATTTTCTACGATTTACCAAACTGGAAAGATAACTTACTCAGGCACAACTTAGATGTTATGCACATCGAGAAGAACGTCTGTGATAATATACTGTGGACCATTCTCGGTGTTCAGGGGAAGTCAAAGGATGGTGTCAATGCACGTCGTGACTTGGAAGAAATGAGCTTGAGAAAACCGTTGCACTTGCAGCCGAGAGAGTCAAACAAGGCATACATGCCTCCTGCGCAGTACGTGATGAGTAAAGATGAGAAAGATGTCTTCCTCTCTATTCTAAAGGGTGTTAAGGTTCCTGACGGGTATTGTTCGAATATTGCTAAGCGCGTGAACATGAAAGAAAGAACATTACAGGGTTTGAAGAGTCATGACAATTATATTCTCATTCAGCAGTTACTGCCTATCTCTATAAGGAATTGTTTGCCTAAGAATGTTGTAGCGCCGTTGATTGAATTTAGTAACTTCTTCAGACAACTGTGTTCTAGAGTTCACTGAATTGATGAGCTGAATGGTCTGCAAGAGAGGATTGCTGTGACGTGTCATCTAGAAAAACTTTTTTCACCTGCATTTTTCGATGTTATGGTTCACTTGACTATACACTTAACTAGTGAAGCCCTGCTTGGTGGCCCCGTCCAATTCAAATGGATGTATCCAATTGAGAGGTACATGAATACTTTGAAGAGGTATGTTCGTAATAGAGCCCGTCCAGAGGCATCAATAACTAAGGAGTATTTGATGGATGAGTGCACCAATTTCTGCGCAGCATATCTTAAAGATAATATTGAAACAAAGTTAACTAGGCCCTTGCGGATTAATGATGGTCCAGTTGGGGAGGGCACGCAATTTGATCTCAACAATATTGAGTGGATTCAAGTTCACCGGTGGGTGTTGTTCAACACCCCAATTGTTGTGGCTTTGACTCAGTAAGTTATCACTCATTCATAAGAGTAATTTGTCAATTTTTTTCCTAAATTATCATACTTGTTGTTAACACGTGTTATGCATTGCGGGACACACATTGATGAGCTCAAACAGGACATGCCTCGTGCTATAGAGAGTGAAATTCATCAGTCCCATTACCGGTCATTTCACGAATGGTTCAAGAATCACGTACGTAGTCAATCATTAGGAGTAGTTTCACTTGCTCATGTCATATGACTTTTATGTAGTGATATTCAGTGATTACATGCATTGCGTAGGTGTGTAGCTTACGAAGAACCAACGATCATAATCTGACCGATGAAATGAAACAGTTAGCTGATGGCCCCTTTATAATGGCCCGATGTTACACAACTTGTGATGTCAACGGTTTTCGATTTCGCTTAAAGGATGTAGATGAGAAACGAGCGACGCAAAATAGTGGGCTTGGTTGTCCATCTGTGGATGCTGGTTACTACTATGGCCGGTTGAAGGATATTGTTGAAGTTGTATACAATCATGGGTTAAAGTTTCTATTGTTTAAGTGTGATTGGGTGGATCCTATCCGAGGGGTGAAAACAGATAATTACCAGTTTACATTGGTAAATTTTAACAATCTGTTACATCGTGATGATCGAATAAGTGCCAAACCCTACATACTGTCCTCAATGGCGGAGCAAGTTTACTATGTCAGAGATCCGAAAGATCCTAACTGGCAGGTTGCAGTTAAAATGTCAAGGAGGGGAGTGTATCAGATTGAATGTGATGAGCCAGATATTGATGCATTCGCCCAACAAGTTCTTGACCAGAATGCAGTTGTTCAACGTGATGAAGATGTTAATTGGGTTCGAGAAACCATTGAAGGAGATACAGTTGACTTACACGACCAGTGAACGGCTGGGAACTAATTCACCAATGTTAAATTTCAGTGTAAATAATTTTAAAATGTTAATTTCAATTATCTCGTTTAATGAAACTTATCTTACAAACATTTGAACAGATATGTCAGGACGAAAGAGGAGAGATCGTCCGCTGACGATGGACGAGTTGCTGCGCCAGGCCCAGGCTAGCACGCCATCTAGGGGCCTAGACCGACATCAGATGCCGCCCAGTCTAGTTCGATGGCCCCACCGAGTAGGCCATCGACGTCTCATCCGAGTCCTTCCACCCCAATTGATGCTTCGGCGTCGACTTTTTCATCTCCACCGTCTCGGCTTGCATCGACGTCTGCACAGACTGGTATAAGTTTAGTTCTAGAAAATTATTTTAATTCAATTTAGTTAAATTATCTTTAATTTGAACAGGTGCTACGAGCACGGGCCCATCTTCCAGCAGGGGGAGAGGCCCTGCTTGAGGGATCCGGACGTGGAATTCCGGTCATCCTATAGATGTTGAGTTTGATGAGACGTACCATCTGGTGGGCCTACATGCTCGCCAGCTCATCAGTCAGTTGGGACATATGGTCCGGGATCCATATGCATTCCCTCTGACTACACTTGATTGTGACGCATTCCCGGTGGAGACAGTAGACCGTACCTGGCAGCAGGTTAAGGTAATAATTTAACATTTCTCCAAAAATGATGTGTCAATTTAAACTATAACTTAATGAAAAATATTTCTTTCATTTTCAGGACAACCTGAGGGCGTGTCCTTAACTCTTCCGGCCAGTTTGCATGTCGAAGTGCCGGAAGATGTGAAAAGACCATAAAAATAAAGTTAAGATGCACCATTGAAAGCCACATCAGGATGCGCCCGACATACTTGACCGAGTTCCGAGGGGCGTACTCCCGGATCAGTGGACTCAGCTCATCCGGTACTGGACGAGCGAGGAGGTCCAGGTGAGAAACTTGTCCTTTTTTATTTTAATTTTAAGAATTTACTAGTGACTAACGTAACTAACAGAAATAAGCTGATAAAAATTGAAAACAGAGAGAGGCTGCTACGAATGTGCAGAACCGCGCAATGCAGGGTCCCGCACACAGGTTGGGGACTCGACACATCACCCAGGTCCGCCACGAGGTAAAACGTTATATTGTACATGTAATTTATATGTTTGTCATTATGTATGATAGTATAATAATAATATAACTCTCCACCAAACAGTTGCATTCCGATGGTGTTCTGGTCGACAGGATGTCCGTATGGATGCGTTCTCGAAATCCTCGCCACCCGGAGGTTGCAGCTATCATTGTAAGTTTTTATATTGAATCATTTAAATTATCTTTCTATTACTATGTCTTGTTATGCATGATAATATATTAAATGAATCAACTACGCAGGCTCAGTATCAGTCACGCCTGGAGGAGCTACCCGAGGAGGAGCGTAGTTTGTCATCACGGAGGGATGAGATATTTCACTCCGTCGTTGGCCGGGACGGGCACGGATACACGCTCACGTATGAGACGGGCATTCCACGCTCGCACATCGCGCGATCGAAGTCATCCGGTGCTAGCTCCTCCCAGGGCTCACGCCTCCGTACAGATGAGGAGGTTGAGCAGTTGCTGCAGTCCATGAGGGCATCGATCAGAGAGGAGTTGAGGGCAGAGATGCGGGCCGAGTGGAGAGCGGAGATGGCAGAGATGGATGCTCGTCTATCACAGAGTCGTGGCCCGCTTGCTTCAGACCCACCACCCACAACTCAGGTTAGTAAGAAAGAAATCTGCGCGTTTAAATTATCAATTAGGTCATTGATGTGTCATTATTTATGTTTTTCTAACTGTATAATAAATAATTACAGGCACCTGACGCAGGTTCCGACCACCAGGCCCGTCGTCACTCGGTTGGAGAGGGCAGTCATGATCCAGCAGGCTCGACTGATCGTGACGAGGTATAACAATTTACTTTAATTCAAGATTTCAACATGTATTGAAATTTGTTAAGTTGTGTTAGAAATTTATAGATTTTGAAACTTAAAAAGTTAGAAACTTACGGAACGACGGAACGAGATTTCGACTCCCGGATTGCTCGTCAAGCTGAAACGTAGGTTTAACTCAATAGGATAACTTAAAACTTAGAAAATCGGCCTCCGGGCGCCCAAAACGAGCAAAGGGGCACCGTTGCCCGTGAAAGCGGACGGGCATGTGCCCGTAGTCATTCCTGACTTGCAGAAACTGACGGAACGAGAATCCGACAGTTGGATTGCTCGTAACGCTGAAACGTAGGTTTAACTCAATACTTTAACTTAAAACTGTGAAAATCGGCCTTCGGGCGCCCAGAACAAGCGAACGGGCTCCGCCGCCCGTGAAAGTGAACGGGCACGTGCCCGTAGATCATGACTTGCAAGAACTGACAGAACGAAATTCCGACTCCCGGATTGCTCGTAAAGCTGAAACGTAGGTTTAACTCGATACTTTAACTTAAAACTATGAAAATCGGCCTCCGGGCACCCAAAACGAGCGAATGGGCTCCGCTGCCCGTGAAAGTGGACGGGCACGTGCCCGTAGTCATTCCTGACTTGCAGGAACTGACAGAATGAGATTCCAACTCACGGATTGCTCGTAAAGTTGAAACGTATGTTTAACTCGATACTTTAACTTAAAACTTATAAAATCGGGCTCCGGGTGCCCAAAAAGAGCAAACGGGCTCCGTTGCCCGTGAAACTGGACGGGCACGTGCCGGTAGTCATTCCTGACTTGCAGGAACTGACGGAACGAGATTCCGAATCCCGGATTGCTCGTAAAGCTGAAACGTAAGTTTAACTCGATACTTTAACTTAAAACTATGAAAATCGGCATCCGGGCGCCCAAAACGAGCGAACGGGCTCCGCTGCCTGTGAAAGTGGACGGGCACGTGCCCGTAGTCATTCCTGACTTGCAGGAATTGACGGAACGAGATTCCAACTCCCGGGTTGCTCGTAAAGTTGAAACGTAGGTTTAACTCGATACTTTAACTTAAAACTTAGAAAATCAGTCTCCGGACGCCCAAAATGAGCAAATGGGCTCCGTTGCCCATGAAACTGGACGGGCACGTGCCCGTAGTCATTCCTGACTTGCAGGAACTGACGGAACGAAATTCCGACTCCCGGATTACTCGTAAAGCTGAAACGTAGGTTTAACTCAATACTTTAACTTAAAACTTAGAAAACCGGGCTCTCGGCGCCCAAAACAAGCAAACGAGCTCCGTTGCCCGTGAAACTGGACGGGCACGTGCCCGTAGTCATTCCTGACTTGCAGGAACTGACGGAACTAGATTCCGACTCACGGATTGCTCGTAAAGCTGAAACGTAGGTTTAAATTTCAAATTTTGAATTTTAATACTTAATTTTCTTTTATATATTTGTTGTAAATTGCCAATTTTTATAATTAATTATTAATATTTATTTCTCTTTTTTCTTCAGGTTTGAGAGCATCGTATCCATGACGGCACCCTGCATGGACAATTTGATTTCTTTTTTCTTTTATTTTTATTGTTGGAATTGTAATGGATATAATTTGTTGAAACTTTTGTAATGTTCTGAACATTATTAATATAAGATTTTGTTTTGTTATTAGTAGTTGTAATGGATGGTAGTAGTTGTTATTGGTATTTGTAATGGATGGTAGTAGTTGCATATGATCTATTCAGGTACAGATTCAGGTACGGGAATAAAATTGAGAAATTTGAAAAATAATGGAAAAAAAATTTACTGACCATTAGCGGCCGCCAATGTTAGTATTAGCGACCGCCACTAATACTATTAAAAAAAATTGAAAATTATAAAAAGAGCTTTTGCGGCCGCCAATCCTAGTATTAGCGACCGCCATGGTATTAAAAAAATTATAAAATTATAAAAAATAATTAAAATTGAGCTTTTGCGGCCGCCAATCCTAGTATTAGCGACCGCCATGATGGTCGCTAATACAATTAAACAAAATTAAAAAATAATTAAAATTGACTTTTAGCGAAGACTTTTCCGCGATGGGGTCTGCGCGGTTGCAGTGCGGTCGCTAGAGACTATTAGCGACCGCCAATAGACTTTTAGCGACGGCTTTTGGCGGTCGCTAAAAGTCAATTTTCTAGTAGTGTAGGAAATGGGTCTCATTGGACACATTAGATTTTTTTCAGTTCGATCTTTCTGATTTTTTTTTTTATTTCTTCTAGAAACATGTTATCATCTCTACTTACATATGTTTGGTTAAAAGAAAATACAATAAAAAGAAAGGCACCTATTTTCATCTCTATCTAACTTCTAGTTTGTCACTACATCTCTCTCAAACTACATGGCTTTTTTTCTTATCAAACATTATGCAACTAGAAAAAAGAAAGAGAAATGGTCTTTAATTTTCTTTTTTAATGAAAAACTATGCTTAAAATGAGAATTAAGAAGTAATCCAGGACTCCATTTTATTTTATGTTATTTTAATAATTTATCAATACTTGCTCACATATCACTGAAGCACTATATATGAACTTCTTTTTAATTAATTATGTTATAATGTAAATTTATATTCTAATAAAAATACAAATTAGTTTATCATTGACTTCATTAATGTATTTTTTTATTAATCAATACTTAATTTAAATATTTAATTTTCTTAAGATTTAACCAGTGGATCGCACCGACTCTAAATGCTATAAATTATCAATGGTCCAAACCTAACAATCATTTTAAGACTATCTATGCCTCTTCTTCAACTATTAGTCTTTCTAGACTTTCTCTGCGGCTCCTTAATCTCTTATATATGTTCTCACTCATTAACTCCTAATAAATCTTCATATATACAGACTTGTTAACTAGCTAAAATTAGATAAATCAGATGTATGTATCACTGCTTCCATGGACATTTAAATTCCTAGAACTTGTTAAAAACATTCAATGCTCATCACATTCTCAAGCAACTACTCATATAAGATAGGATGCATCCACACTTTATACAACATTGCAAGTTGAATCCCAGATAGGGGGAGAGAGAGAGAGTTCATCTACCATGACACTTGATTTCCATCAACATGTCCTTAAAACACTGGACAACCTTCAACAACTATCCCAGGGGCAGTGGGGCAATGGGCCAGAGGGCAGTGATCTTCTACGTCTAAGCCCCACCAGGATACTCCCAATATATTCTTGTTCTAAAGAGCATAATAACTAAGGATAGCCATGAAAGCAACCCCAGCATCTAGCCCAGCTGATAAAACATAGTTGTGCCTGGCCCACCAACCCCTCCCTCCTATACACCACAAAATTGAAGAAGATTCCCACTGCCCCCCAACACAGGTAGTTCACTACCCTTGCCGGGGGCATATTTGATGTGGCTCCAAACACAATTGGCATGTTGATCAAAGTGATCCACTTGGCCTTCGGAAACATGCACGACATAGCCCATACAATTAAAGGCGAGAGCAAGCCGATGAGAAAGAACCAGTTCATCTTTGTGTATAGACCAAGGCCCCCAAACATGCGAAGTGGGCCAACGACACCCCAAATGATGGATGCATTGTAGAACACATCGTCACCGGGACATGTCCAAGGGCTCCCATCTGGTAACCGATCTGGATGGCAGATGTATTCAACTGTTGTAAGGAGCCACCATGCAGTTACAAAGTAGACCGATGATGCGACTATTGTCCCCACCAACTGCATCAACCACAAAACCCATGGGACAAGCATCTGAAGATGTATTCATCATACGTGCATGGAGGAATTGGCATGAATCAAGTAGGTAAGAGTCACAACATGATCTTACATGGCCGTACATATGAAACATGTAGAGCAAACTAGCCCCCTCTTTGAATCAATAAGTCTATTTGTCCTGACTTTTTTAGCCCGAATTTGAGCCTGATCCCAGCTGGAGTCCAGCTGGACTTATCTTTCAGAGGTCAAGTATAGCTCAATCCCTATGTCTCCATCAATCATCACAACTGGACTCCAGCTGGACCTATCTTTCAGAGGTCAAGTATAGCCCAAGCCCCATGTCCCCATCAATCATCACAACCCCCTCTCCCCTCTCCCCCTCCCTGAAAGAATCACTCCCAAGGCCCACGTTACATTGTATAACCCCTTTCCCTCATCAGTCATTACACCTTCCAACAACCCCCTACACCTCCCATCCTCTTCTTCTTCCCATATGGACACCTTCAAGCCTTCAACAACACCCCCCAATCCCAATGAGATCTACATCAGCAACAAGGAATCCCATAAAAAGAAGAAACATGAAGGAAACCCATCTATCCATACTCTCTATTCTTTAACTCTAGTCCTTCTTCCTCAATTGTCGACTCTATTGTTTGTTGTAGAGCTACCATGGCAGCCGCTCTCGAGTGCTGGTCGAGCCGTGCCAGCACAGATGAGGACATGGTCGGGCAGGTCCTTATGAAAACCCAGTCCAAATCAGAGGCACTTCCGTCCACTACACCTTCCAATGCCATCTCTGCAACTGCCTCTAAAGACCCATCTTCCTCTTCCTCCTCCACGGCGGTCGCCCCCATGCAGAAGAAGTGGCACCGCCTCGGCCGCAACGTCGCTGGGGCCATCACCAATCTCAAAAACTCCCTCAATCTCGACACAGCCAAAGATCCGACGGCCACGACCGGACAACCCACCACAAGATCATCGAGATCCTCAGCCGCTCTTCCAAGCTCAACCACGCCCACTGCATCCTCCTCGACATGCCCAGGAGGAAGAGAAGCCATGAAGGAGGAGGAGGAGGAGGAGGAAGGAAGGGTTTTGGGTGGTGGGAGAGGAGAGATTGGATTTCCATTTATGGAAATGGGGCTGTTTGGATGAGGCTTTGGGAGCATAGAAGAGAGAGAGGAGGAGGGAATCGTTTCCATCGGGCGCACTTCCCATAGACTTACTGGTGTTTGAAACAGAACCTGCACGCACTATTGTTGTTTCAAACATCAAGTCTGGGAAGTGCTCGAGTGCGTGCAGGTTCTGTTTCAAACACCAAGTCTAGGATATCGTAGTGGAGGGATATTCAAATCCCACCATTGTTGTAGATGGGTAGATTAAACTGAAACCCAAAGCCCAATGGACTGCAGCTGAAAAGACCTACTCTAATTGCAATAATAAGCCATTAATGCAATATACAACGGAGCGACTCCTGCAGAATTTCATAGAATTTCTGCATGCCCCAAAGCCAAGGCTTTGGGACTTGCTAAAGACTGTCTATGAGGGAACTGATACTGTCAAGCAAACCAAATTTTAAAACTTGACAACCACTTTTGAGACAATTCGGATGAAAGATTCTAAAAACTTTGACAAGTTTAAATTTAAATTGAGTAAGATTGTGAACTCAAGTTTTAATTTGGGAGAACCTATACCTCAACCCAAAATTGTCAAGAAAATATTGAGGTCTCTCCCAGAAAGTTTTCGTCCCAAGGTAGGTGCCATTGAGGAGTACCAAAATCTAAATTCCCTCAGCGTGGAAGAGTTAGTTGGAAATCTGCAGACTTACGAAGTTAACCATTGTGTTAACAATAATGGTAAGGAAGTTGCACTCAAGTCTTCGAAATTTGTGGACAGTAGTTCTGAATCAGAGTGTGACTTTGAGGACGCTGGGTTTGAAAAATATTTCATTAAAAATTTTAAAAAGGTATTGAAAAACAAAAAAGGCTAAGAAGGATGGTAACAACAAGGCACCCTACAAGACCAAATATGTGCCTAATTCTGAAAAGAACTCATCTAAAGGATCAACCAACCCCATCCAATGCTTTGAATGTCTAGGTTATGGTCACACTGTTGCTAAGTGTGCCAACAAAATGAAAAAGAGCAAATTATGTTATTAATGTTTCTTAGGAAGATGATAAAGATGAGGAAAAGAGTGAGTCTGAACTCCTTATAGTGAGTTTAAAAAATTGTGTTGCTTTCATGACTTTGTCTATTGTCTCTTCTATACAGGGTTCATCTGACAGGGAGTCCAAATCCGATGAAAATTCAGTTTCTGATGACTTCTCTGATGATGATAAGGACTGGGAAACTGCATATAAGAAATTATTGCAAGATTTCATACGCATGTCGAAGATCAATAAGAAAAGAGTATTAAATCTGAAAGAAATGGAGTCTCAAAATTCTTCTTTAACTGCACAACTAGAAGAATCACATGCTAAAGTAAGTCAGCTAGAAGATCAGCATATGATATTGTCTAACATTCTGATTGCTGCAGGAAAGGAGACTGAGTTAATGAAACAACAAGAGCTAAAAGCAAAATATGAGATGGACAATTTGAATAAAGAGTTGTCACTGTAAAACTGAAAAAGGTTAATTCAATTGGAAAGCTCAAGTTGACATCCTCTGAATTGTCAACTGCAAAGGCCTCTTTGGACCGCATGAACAAAGGGACCAAGAAGCTCGACGAAATACTTGGATGCCAAAAGATTGACTTGTCTAAATCTGGAATTGGCTACACTCATGGAGCTTTGTCCTCAAAAGATAAAGGTAAATCTGTATTTGTTCAAGGGCCTACTACGTACTCCATGACACCCTTAGTTCATAAGGCTCCACCCTTGAAATCTGTGAATGCTAAGAATGTGCCCAAGCCTAAACTCACCCCTGCAGTCACTTTTGTGGAATTAAACACACTAGACCACACTGTAATAAAAGAAGAAATTATATCAGAAATCAGATGAGGAAGAAAATTTCTTCTCCTCAACAGGTCAAGACTAAGGTTGTTTCGATTCGTAAGACCGACTTGAGCTGTAATGAGGTCTACACTACACTGTCTAAATCAATTGAGAATGCTAAGGTTGATTCCCCTCTCCATAAGCCCCTAGGCAGTGGCTTAAACCCCTAGTCCTCAAATCATGTTATGAATAACACATGCATACTTTTTTATCTAATTTTGAGATTTTATGGCATGTAATACACTTTGATTTGTTGGATTTTGGAACTGAGTTTTTTTACGATTTAAGGATTTTGATCATGTCCACAAGTACATGATGACTCACTGCTTGGATACTCACTTAGGGTCAATGAGACACTAGGATTGACAGGATTCACGGTCTTAGTGGTTTTGTACTTATTCGGAGCATTGATTTTGATTTTCTCACGTCTCTATGCTCTCTTCTTAATGTCTATGTCCATATATGTGACCCAAAGTGCATAGAGATTTTTGTAGACCGACATAATGGAACTATATCCTATAGGGTTCAGAAATCTCTACAAAAAACGAGCACTAGAACTTAAGCATTTTTTATATGTGAAGAAGTTCATGAGAATATCTAATTTTGGGCTGAGAAAATATATATATATATATATCAAAAAAAGAAAAGAAAAGAAATATGTGTGACACTAAGGGGGAGCTTTGCATCTCATTGTTGATCAGATCGGATGTTTTTGAAAGGTGTGAAATTCACTTTGTATCTGATGATTGTTGATTTATGGTCAATCTGTGATTTCTTTTTGTTTTTCATTTGAGATTTTCTTACACACAATATACATACATGGAAAACTCCTCAAAATTTGTGTTGCCTCACGCATTACAAATTATTGTGTTTGATCATCAAGGATTTTCGACTTTTGGCCTGATTGAGTTTTGCATTTGTGCATTTTTTTTTTCAAGAATATAGTTTATATGATTTGGGGGGAGCAAACACTTTGTCAATTCTAAACAAAAAGGGGGAGAATCTGAGATAGCTCATGTGATTACGAGCTGAATATATTGCTGATTAAATTTCAAAATTAATTTTAATTTTCAAGATTTCATGCTTGATCTTTTGTTAAACTTTTGTGAGTAGGGTTTGCAGGGCTGAACCGAAGAAACGTTCTCTTGTATTTTGCTGATCGGGTTATATTGTCTGGGTAGAATTTTTCTTATATTCAGGTGTTTTGTCCATTAATTGTCAAAGGGGGAGATTGTAAGGATTATAATCCTATTATAAGTAGTATTGGCAAATTCATTGGGTATTGGACAAAATCTAGGATTTATTTACAATTGTGTTTGAGGAAACCATAGGGAAAATCTTCATAGGACCCCATAGGACTGACGAGGACCTAGTAGCATGTTGAAGATGGGAGGGGTCCTCAAGTTCCTTTTCAGTCTTCTTTTTTTATAATTTTGTGATATGGTCGATATTGACCATTTTGTAGTGTTCGGCAAATAAGATAGTTACATGTTGGAACAAATTTGACTGACAGATTGGTCGATATCGATTATTAGGAGGAAGTAGTAATGGTCAATATCGACCATTTTGTTGAGTTCAACGAATAAGACAGTTATAGGTTGGAAAAAATCTAATTGGTCGATATCGACCATTAAAGCTAAGTAGTGATGGTCGATATCGACCACTAGAGCCAAGAAGAAAAAAAAAGATCTCTCTCTCTCTCTCTCTCTCTCTCTCTCTCTCTCTTCTGCAGGCGAGTGAGAAGAACGCAGATCAGGTGTTCGACAAAACGACTGAGAGTACCAAGAGCGAGAGATGAGAGAGAGAGAGAGAGATGATGGGGGTGAAGAGAACCTCGATCATCCGTTTTACAACATCGAATTTGGAGGTGGGTTGCTTTCTTTTTTCCCTCTTTGGGTCTTTGACAGTTCTTCCGTTTTGGGGGTTTTGAGGCTGATTTGGGAATGTTTTAGGGGTGGTTGGGGTTTATACTTTTGTGGGTGTTTGATGTTATTGACTGTGATTTTTGAGAAAAAGGGTCGTCTTGGAGTTTTTTCTTCTGTTATCATTTTGATTATACTTGGGTGTTTTGAGGAATTGAGATATTGATCAGGAAGTGGTTGAAAGTACTCAAGCTTGGAGGTCTTAGGGCTGATTATGCTACATGGAAATAAGGGTTTTGATTCATTACTTTAGATTATGAAGTGATTTGAGAACCCCGGGGTGTCTGCCATTCATCTTCCTATGCTCCCAAGTTTGAAAAACATCACTTCCAGGATGGTGTACTCATATTCTAGTTTGTTGCTGCCCTTCAATGTCGTTGGACTCAAATTTATGAGCCATTTTTTTGTGCATTTTCATTCATTTCATGTTGATTAGTTTCACTTGAGAGAGAGAGAGAGAGAGAGAGAGAGGTGTTTGGTTACAGTTGGGAGCGGGTCTATTCAGGTGCAGTCATTGGAATGGCATGCTGACAAGTCGAAAGAGTAAAAAGAGAGGAGGAAGAAAAATGAGGAAGAGGAAATTGAGTGTTGAGAACATCTTCTAGGAATGTAAAGTTCATTCATTCATGTGGCTAACATACAACAAGAGGGGGAAAAAAGAAAACTCAAATTCTCCTTTTAAAAATATGGCACAGATTTGAATTGGGAAAAAAACCCAACACATTTCTTCAAAACCTCACTTTTCTATTGACTGTGAAAGATCTACATGTTTGAGATTAAAGGGAAGAATCCCACTTCACAGAGTCTAGGTATTTTGATCTTAAATAAAGAAAAACACAACACCCTCTTCATTGGTGTAAAAAGATCGTTATGAACACTACAGAATGGTCGATATCGACCAATGTATAAAAAACCCCTCTAGTATTTAATATATTATTGGATACTTGTTGATCATATGAGGTCCTAATGGAATTTTTTCCCTAATTTCCTCATTATATTATTAGTGGGACTGTCCAAGATAAATGACTATAAGACTAATTCGATCAAAATTCAAAGGGCTCATCGTACATCGTGCATTACTGCAGTGAGTTGCACTTATCATCACATGGGAACGTTTTTACTTCCAATGATCACATCACAACTATTGTCATCACATGTGTCACTGCTGTGAGTTTCACTTATCATCACATGGGAATGTTTTTACTTCCAATGATCACATCACAAGAACTATTGTCATCACATGTGTCATCGCATAAGGTTTTCTGTCATGATGACATCTCTTGGAAAAGAAAAGAGTTAAAGAAAGTCAAAGCTTCAGGTATTGTCTCAGCATCTAAAATCATCTCAAATACATATAATGATAAGCCTTGGGACTTGTGCATCAAGAGGTTAGAATTGCAACAGCACGAGAACCTACACGCGCTCGAGCGCTCACTCCTGCGCTCGAGAGGCTGGGTGGCATAAATTCTGATTTTTTTATAACTCTATTTCTTAATTTATTTTGAGTTTATTTATTGGATCCCTACTTGCTCTATGAGTAGTGAGACACGAATATATATTACTTTTCTCTCTCCACTTTAAGGTGCTACTTCTCCATCCAAAAGCCTAGAGATTTTAAGGGCCCATTTGGTAATTTTATTAATATAGTAAAGTGAAGTCAAGTCAAGTTAAACATCCCATCAAAAGCACTTTTTCAAAAAATTCCCTCTATCTTTTTCAAAAAAAGTCAAAAAGCAACTACATTTACTCACTAAAAGACAAAAAAACTCCATTTTCCCATATAAAAAGTCAAAAATATTCCATGCCAAACAATTAAAAATAAAATATTATCATAACTCACTTATATTATATTCATTCTTTTTATTTCACTTCACTCCACTTTATTTTAAAAGTAAATTACCAAACGGGCCCTAAGAGATTGATTTCCTCTCCAAAACTTCGAGTTGTTGCGTTGAAGTTCAAGTCTTTGGAGGTTCTTTCTGCTACTTTTCTGAAGTAGATTCATCTTGAAGAGGCATTCAAGGTGGTTTATTCAAGTACATCGAAGGTATACGGGGAGCAGTCGGCAAGATAGCACGATCCTTAGGTTGAGTCAGCAACTGGGAAAAGGTTGTGAGTTCTTTTTTGTAACTTAAAATTTATTTAGTGTTTGGTTGTTTGTTGGCTTAGATGGTAAAGCCCCTGATTTTTTCCTTAATAGAGTTTTTCACGTATAAATTGTGTGTCATTCTCATTGTGTTGTGGTTGCTTGTTTTTAATCTGAATTAGTTTTAATTACTATATTAATCACTTGTTCTTGAAATCTAATAGAGATCTAGTTAGTGGGATCCAAGTCTGTGTTAAGGCCGGTTATTTCATAGTGGAATCTGAGGGCCGAGTTTTCCAACCTTTGGAAATATCTATTTTACTAGGAGTTTGAAAAGTCTAAATGAGTAATAATTATGAAGAACTGTCCTGTGCAATGTAAATGTATAGAAACACAGTAAAAGCCACGTTTGTATTCATATTAAAGAAATCTGGTAGGAAGACGAGAGTTGGGACGGACGCAAAGATGGATGGGAAGCTCTACGAAGCAGTAATGAATGGGATGTCTCCTAGTTACTCAAATTGTTATGGGAAGATGCAAAGTGTAAGTGCCTAATAATTACGGACTTGATTCAGTGGGGTTTGCCACGAAACTTCTGAGAGAGTAGAAGACTCTTATGGCCTGAAAAAGAAGAGAGATGAGTTAGAGGCCTTAGTTGCAGTTAGTCGAAGGCACTCCGACGCCTAAGTTAGTGTAATTACTGAACAAAGAGTGAGCAAGTGGGGAAGAAGAAAGAATTGAGGATATGTTGTGTCTGCATACCTTTGCTTGCTTTACCTCATGCATATATATAGGTGTTGGTCTCCTCAGACCCTTCCTTGGTTGGAGTTGGTGGGAGTATGGCCCCATCAAACCATACCTCATCTCCTTAGTGGAGGTAGGTGTAGGTACTGTCCTATTGGACCATACCTAGACCTTTTGCATGATTGCTGATGTGATGGTTGGATAAGATCCACGCCATATCTATATCCGGCGCCCATTTTATCTGTCAGTGTGTAGCCGCAATCCCATCAATGCTGATTGACATGGTACCCACCTCGGCTGACCGAGCTTCCTGAGGCATCGAAATCAAATACGACCTTATTGTGAATTCAACTCGGCACTGTTGCCGAACTGCGCATGCTTGGTACTCTTACCGAACTGCAAAAGGAGAGAGAGATAGGGGGAGAGAGGGGGTCGGCCGGTACTTTTACTGAGGCTGACCGAGCTCAGAAGTTGATATTAAGAGGAGCCTGATCTTTAAAAATTAGGGCTTATTTCCGCATTATGAAATGTTCCCACACACAAAGATTCTTGACAGACTTTTGTTTGGAGGTGTAGTAAGAGAGAACCCTTTCAAAGCACTCCGGATTTGTGAAGGAAATCTCAAAGTTGAAAACTAGAATTTGTCCGGAAATTATACTCACACAATAAACTCTTTGCTTCTAGGAAGTATTGGTTTCGTTAAAAGAACAAAACAAAAATTTAAAAGGGACATACTACTAGTACACAAGAAATCTCCCTTCCAACGCTATTGAAGCTATATTTTTGCCCACCCTCCTCCATCCTTTCCCCCACCTCTTCTTTGTTGGGTTTGGCTCAAAAGATCCATTGGGCCTTGATGAGTAGTTTACTTTGGGGCCCAAGTAAACTAGGATCAGTTCTCTGTATATGCTCTCTAGAGTTATTCTTTGTAAGTTACAACACAATAGAAAGAAAGTAAGCAACGAAAACAAGAGAGCATTGTAAGGAGAGAGGCTATGAGAGCAAGATTGAGATATATTGGGAAAAGAGTAGGCTAAGTCTTAGAGGAACATCCTTGAAATGAGTTGCCCAATTTTCTGCATGGTGAAATTGAGTGGAACGCTCATAGTCTGATGGACGTAGGCAATTGCTGAACCATATAAATCTCTTGTATTTGTGTGCTTGTGATTGATTGCGCGTGATTTGCGCTAATTAATTACTTCACAATTGGTATAAGAGCGATGCTAGGGCTTTCATAGGGTCAGGGTTGCACACAGATCAAGGCAGAAGGCAATTGGACGCTACTGTGATCAAACGATCACCAGGGCCGGGCCACGCGGATCGGAAGTTTCAGAAACACGGAACCAGTTGCTTGTCCTTCTGTTACAGACGATCGTTCCCGGAGAAGACCGCCACGCACCGTCGATCTCCGCGAGGAAAGCAGGCCCGCACCGCCGCCCTCGGTGGTGATTCTGTGCACTGTTACGGAGAACAGAGGAAGAACAGAGAAACAAGTCCGGTTCCCAGATTACAGCAGGATCCGGATTCGCCTGTCGCCGGAGAAGGAAGCCAGAATTACCGCGACCCCCTCGCTGCCAGGTCCAGACGCCTAAATCGCCATTGGAGAAGAAGGCAGCAGGGTTGCCAGCCATCGTTGCAGAACAGAACAAGTTTCTGTGGCAGAAACGCAAGTGGGAAGAAGAACCCTGTTAGGTTATTTTGCAGGCCAGTTCAAGTTCAGGTTCGGTTCGACCTGACCCAGTTCAGAAGCCCAGCAGTACACAGCCTGGGCTGACGTCAGTACACGCCAGCAGTCCAGTCAAACATCTAGTTTGACCAGTTCAAAGGTCAGACTCCAATCGCAGTTTCTGAAGCCATTTGGACTCCGAATTGCGCTCCATTTCTTCCTACAGATTCGTGTCGATGAGATCTACAAAGTCAACGGAGCAGATTGACCGTTTGAAGTGCTGAAAAAGGGGCAGATTTCAGACACAATAGCAACCAAGGCTATAACAGTAGGTATCAAACTTGAAATTCAAAAATTTGATGGCAAAATTAATTTTGGCTTGTAGCAAAGGAGAATGAAAAATATCTTGATTCAACAAGGAATCAAAGTAGCATTACTTGGCAGGAAGACTGAAAAAATAGATGCTGACGAATGGGCAGATACCGATGAAAGAACAATGAGCTCTATTGAGCAGTATCTCTCTGACGAAGTAATGTTCAATGTCATGTAAGAGATATCTACAAAGGACCTATGAGAAAAGCTCGAGAAGCTGTACATGGGGAAGAATCTGACCAACAAGCTACATCTAAAGAAACAATTGTATGGGTTGAAGATGGAGGGAGGATGTGATCTGACGGAACACATGAACACTTTCAACGGGATGATCAGTGACTTGTTGATGCTCGATCTGAAATTCGATGATGAAGACAGGTCCCTACTATTGTTGAATTCTCTTTCCAACCCATATGAGCATTTTGTGACTACCCTGCTATATGGAAAGTAGACACTCAATTTTGAAGAGGTTACTTAGCATATCATCTTCATTGCTGCCAGAAGGAAATCTAGCAAAGGTGATTCACATGCAGAGGGACTCCTAGTAAAGGAAGGCTCGCATAACCGTGGCAGGTCCAAGGATAGGGGTAGGTCAAGAAAAAACAACTCTAGATCAAAGTAAAAAAACAAGAAAGATTTAGAATGCTTTCATTGCGGGAAGAAAGGGCATTGGAAGAAAGATTGCCGGCATTACAAGGCGAGCAAAGATGGGAAGAACAAAGTTGGGGACAAAGATAGCAGTGACTCAGCAAGCGTTGCTTCAGAAAAAGAAGTGGAACTCCAATCGGTCTCGCAAGGTAACCATCTATCTGATGTATGGATTTTAGATTCTGGTTGTACGTATCATATGTGTCCTAATCGTGAATGGTTTTATATTTATGAGCCATGTGATGGTTGTAGTGTTCTAATGGGTAATGATGCTGCATGTAAAACCATTGGAATGGGAACCATAAAAATCAAAATGGCAGATGGAGTTGTTAGAACCTTGGGTGGTGTGAGACATGTTCCCTCATTCAAGAAGAACTTGATATATATCCTTAGGCACACTAGAATCCAAAGGCTGTTCATTAAGTGCAAATGATGGTTTGCTTAAAGTGAGTAAAGGTATTCTCATATTAATGAAAGGTACCAAAGTGGGTAACAACCTTTACAAATTGACGGGAAACACGATTGTAGGTGGAGCAGCAGTCTCCACAAAAGACAAAAACAGCGTTGATGAGTCTTAGTTATGGCATATACGGCTAGGGCATATGAGTGAGAAAGGCATGTTAGAACTTCATAAAAGACAATTGTTGAAGGGTGTGAAAATATGTAAGCTGGATTTTTGCAAATTCTGTGTTTATAGTAAGCAGACGAAAGTGTCTTTCAAAATTGCAGGCAGTGATTGTAGAAGTAAAGGCATTTTGGATTATATTCACTCAGACGTGTGGGGACCAGCCCCGGTTAAGTCAAAAGGTGGAGCTGAATACTTTGTAACTTTTATTGAAGACTTTTCAAGGAAAGTTTGGGTTTACTTCATTAAACACAAGTCTGAGGTCTTCGACAAGTTCAAAGAGTGGAAGGCAGAAGTTGAAAATCAAACAGGATGAAAAGTCAAGTATCTGAGATCAGATAATGGAGGTGAATACAAAAATCACAAGTTTCTACAACACTGCAAAGATGAAGACATCACAAGACACTTTACAGTTCAAAAGACTCCTCAGCAAAACGAAGTTTCGGAAAGAATGAATAGTACTCTTTCGGAAAGAGCAAGAAGCATGAGACTTCATGCAGGGTTGAGTAAAAGCTTTTGGGAAGAAGCTAATCACGCATGCTATCGGTTAATCGGTCACCATCAGTAACTTTGGACTGCAAAGTTGCAGAAGAAGTGTGAACAGGTAAAGAAGTTGATTATTCCACACTTAGGTTACACTACAATAAAAATCATTTTTCGCGATGCAAATATTTGTCGCAGAAAATTCAAAAATCGTCGCCCAATATATTCTGCGACAAAAATAATTTTGTCGCCAGTTCGTCGCCTAATAGGCATCGGTGATTTTTTTTGCCGACGATCGAAACTAATCGTCGCCAAATATCAATTTTCTGCGACAATACATTATCGTCGCCCAATATCAATTTTCTGCTACAACATATTATCGTCGCCAAATATAAATTTTCTACGAAAAAACGTTATGTCGGCAAAAAGTATATTTTTTGTCGCCAAATATCTATAATTCATTGCAAAAAAATGGATAAAAAATGGTGAAAATGGATTTGGCGACAAAATGTAATCGTCGCTGAATTATATCTTTTACCGACAAAGGATATTTTTTGTCGCCAAATATCTATAATTCATATGGATAAAAAATGGTGAAAAAAGAATTTGGCGACAAATTGTAGTCATCATTATATTGTCGCTAAATAGTGTATGAATTGCCATAAGTCATCATTATATTGTCGCTAAATAGTGTATGAATTACCATAAGTTATAATAGGCGATGAATTAATTTTGTCGCGCATAGTTTGTAGACATTAGGCGACAACTTTAATTCGTCGCCCAATATTTAATCTTGCCATGAATTTTCTTAAGCGACAAATAAAATTTGTCGCTAAAAATAATATATTTATTTTATAAATTAATACCTACTATTTCAAAATTCTTCTTTACATTGAATATTATAAAACCTGCTCATTCAACTAATATAGAATGTATAATAAAACCTTCCCATTGAACAAAAATTAAATTGTACAATAAAACATGCCCATTCAACTCAAACAAAATGTACAATAAAACCTGTTCATTCAACTCCAGTAAAATGTACAATAAAGTCTGCTCATTTAACTAATAAAAAATGTACAAAACATGCTCCTTCAACATATAAGGAAACATATAACTGTTAAATCCACCCACAAGTTTAGTCACGTCGTCGTTACTAATTCAAATAAAAATGTTGCATCCAAAATAGTGTAAGTATAATATTCTAATGTAAAACAAAAAGATGTTCAAGCAATTGGGCCTCTATTACGTTGATCTCCAGTCCCAACCTATATATGGTACAAAAAAAAAAAAAAAAATGTTAGGAATTAAACATGTGAACCAAAAGCAAAGTAAGTGAGACAAAATAAAAGCCTGAGAAAATTAAAAAATAAAAGTGCACTTGAAGCAAAACAAGATCACAAACCTAGATCACTATCCTAACAGTTAATATGTGTATGTGTTGTCGATGGTGAAATGGAAGTTATACTAATAGGCTTTATTTGGAGACAATGAAATAGGCTTGGCTTTATTTGGAGTACAAATTGCATTGACCCAATAGTCCACAAAAAAAAAAAAAAAAAAAAAAAAAGGACAAAAAACGACGAGCTGATAGTTATAAAGTTGGCATTTGGCACTCCTGACAGAGTGCTGAATGTGATGTAAGCATAAAAAGAAAGGAACATATTTGTGTCCAGCTAACCAACCCTACCACCATATCCTCAGCCACACACACATCCCAATTAAATAAGATCCACTATGTAATGTAAAGGGCAACCACTAAAGCATACCTGAATGCAACCACAGATAGAACTTCAACTCCTCGCTCCAAAAGCATGACAAAGAAATTTCTGTAGTCTGTTCGAGGTATATCAGACCTGCAGTAAGAAAAAGGACTTTTTATCACGCATAACAAAGCAATGTTTGATAAAAGTAAATTAATAGTAAAGTTCATCTCTCACTCTCTCCCTTACAAAAAAATCTATTTTTGTTTTTCAAAACCTACGAGAGAACAGTGAAAGCCACCAAGAATGAAAAATCTTCATACAAGCATTGCTTCTTGTCTTTAAGGCAAGCCATCAACCAATCCAAATCCGGTGATTTTGGAAGATGAAGAAGAAGCCCGCAAGTCATCCAAATTCCAAGCGGATTCACCCATACTGTGCAATTCTTTATTTACTTATGTTTTGCACCACAAGTTTATTGCTCAAGTTTGTGCTTTTGTTTTACCTTCTCGTTGATTTCTTCCTATTATTTAGGCTTAGCTATCATGTTTCCCTATTAGTTCACTTTTCAAAAAAAAAAAAAAAGTTTCCCTATTAGTTATGTCTTATTTGGATATTTTAGTCATCTAAAGATTTTTTCCCTTAATCATTGGTAAACAGAAATTATATTAAGGAGAAATGAAAAGTATACTGAAGTATGTACATAGATGTACACAGATGGAAAATGTATGTTCGGAACTATATTACGGACAATTTTAGGTAAAAGATAAATCTAAAGAGCTTTCTCAATTTACTGTGGTGGTCATAATTGGAGGCCTCCTTTGCACATCCATTGCAAGGTGCAAGTGTATAGGTGAACTTGCTCATTAAAAATCTGATGTGGAAAGAACATCATGTTGTGGAGCATCACTAAATCTTTGAAACTCTTAGCGTTTGAAGCTTCGTTCATTACCTTCATGAATAAACTCTTAGCGTCTGAAGTAACAAGCCACAAATGTGTTCATACTCTGAACAGAGGACCATGAAAAATTGTACCAAACTGGTTTCTTTCTTTCTTTTTTTGACTAGTAAACTGGTTTCTTTACTTGACACATTATTCATCTAAATCAATTTCTTATTCATCCACTTGCTCAAAACTGGTCCTTTCTGGACTTTAGAATTATCATGCAATTGGTTATTCAAAAAATTAAGCTGGGAAAGAGCGAAAGGTGAAGAAGAAGAAGAATATGATGATGATATAAAATGAAACAAGAAAAAGCTGATGTTAAAAATAAAAAGGGAAGGAAGAAGGAAAAGGAAGAAACAAAGAGAAAAGGACTAGATTATAGAGTAAAAGATGCTATGATCGCCCCAACAAGATAAGGGGAAATTAGAATAAAAGAAAAAATAGACCACACAGAAGAAAAGAAAAAAAGAAGAAGAAGAACCTGTGTAGTTGGAAGTCTCTCTCTCTCTCATAACTACAAACAACAGAGGCAGGTGGCGGAATTCAACATTGTTAAAGAAAATTAAATTACCTCTGAACATCTTTTACTGCAAAACCAATTTCCCGCTGGACACCTCAGTAGTTCTGCTAATTCTCTCTCCCTCAAGCATCCGACATGATCTGAAGAATTTTTATGAAAAAACTCAAAAGAAAAAAAAAAAAACATTCAGACTTTAAAGCTTATTTTGGCTACACACAGAAGAAAAGAGGGCCAAACTTACATTCCTGATTGCATTGATCACAGTAGATAACTGTTTTCTCTGTATACACTTCACTGTCGGAGGTGAAATCACCTTGGTCACATATGACACATCGAAAACATGAGCAATACCATTCTCCTTCAGGTATATACTGCATTGTCACAACATCAAGTTGTATATTATTACCAAAAGAAAATAAATCTGGTTGGACTAAAATTTACCTTTCAGAAATTAACTAGTCTTATTCAGGGCAGTAGATAGTAGCAAGTATCTGTTAGAAGATCTTGCCATCTTGCTGAAACTAACCACATATATGCCTCTATAAAGTAAAGTAAATACCATGTGTAAAACAACATATTTTGAGTTTTAGAACTATGGTCAGAAGAACCCATCAGCAGAATGTAGTATTGCAGCAGTGCAGCTTACAAACTGACATCAAAGTTCACAACAATTGTATTCTTAATATGCTAGCCTCTGTCAGTATACTTCTCTTATACCAATCTTTTTTTATTTATGCTTGGTGTAATCACACTTTCAGTTTTAATAAAAAAAATTCTGTTACTGGGGTAAAAAAATGTCTCCTTGGCAACACATCTCATGAACACAATGAACCGTTTATCTTCCAAGTGATGACTAGGTTGAATCGGAACCATGATCAGACAGGGTTTGGAAAACCAATCAAGAACCTTATAGCAAGACCCCAACATGACCAAAGAATTAAAGCCAGAGGTTCCCAGAAATATATTAGTCACAATGTCACATAAAGTTAAGAGCTAAACTTGGGTCAGGCCTTCCATTTCATGTTTCATTTGGGCTCGGGCTCGGGCTAGGTGCTGCCATTTCTCGGGTTTCATCGGGGCTAGGGCTCAGGCTTGGGCCTGGCAATTCAGGTTTCATCTAAGCTAAGCATTACCAATATGTAACTGGGGCTAGGCGTTTGCTTGGTAAATAACTGGCCGTCTGGCCCGTTCCGCGCAGGTTGGCCCCTTCATACAATTAAACCTCAATATTGGTTTTCTACTTAGTATTCATTTATTTAGATATTGAAGGAAATGAAAGTAAGTTGAAAGTTGTACCAGAATATAGGAGACTAATGGAGCTGAAATAGCTTCCTACCACAGATAACATCCATAGAGAACCAATTGCCTGAAATAATAAGAAGATAAGGGTGATGGGAGATAAACCCATGGATGTAAGAATTTATGTAAAAGGACGAAAAGAAGTAGAAATACCAGAAGGAAATGTTTCAAGTCTTCTCCTCTTGCAATGTCATAGAGTATGGTAATGAACACATGTAGTTTGCGATGGAAAGCCAGGGCAACTTCTTTAAAATGGGATTCCGACAAGATGACCTCTGGAATCTTGGGAGCAGGTCTAAAGATGAAAGTTAATAAACAAAACATCAATTTAAACATAAGATGGAGAACAGTTCCATTATAAAGGCATAATTAGGAAAAAATAGTGAAACAAAGGTAGCATTCTTGACTAAAGGTGAATCCTGTCACCATAAGTCCAAGACCAAATAGAGATGGAAAATGGGCCCACTTGAGAATTCACCTTTCAAAAAAAAAAAAAGAGCAGAAAATCACTACCTCAACTTGCAAGAGTAATCAACAAAAGAAATATATAAACCACTAATGGTAATGGAATTAAAATACAAGAAATTAAAATAACTAAATCCAGCTTCAAAATTGTAAAAGTGAAAAAAGAAATACAAACATCTCATTCAGCAAAAATTACTCCATGCATTGGCACAACCATTCAAAGTTCAAACTCAGTCATGGCTGAAACCTATATGTATTGAGTGAGACCACTTGGTTTTGAGTGCTAAAACCATGATGAAGGAAATAGATAACTTTGGAAATTGATCAGATGCAGGAAATTTTGAGTTCCTAGACAGGCCAAAGTTCAAGATAGACGCATCATCAACCAGTGGAGCAGGATCAGATGCAGCTTCTGAAGTTTCTTTGATGGTGGCTGTGAGTAGTGTTATGACAATGGATGGTTTCTAGAAGACACAGTTAGAAACTTAGCACTGTCTTTTTTTCTTTTTTTTTTCATGGTTGTAAAAAAAAAAAAAAAATGTTTGTATTGTCCGGACCTTTCCTTGTTGATTAATAAACCACCCAATTCAGGGAAAGAAAAAATAAACATTTTGCAAAGGAACATGGTAAGAGAGCTTATACATGAACTCCAACTGGCCAGAATCTACCAATTTCTTCACTTCTTCTTGTGTTTCTTCATTTTGCTCTGCCCACCATCTTTGGAAAAAAGCCTGTGGGCACATCAATTTCTGTTAGTGAAACTTGTTCCATCTTTGGAAAAAAGCCTGTGGGCACATCAATTTCTGTTAGTGAAACTTGTTTCCCTCATGAACAATAAGTAAAGCCTTCACACTAAACACAAGGGTCATTGAATAGATAGGATATTTATAACCTAGGTTTCCTATACCCCACTTTTCAGATGAATCAGATTGTAAGAATAGAACTTGTACTGAGAGTTTACAAGTTCAAGGAACCAAGGGACAACATTTTAGATTGTGGAGTTTCAAAGAACATGGCTTTAAATATGGTGGATTGGAAAAATAGCATTCACAGCCGACCCAAGTAGATGGGATAAGGCCTGATCTCCCCAACCATCCATAACATTCATTTTGCAAGTTCTTAATGTGCAAATCAGATCATCCAATCAAGGTCATTGATCCTAGGCTGGAGTAGTAAGGCAAGTCCTTCCTACCAAAATGTCCAGTGAATATGGTGCTAAGGGGTTTGTACTTAATCAATTCCTTTCACACAAAGCATTAAACTTTACCTGTTCAACATAAACAAACTTTCGATTTGGATCTTTCATCAGTGAAATGACCAATGAATCAAGCACATTGCTAACACAAGCACCCTGCATCAACCAAAATCAAAAGCCAAAAAAAAAAAAAAAAAAAAAAAAAGATCCATCACAATTAGCCCAAATACATTGGATCCAATGCATGTTAAGTAACATTTACCATACAGATCAACCCTGTTAAATCATAACACCAATGAATGAATCAATCAATCAATCAAACAGTAATATAGGTGCTCAATCACTCAATAACAAAGATGGTCCAAATCAATCTCCATAATGCTTCAATTACTGGATTCTAAACCTTCCAAGTACCATTCTAAAACCACCCCAATACATAACCTTGACCACACATTGAAAAAACAATGTCATGATGAAATATAATAACAATAAAATGATAGTGGCAATGACCTGAATACTGTTATTAGATCCAACATAGTACTGATCAATAGTCTTCAACCATCCAACATCATCATGCGTATGCGCGACCAGATGGACATATAATTTCCCTTCCATAGGGCCAGCTGAGGTATTATACTTGATGAAATCACCCCAAACACAAACAAGACTGATGGCGAGAAGGAAGAGAAATGTAAGGGTAGTGGGTGAAATCAGGTGACACATATATAAGATTTTGATTAGTTGTTAGGGTTTAGGGTTTTTCAAAGGTTTGGATTTGTCATTTTTGCTGGTTATCTTATTCTATTGGAAGGAAGATAGAGTCGGGAGGGAGACAAAGCCGGAGACAGAGACACAAGGAGGAAGATTGTTTATAGCGCAAGTTTTTAAATCTTATTTTACAAAAGGATTTTGGTGGGGGCGCGCCTCTAATCAAGGATTTTGGTGCATTACCCAGCTGCATGAAGAACTGCAGTTTGTAGAACTAAAGAACAGCCTTGAGGACCATCTTTAGAATAGACCCAAAGAAGCACATTGTACTGTTTCAGAAAACACGTGCAGAGGGCAGCAGAGTACGTAACATGAGAAATGATTATTTAGAGTGGTGCCTGGCACTAGTTATGTAAAGTTCAAATTCTTGATGACTCTTCAAGTGGCTTGACCAGGAGTTTGAACAAAGAGACACACTACAGTAAATTCATGTGGTGTCTGATGGTGTGGACTACTGCTCATGTGCTACCAGGTGCAATAAGAAAGGGCTAGCATATTTGAGAAATCAGGTGCAATAAGAAGGGACTCGAATATTTGAGGAGTACAAACTGCATCCAAGTGAAATGTCACATGCAGCACAGTTAGAACCCTCAAGATGTTTCATAAGAAAATAAAAGAAAAGAAAGTACTTAGGATCAGTTTGGTTCTTAAAAGAAGAGATTCATAATTTTGTTGGATCATCAAATTATGAACTTGAAGATATAATAAATTTTATTTCAATTTATACTATTATGAGAGTGTCTGGTTGATTTACTTTATGATCATATTTTATTAATAAATAAAAGTCTAACTCAGTGTTAGAGTTATTGTCAAAAACCGACATCAAAAATAAAATAGAACTTTATTTATAATGAGAAAAGCTGAATCGTGATAAATTCTGATATGTCTTGATGAAACGGACTTTTAATTATTCCTCTTTCAATTTATCACTGAACTGACACAGGACTAAACAAAAGGGGGGACTTTCTAAGCAAACAATTATCTTAAAACAAATTGAAACAGCAAATATAACTGGTTCAGGAACCAAACTCTAATAAGAAAGTAATCTTTAAGCCTCCCAACTGTTGATAAATGAGGAAAGAAACATGTGGTGTGAGACTGTGATTTGCGAATACAATCCAACACACGGTGTATCCAAATACAGTAGATCATTTCTCAAAAATATGGACAAGACATTCACAAAAATATGCATACCTCAAGTTTCAGGTAAAAAGCAAAAATTCTGGCTGATACAGGATATCATTGTGTATGTATTGGCTGGTGAACCTTACATCCTATCAATAGAATCACACATCTTGCCCGTATTGGCCGATAAGTGTATTGTGAACTCATTACAAAATGTTATGTAGTTTGAGCCAGTTGAGAAGCTAAAATACACATGTTTTCAAACTTGAACAAAAGACCAGCAGCCAGGCATATAGGTTGATTAGCCACTAAAAGAATAGCAGAGGGATGGAGATGGGAAAATATTCCAAAACACCACTATTAGTGCTCCTGTTCTTCGCACACATTGGGCCCCTTAATAAATTCAATCCCTTCACAAACATCTTCCTCCTTTAATTGGCATTAGTCCTAATTTGACACTAATCCAAACATTAATCTCCATTAGATGTTATTCACAATTAAATTGCATGACATGCAGACATTAGACTCTGAGCAGGTAGGTAAGGGCTGGAAGTAAGGGCTGGGATCATTTGATTGGACTGATGTTGAGAATACCCCCAAACCCACAAGCTAACCAATCGATCCGCTGCCACATTTGATTGTTATGTACCCAAGTGGGCCCCATAAGAATGACGCACGAGAATCTATGTTTGGATGAAATCAGCATCTTATTGTAGTGTGTAAGGACCAATGTGCACATAAAATGGGTAACTAGTCAAGATAGAGCAAATTTTAGGATTTTTAATTCTTCTAATTTTCCAGATGTTTTTTAGATTACTTTTAACTCCTTTCTAAAATAATGTCAATGCCCTGCTATATATCACCAATACGGCCCATTCATATCAATTTTCCAAAAAACCTATGTGTCCAATATCGATACTCATGCAACCAACTCATTTCAGCCTTCCATCTTTAGACTGGGGATAACTTGGCTGTTCCCTGGAACATTGGACTCAAAGGCACCCTGATCCCAGATCAAATCTGCCTGCTTCAAACAGGCCTCACAACTCAACAAACATAGTATTTGCAAGGGAATGCAGAGCCGAAATATACCAAGAATTCATGTTCAAACTTCATATTAACAAATTGAAATCCAATCCAGTATCTAAACCCATGTGAGAGCTTTAAATAGGACTCGAAGAATCCAAATTGACTATAGTGAACAGATGGCGGAAGAGAAGAACCTAGTGTAAGAACCAAAACACAAATTTCTAATGTAATTACAGCAAACAGTGACAGAACTCTTAGAGCATGCTTGTATGTGACAGCTTTCTGTGGCATTTTATTCCCACAGTGACTACATTTTCTGGAGAAAATGTAATTGAAGATTTCATTTTCTACAGTTTCAGTTTCTATGTTCAATGCAGTGGAATATTTTCCATGGTGAAATATGTTTTACCTCTTGTGCATGTCTGCAAATAATGGTTCTCTACCTCTTGGGTCAGAATATGCTCTCCATAAAAATCGCAGAAAATGCTTGAACCTCGGAAAATGAAAACCACAAAACTTGTCAACATGGAAGAACAAAAAATAATTCTCCCTTGGGATTTTTATTATCCATGGACAATGCTCCACAGAAACATACCCTTAAAGAGGAGCACAGTCATCACAATTTGTCTATATCAAATTGAATATAAATGAAGAGGAAAAACTCAGCCAACGTATAACAAAACCATTAAACAACTCTCTTACTGAAAAACAACAGTAAGAGAAAGACAAATCTCTTAGGGATTTGGACGGTTGGGTTACTGGCAGTGGGGAGGTGGTGGCTAGGATTTAGTGTTCCGACAGATTTAGGGATTTCTCACCATATAATCGACATTGCTCAATAGATGAAACCAATACACTAATACAGAGAAAGAGAAAGACAAATCTTGTTATTGTTTCAAACGAAACCAACGTCAAAAGAAACCAACATAGAAAAACAACAGGTTTCAGATAGAAATAAGAAAACACTTACCTCAAAAGACAGGTTTCCCCTTCTCTACTTCGTTTTCCTTCTTCTTCTTGCTGTCGCCTTTTTCAGGGAAGGGTTTTCTTCTCTTTCTTCTTCTTGCAGGGTGAATATTTCTCAGAACCTTAACAAGAAGAACATCACTGTACACGATTTGTATGTATCTCCAAAAGAAATTTTACACATAAACAAAACCAGAGATTTTTAGAGAAAAAAGGGAAAACCAGATTACCTAAGATTTGAGGACGAGGAAAAGAGACTCGTTGAGAGAAAGGAAAGAGAGAGAGAGAGAAAAAGGAAGGAGTTCTGCGATTGGATTTCGTTTAGAGAAATGAAAGAGAGAGAGAGAGTTGAGATATGGTTATAATCTATCCAACATCGCTCATATGAACTGCGAAGAGAGAGAGTTATGCGATTTCAATTCGTCGCCCAAAATCACTCAAAAAGGAACCGCGAAGACGACCCGCGCCACCAAAATTTGATGTATTCCACGACGAAATTATTTCGTCGTGGAATAATTTTAAGGAATTCTGAAACGAAATTTTTTCGTCGCTAAAATTTTTTAATAAAATATAGTGCAAAAGAATTACTGACGAAAATAACACGTCGCCAAATAAATGGATTCGTCGGAAAAACTTCACCTCTAGATGGCGCCAGCCCCATTTGTTGGCGCCAAGGTTTTTGCGACAATATTTAGCGTCAATTGAAAATTATTGTCGCTAAATAATTTGCGTTTTTTTTAGGCGACAATATGAATATTTCGTCGCTAAAAGCCACATTTAGTGACAAAATTTCAAAGCGTCGCGGAATATTTGCCGCGAAAAATGATTTCTGTTGTAGTGTTATTCGGATGTCCAGCATACGCACACATTCCCAGTGATGAGAGATCCAAGTTAGATTCAAAGTCACTCAAATTCGTATTCCTCGGATTCGAGAAGGGAGTGAAAGGGTACAAGCTATGGGATCCAGTAAAGATTATCAGTAGAGATGTAGTGTTTGATGAGAAGTCTATGCTGAACAGGGAACACGATGGTGAAGTCAAAGGGCACAATGATGAAAAGATAGTTATTGAAATAATTCCTCTTATAGATAATAAAGGCAAGAAATTAGTGCAGAGTCAAACAGAGGCCAGTACATTTGGTGGAGAGGAAGAAGTTGAGGTTCAGCAGTAACCCAAAAGTCTAGCACAAGGAAGAGCAAAGAGAAACATCAAACCACCTCAAAGGTTTGGATATGATGAGGATGAAGTCCATTTTGCTCTTATCACCAGTAGCGGTGATCCAACCACACTCCAAGAAAGGAAAGGTTGGATGGGTGCTATGATGGATGAGATGGAATCTCTCGAAAAGAACTTTGTCTGGGAGTTATTTTCAAAATCCAAAGACAGAAAATCAGTTGGTTGCAAATGGGTGTTTCGGAAAAAGGAAGTCCTACATGAAAACGAAACACCAAGGTTCAAGGCACGTCTAGTAGCAAAGGGGTACTCATAGAAAGAAGGGGTTGACTATGATGAGATCTTTTCCCTAGTTGTAAAGCACATGTCTATCAGAGTGTTGTTAGCATTGGTAGCACAGTTCAATATGGAGCTTGAACAGTTAGATATAAAGACAACTTTCCTTCATGGTGACTTGAAGGAAACAATTTACATGGAGCAACCTGAATGATTTAGAGAATCTAGAAAAGAAGAGTACTATGTCTGTAAATTGAAGAGATCATTGCATGGACTGAAACAATCACCAAGGCAGTGGTACAAGCGCTTTGACTCCTACATGTTGCAGATTGACTACTATCGATGTGAGTATGATCATTGTGTTTACTTTAAAGTGCATGGTGATAATTCATTTATTATGTTTCTACTTTATGTGGATGATATGCTCATTGCATGTAAGAACATGTCAAAAATAAAAGAACTGAAATCTCAGTTGAAAAAGGAGTTTGACATGAAAAACCTTGGGCCAGCCACAAAAATGTTGGGTATGGAAATAAGGAGGGACAGAAAGCTTGGAAAGCTGTGCTTATCACAGAAGAAATACATCTCAAAAGTACTTGAGAAGTTTAACATATAGAATGCCAAGCCCGTGTCTACTCCACTTGCAGGTCACTTCAGTTTAAGTGCCAATCAATGTCCAAGTACGGTTGTCGAAATTGAAGAAATGTCCAAGATACCGTATGCTAATGCGGTGGGATGTTTGATGTATGCCATGGTTTGCACAAGACCAGATATTGCTCAAGCAGTCAGTGTGGTAAGTAAGAACATGACGAATACAGGGAAAGAGCATTGGAATGCAGTAAAGTGGATTCTGAGATACTTGAAAGGCACCAAAGACTTGAGAGTAATTGTTTGAAAGAAAACAAGGGCCATAAAGTGTAGTAAAGTATGTAGATTATGATTTTGCAACCGATCTGGACAAAAGAAGATTCACCACAGGCTATGGTTACACACTAGCACGCGGACCGATAAGTTGGAGATTGGTGCTTCAGTCTACAATGACCTTATCCACTACAGAGGCAGAATACATGGCACTTACAGAGGCTTCTAAGGAAGCAATCTGGTTAAGAGGTTTGGTGAATGAAATCGGGATTAAGGAAGAATCAATCTCGATACATTATGACAGTCAAAGCGCCATATGTTTGGCGAAGAATTAGGTATATTATGCCAGGACAAAGCATATTGCTGTTATGTATTATAGGATTCGAGATTGGGTTGCTACATGTGCGATCTCCTTTGAGAAGATTCACACAGATGAGAATGCAGTTGACATCCTCACTAAGCCAGTCACTACGGAGAAGTTCAGGCATTGCCTGGGCTTGGTCAATCTCACCTCTTGTTAGAGATTGAAGGTGCACCTCATCCTCGGTGAGGTGCAGATATGGTGGGAGGGCTTTCCCACACGATACAGGTGTTATAAACATAGCACAACAATTCTTCAAAAGGTCAGACATTTTTCGCCAAGATGGAGATTGTTGGGTTTGGCTCAAAAGGTCTATTGGGCTTTGATGAATAGTTTACTCTGGGGCCCAGGTAAACTAGGGCTAGTTCTCTATATATACTCTCTAGGGTTATTCTTTGTAAGCTATAATACAATAGAAAGAAAGCAAGCAAGGGAAAACAAGAGAGCATTGTAAGGGGAGGGGCTGTGAGAGCAAGATTGAGATCTATTGGGGGAGAGAGTAGGCTAAGTGTTAGGGGAACATCCTTGTAATGAGTTGCCCAATTTCCTGCATGGTGAAATCGAACGAAACGCTCATAGCCCCGTGGACGTAGGCAATTGCCGAACCATATAAATCTCTTGTGTTTGTGTGCTTGTGGTTGATTGAGCGTGATTTGCCCTAGTTAATTTCCTAACACCCTTCACCTCCAGCGTTGGCTTGGACTGGCGGCGGCAAATCCCTCTCCACCCCTCCATTCCCTCCCTCTCCCTCCCCTACTGTTTTCTCTCTCCCTTCTCCCTTTCTCTCCCTCCCCATTTCCATCTCCACCTCCGGCCTGGACCAACGGCGGCCACTGGCTCCAACCTGGACCCGCGGTGGCTATGTCCATCTCCTCCCCTTCTCTTTCTCCCTCTCCCTTTCCCTTCCTTTCCCCTTCCCTTCCCCGGAGAGGGAGAGAGATAGGGAGAGGGGGGGGGGGGGGAGAAAACAAGGGGAGAGAGAGAGAGAGAGAGAGAGAGTCCACGCCGGAGCCAGTGACCGCTGTAGGTCCAGGTCTGAGCCAGAGATGGGGAGGGAAAAAGAGGGAGAAGGGAGAGAGAAAACAATGAGGGAGGGAGAAGGAGAGGGAGAGGGAGGGAAGGGAGGGAGGGAGACAGAGAAGGGGATGAGACAGGTCCGCTACTGACCTGATTTGGAGCTGGTGTCCGCCGCCGGTCCAGGCCAGCGCCGAAGGTAGAAGGAAGGTATGGGGAGAGAAAGGAAGAGGGTGGGCAAAAATATCATTTCATATATATATTTAAATCAGTGTGTGGGAAGGGAGATTTTTTGTGTGCCAATATAACCTCCCATAAAAAACTTGGTCCCTTGACCAAATTACCCAAATTAATGGACTCACCAAGAATTACACTTAGGTAGCGATTCTACAAATCGAGTTGAGTTTGGGTTTGGCACATTTGGGTTTCACTCAGATTGAGTTCAATTTGGGTTAATCGAAATACAGCTTGGATCGAGATAGGGTTATGGCTGAGCCAATGCCACATAGATGATAGAACCCATTTGAGTTGCAACCATAATGTAAATAATCGTATAGGAATTAGAGAGAGTCCTATTATGAGAAAATAAGACAATCTCCCTCTTTGCTGCCGTCTCCTTTACAATTACAATCCAATTATGATTAATCACATGACAGTTAGCCCTTTTGAATTAGCACTGATATTAGTTTGACTCGGAACATTAATCTCCATTGGAAATTTTGAGTCTAAAATTAGGGGATAGATCATGATGAATACTGTAAACACTCACATCCTAACCTATCCATTTCCCTGCCTCCTTCATAGCCTAGGGACCAAAGGTAACAATCATAGTCCTCTTTGGCGACGGAAACAAATAATCAGGAAATTTTCAAAAAAGTGTAAACTTTTGGCTCATTTTAAAAAAGTAAATGAAAATTTGAATATTTCAAAAAAGTATAAAAGTTTTTCATATTTCTTTCAATCAAGTCCTCTCTATAAAAAGACATTGAAAATTAACAAAAATATCCTTATGACATGTTTTTGTCTTTTATTTTTCCTTCTTTCATTCTCAAAACTCACCCAAAAATCACTTTATGCGTATCGCTGATCAAATATTGATCACGGGGCACCTTTTTTATGGTTCAATCACCTGAGAGAATGTCTGAATTAGTCTTGGAATATTTTTTTTTTATTTTTTTTTTATGGATCCTCGTATGACCCAAGTTTCAATTATATATATATATATATGAAGTGAAGTGGATTTGATTTTCAATTTCGCTGTCAATTTCAGATTTGATTTTGAGTCTTATAATTTTTGACCTCCTTCTAATGCCAGGCCCTACCAACTAATGAGCCAGAGATAAAGCACACTTTTTGGACCCAACCTGACCCGTGTATTTTTATAACATGGTAAAAATTAATTTGGTTTATGCCGAGACTCGAACTCAAGACAATATGGACTTCAAATGAGCAACCCAAGTACTACACCACATAACATCTTTTTATTAATAGTTATCAATAAAAACTTAAAATTAGTTAATGAGAAAGGGACCTGGCCCCACTTTAGAATATTGACCGTGACTTGGAATTTATCTATAGGTATTTATAAAAATAACTATATTTTTAGAATATTGGCCCCTATAAATACTGTTGTTATTATTTTCATACTTATGCATTATATTTTAAGCATAGATGATCAAACTTTTGAAATAACTATTTTATATGATTTCCTATATAGTCATTAATTTTCTATGACAACCATTTTACAATAAAACTAAACTCAAATGAATATATAATATATGAAATTAATCAACAAAAATAATAAGTTTCATAATTAACAAGAAAATGTCAATATTATTGAAAAAAGAAAAACTTGCAACAACAGCGTGGAGCTAAAGAGGAAGCGAGAAACTTTCATGTAACTGATGTGCTACCATGCCCGCTTGCCGATGGAGAAAGGGTGGAGTCTGAGTTTTTTATTTTTTATTTTTTTGTGTGTCGCTTTAACTTTTATAAATCGTGATGTAAATGAAGTGGAATGCTACGATAGACCCCATCTATCAAAAATCACAATCATTAAGGTAAACATCCTTGCTATTTATGGGATACCTCAAATTCTCACCTCATTCTGGGTTATTTCTACGGTCAAATTGATTCTCTGATAAAAAAAAATATAAAATATTGGAGTTTTCCAAATAATATATATATATTTTTAATTTGGACTCCCCACCATACCTTTTGTCTATTAAGAAACTCTCAATTTCAACCTATTTCTATCAAGGCAATAGCATTTGAGTGTTAATGGGTCACAGTGTCTATAAGTGTCACAAATCTAAAGAATTTCAATTATTTTTGTTTCTTCTGATTATATGATTTTTTTTCTTTTTGTTTAGAATGTGAAATGTTGATTTCTAGGTTGTTTGGTTTATTTAATCCTTAGTCTTTTTTATATAATCCACTCTCGGTTCCGGGTTGTTTGCTTTCTTTTTTATCTATTGATTTTGATTGTACACATTTTTTAAGAATGCGAAACTAATGGTAAAAGGAATCTCCAATAATATTGGTCCATCTAAATAAAGAATTAAGCCCATTCTTATTATCATCATTTTCTACTTTCTCCAATATAATTCTATTTCTCTATGTCAACAAGAGGACTTTCATTTTTTTTCATTCAGTTACTTTTAGGTTCATTGTATTTTTTAGAGTAGCTTCAATAATTTTTTTTTGTTTCTTTATGTCTCTTTTTAGTACCGTCTCATGTCTCATTTGCATGCTTCGTTTAGATCAGTATTCAATTCATTTTAAAATGTGACCATCTTGAGACAATTGGTGCAATTATTAAACATTTCAATGTGAGAGGTAAACCTTTTTTTAATTCATTTACTTTTGAACTCATCATATTTTATTCGAGCAATTTTAGTTATGTCATTTTAATATGATTTATACAAAAGAATCATCATTTTAAGATTTCTATAGATTTGCAATATTTTTATGGTTTGTATTTGTATGATTTTCATAATTTGTGAGTTTCTTTTTTTCCCCTTTTTTGTTTCAATTTTTGGGTATTGGGTTCTCCTTGATTTTTTTTTCTTTTAAATCACTTTTTATCAGGGGATTTTCTGTGAATTCTCATTTTTTTGTTCTATTTTTTAAAATTCTTTAATGCCTATCATTATGAGTTAATTATTTATTTTACTTCCATTGGATTCTTTAAGTTCTCTTTGTGAAATCTTTTTATGGATTTTTTTTTATTCCTTTTGTGGCTTCAGATTTTCGTTTTTGAGTACTAGATTATCATAAGTTGATTTGGTTCTTCTAAATTTCTTTTATCATTATATTGTCTATGAATCTTTATTTATATATATATATATTTATAGACTTTTTAATAAAATTTATTTTATTTTATTTTGTATTTCTTTTATTATAATTTCTCACTTGTGATGGGTTTTTAGGTTTTTTTTTTTTTTTTTTTTATGATGTTTTTTCATGAATTTGTGGGTTCTTTTCTCTTTGCCCTTCTGTGCTCCATTTTTTAGTTTTTTTTTCTTATAAGTGTTTTGATTCTTTTAAATTGCTTAGGTTATTGAGTTGATTATGGATTTTCATTTCTATGTTTTATTTCTATGTGTCTTTCTAATTTCATTGGATTTTATTCATAGTTTATATTGTTTGTTTGTTTTGATTTTATTTTTTAGTTTTCTTGATCATTAATCTTCAATTTTCATGGGCTTGTGTTTTTTTTTTAATTATATGGTATTCGGTATTGAATTCTTATGGACTTCTTTTTTTTTTTCCCCCTTTCTTTCAGACTAAAACCTTTTGCATTTAATTTTAAAGAAACTGATCATAAATTATTTTTTTAATAAAATTTAATATTATGATTATATTGGCACGGGCCTGTTTTTCTAGTTTATTTTGATGTACTCACAAACAATTAAAAAGATTGTCCTTACTTTGATGCGACGACTGGTAGAATCTAATGAATGTGATTCTCTAATCTCTTGTAGGAATTTTTGACTGAAATCTCATATGCGGGAAATTTCAGAAAGAAAAATCAGTTTTTCTTTACGTTCCTCTTGAAATCAATTTTATTAATGAATTTCTAAAAATCCAAAATTTTGAGATGTCACTAAAAACCTTTCAAATTGTTTAAATTTCAGCATCCAAATTGCTCATTTATATAAAAATGCTCAATTTATGGGAGGATTTGAGAAACAATTATATCATTTATTACGGTACAAAGTAAATATTACTTTTTATATAAACGAGTATGAAACTTAAAGTCTTATGTAAAATAATATTTGCAAAATTGCATGTGGCCCCATCTTTAGGAATTAGAATATGAGGCCCACTTTAAAAAAGTTTATTGTATGTGGAGCCCATATGTATAAATCACTATTTAGGATTCACTTTTAAAAACCACAAACATTAAGGATTTTCTAACTATAATGGATATAATAAAATTGTAAATTCACCTAAAGAAGACTTATTTTAACTTATCCACTTAAAGAAGACTCATTTTAACTTGGTTGGATAGAGTTATTGACCAAGGTGGATTTTTTTATCATTGACTCTTTAACCACCTATCCATAATAGATATATATATTAAAATTTGAATTCACATAAAGAAGATTAACAAAAATGGATTCTTAATTGATTGATAGAGCTAATCTCTTGAAATTGATTTGAGATCTAATTTCTCAAATTAATTTGAGATTAGAGTCCAATTTTACAATTAATTAGCAAATTGGACTCCAATTTCGAAATCGATGCCTACGTCTATAATATATATTAATTGTATCACATGTTATATTTAAAAGGCAGGTGGAGGAATATGGAGTTTGCTGTAGTTGAAAGAGTACGGATTTAGATAGAATAACGAAGAGGCTCATTTGTGTATGGTAAATTTGGTTCCACAGCTCGATTAACGGGGGTTTAATTTTGTCCATAAGTGGGTCTGTGGGGTTGGGGTTTTAATTTTGTCCATAACTGGGTTTGTGGGGTTGGGTTTCCTGCACATGAGCATTCATAAATGGGTCCGCCGTTTGGAACTTAAGTAAGGTTCTGATTGGTAAACGAGTCCTAACTTTGTAGGAAAATTTTTTGACTTGATGTATAAAATGGCAAAGTTTTTTATCACTTCTCTATGTTGCTTTGTGACTTTTTTCCTTTTTTAAAAAAAAATAAGGAAATTTTAAATTTGTGTACTTTGGATAAAACCCTTGGCCTTTAATTTTCTTATCTCACTGATGGAGGTTTTACTTCAGTTTAAGTCTACCAGTAGAGTCCCAAGTATGTCTAGGCGAAGAAGATATTTTTAAAGGTGGCGGCAATAGCAACCAAGAAGACCGGCCTAAAGGAAAGGTCGTCATGAAAGTGTGCCTGTCGGAACGAAACTCACATCGTTGAAACAGGAAACCGAAAGAGATTCTTAGAAATATCTACTAATGAGTACAAGTTTGAAAAGTCTAAATGATTTATAGTTAGGAAGAACTGTCCTATGCAATGTAAATGTATAGATAACTAAAAACAGCTCTTTTGTATTCTTTTTAACGAAATCCAGAAGGAAGACGAGCTCGGGATGGATGGGAAGCTCTACGAAGTAGTAATAAATGGGAATTTCTCCCAGTTACTCGAATTGCTACTGGAAGATGCAAATATTCTTGACAGACTTTTGTTTGGTGGTGCAGCAAGAGAGAACCCTTTTCACATAGTAGTCCAATATTTGCTGTCCAACTTTGTGAGAGAAATCTCAAGTTCGAAGACTAGAATTTGCCCTCGAATTAAACTCACTGGGAAGGCGTCACGAGGAACCAAGAAGTCAAGCGAAAAAGAATGGTCGTTGCGAAGATGGCCTGTAGGTGCAAAAGTCACATCATTGAAACTGGAGGCCCAAAGAGATTGTTAGAAATATCTACTACATTACATGAGTAGAAGTTTGAAAAGTCTAAATGACTTAATTATAATTAGGAGGAACTGTCCTATGCAATGTAAATGCATAGATAGTGAAAACAGCACTTCTGTATTCTTTTTAAAGAAATCCATATGCAAGACAATAGCCAGGGACGGATGTGGCTGAGATGGATGGGAAGCTTTACGAAGCAGCAATAACTGGGAATGTTTCCCAGTTACATGAATTGCTACAAGAAGATGCAAATATTCTTGACAGACTATTGTTTGGTGGTGAAGTAAGAGAGAACCCATTGCACATAGCAGCTCAGTATGGGCACTCCAACTTTGTGAGAGAAATCTCAAGTCGAAAGCTAGAGTTTGCCCGCAAATCAAACTCACAGGGAAGGTGTCCTCTCCATGTTGCTTCCGAGAGAGGGCACGTCGAAGTCGTAAAGGAGCTTTTACAAAGAGATGCTGATGTTTGTTTTGTGCGTGATGGAGAAGGAAGGACTCCTCTCCACATCGCAGCAATGAGAGGCCGACTCAAGGTCCTAGAGGAGTTGGTGAGCGTCAGACCCACAGCTGCTCTGGTCCTGACAGACCAAGGAGACCCTATCTTGCACCTTTGTGTAAATCATGGCCAATGGGAGGCTCTCAAGATTTTGGTGGAGGGTATAAATGATAAAGAGTTTTTCAAGTTGAAAGACAGAGACGACAATACCATCCTTCATCTCGTTGCAGCCAAGCCAGAGTATAAGGTATGGGTATTTCTGCTGCTGTAGTTGTTATAATAGGTTTGTTTTCCAGGCTAGGATTTTTAAAGGTAACTTAGAGAACATGAATAGTTGATAATCCCAAAATTGAGGAGAAAATTAGGATTGCGGAATCCTGCTCAAGTTTTTTCCCCCTTTAAGGTAACTGTATTAAAAAGCAAAAGGAAACATGAGCTAAGAGAACTATCCCCCAAATACAGCAAAACAATAGTTCTCAACAAAGAGAAACACAAAACAGGGGAAAGAAGAGAGATTTCAGCTAAAGAAGAGCTGTATACTTGCGAAGAGATAAGAAAATATGTATTCTCTCTGTTTTTAACATCTAAATACTTGTGCAGGACTTTAAGCTTTTGTTCGACAGACTAAAAACTGAAAAGGATGTTGTAAACTCTATGAATGTGAATGGATCAACGGCCTTGGATATAGCAAAAGGGATTCGTGCCAGATATGGGCGTTTCAAAATCAGAAGGACCCTTAAAAAGGCTGGTGCTAAAAAAGGCAAGGAATTATCACGAAACCGGCCTAAAAAGAGGACTTCCTTCAAGCCACAACTTGAAGGAAGTAGCAATGATTCCCAGTCCCACGACAGGAGTCAAGACGCACTAATGGTGGTGGCCATACTAATAGCAACTGTGACATATGGTGGTGTACTGAATCCTCCGGGTGGTGTCTGGCAAGAAGACAAAAGGAGCAATTGCACAGAAGACAGGGGATGCCATTACTCAGGGGAGGCAATCATGTCCTCCAATTTTCCTGTGCTATACATCTTATACACGATAAGCAACACAATAGCCTTTGTTGTCTCCTTAATCTTAATACTCCTGCTGGTAAGCAGATCATCCTTTCAAGGAAGAGTTCTCAAGAGGTATTTGACGGTCATGATTTGGATTGCAGTATCATCATTGCTCGTGACTTATAGTTTGTCATTCTTCACTTTATGTAAAGATGATCTCAAGTCGACGGTCGTTATAATTGTAGTTCCTCTAATAGTCTTTGGCGGGATGCTGATCATTGCCCTGTTAGTCTTCGTGTGTATGTTCCACTTTGCCAAATCACTTATCCGGATAATTGGAATCAAGCGCTTGTTTGATTGGATGCTGTCGCCTCTTTCCAGATCACGCGATTCAGAAGATCAACGCTCCAGTCTTTTGCCTAGCCAACCAGAATTGCAGCAGGTTGTGACAGCAAGTTCATGATGTTTTCATTCGCCATTCAACCCTCTTGTATCGCGTGTGGGATCCGGCTCCCTGTGTGTCATGTCCACCAAGTTTTCTTTGTTTTCCTGTCTTGTATTTACTTATGATAGGGATTTGGGGTTAAGAAAAATTGAGTCCTATTAGACTGTCCCAGATGCTCGACACAAGGACGCCGTACGTTAGGAGTGTTTGCAATATCAGTACCATCATATAATTTTAATCCCCAAGTACTTGTAGTTTAAGGTCATGCATGTATAATGTAGATCAATTATAATGAAGTCCAATAGCAAGTATTAATTGTTTGCTTTTGAGGGAGAAGTTGTTTTAGATTAAGGGTCAGTTTGCTTGCATTAGAATACATAGAAATTAAATACTTAGGATTTATGTCTTAACGGTTAAAAATGAAAATTAAAGGTGGATTTCTGAAAAGAGGCATCAAAGAACCCTTCCCTCAATGGAAATAAAATGAAAGAAAGATGAAAAATATAAAAAAAAATAGGGTTGTTCATCGGTCGAGTTGGGCAGGACTGAGCAATATATAGTCCTGGCCGGATTTTTTAACCATTGGCCCAAGCCCGGCCTTACCTGGCCTTTGACCAGCCTGTTTGGGGGCTTTACTAGTGGAGTTGAGTGGAGTAAATGTTATTTTGAGGAAATAATAAAATATAAGTAGGTTATAATGGTATTTTATTTTTAGTTGTTTGTGATTGAATCTTTTTTACTTTTTTTATTGGAAAGTATTTTTTTTTTTTTTTGTCTTTTAGTGGATAAATGAGGTTATTTTTTTGACTTATTTTGGAAAAATATGGTGGAAAATTTGAATTAAAGTGTTTTGGTGGGAATTTTTTTATAGAAATTGGAGCTTTATCTGACTTTACTCTACTACTAAAGCCCCCAAACGTCCGAGCCCAGCCCTGATGGATGATGGTTTTTATAGAAAAAAAGTCAACTCCCAATTGTCCCAAGTTGCATCTCAGCCAGTTGAGTTACTAGTGCACATGTGAAATTGTATGTGTTTAAATTTGCCTTAAATTCTCTCTTTCATTTGGGCCGGCCCAAATATTAAACAGGCCTAAGTATTAGGTCTAAGCACGGCATGTGCACAAAAATCCAAGGCTCAAACCCTGTCCAAAGAGGGTTGGGCCAGGGATGGCCCAGTCCATGAGCACCCCTATAAATGAATTACTAGAATGCCTGCTGATGATGACTTGGACTTATACAGCATGCGTTGTGGTTGAATATTTAAATTTGTAAATATAATCAAGCATTTTTAATGCTTCACCGAACGTAACTACCTCCTCTACTTCATATGATGTTGATCAAATCATATGTTGCATTGGATGAATCATGTAGCCGTCTTAAATTTATTCTTCATCATGCAAATTCTCAACTGTATAAATTGAACTAAACTATAAGGGCCTTTTCGTTTCCATTAAAATATATAAGAATTTTCTTATGTAGTAAAAAATTAAGACTAGAGGTTAGGTATTGATTTCCCATTTTCCTTTGCTTCTACTTTTATAAAAGAAAAGGTTATTTGATGCTTTTCATTTTTAATTGCTTCAGAGAAATCCGATGTATTACTTTGGGGCCACGCTTGGACTTGGACTCGGTGGCAGAGAGCCTGAAGCATTTGGAGCTTTGGCCTTTGTATTCTTTTCTCGTTTTATGCTATACTTTGTCTTTTAGCAAATAAAAAGAAAAATGAAAAAGAAACAAGAAATTCCAAGACATTTTAATTCAAACAAACAGGTCCCGTTTTGCTTGCTTTCATTCTTTTATTCCCAAAGTAAAGGATCTAAACCTAGACTCAAAAAACCCAAATGGAGACCCAAATACAGATGTACGTACTAAAGAACATATATATGTTTTATATACAATTGTGGCATATCAGGTATTTGGATCCATGTAGTAGGCCCAAACCCAGACCTAAATAGGAAATGGGTCTAATTGGACACATTCGATTTTTTCAATTCTATCTTTCTGAGTTTTATTTTTTGTTTTTAGAGACATGTTATCATCTCTACTTACAGATGTTTGGTTAAAAGAAAATACAATAAAAAGAAAGGCACCTATTTTCTTCTCTATCTAACTTCTAGTTTGTCACTACATCTTTCTCAAACTACAAGGCTTCTTTTTTATCAAACATTATGCTGCTAGAAAAAAGATAGAGAAATGGTCTTTAATTTTCTTTTTTAATGAAAAACTATGCTTAAAATGAGAATTAAGAAGTAATCCACGACTCTATTTTATTTTATATTATTTTAATAATTTATCAATATTTGTTCACATATCACTTAAGCACTATACATGAACTTCTTTTTAATTAATTATGTTATAACGTAAATTTATATTCTTATAAAAATACAAATCGGTTTATAATTGACTTAATTAATGTAATTTTTTATTAATCAATACTTAATTTAAATATTTAATTTTCTTGAGATTTAACCAGTGGATCGCACCGACTCTAAATGCTATAAATTATCAATGGTCCAAACCTAACAATCATTTTAAGACTATCTATGCCTCTTCTTCAACTATAAGTCTTGCTAGACTTCTCTGCAACTCCTTAATATCTTATGTTCTCACTCATTAACTCCTAATATATCTTCACATATACAGACTTGTTAACTAGCTAAAATTAGATAAATCAGATGTGTATGTATCACTGCTTCCATGCACATTTAAATTCCAAAAACTTATTAAAAACATCCAATGCTCATCACATTCTCAAGCAACTACTCATATAAGATATGATGCATCCACACTTTATACAACATTGCAAGTTGAATCCCTGAGAGAGAGAGAGAGAGAGAGAGAGAGAGTTCATCAACCATGACACTTGATTTCCATCAACATGTCCTTAAAACACTGGACAACCTTCAACAACTATCCCAGGGGCAGTGGGGCAATGGGCCAGAGGGCAGTGATCTTCTACGTCTAAGCCCCACCAGGATACTCCCATTATATTCTTGTTCTGAAGAGCAAAATAACTAAGGATAGCCATGAAAGCAACCCCAGCATCTAGCCCAGCTGATAAAACATAGTTGTGCTTGGCCCACCAACCCCTGTACCTCCTATAAACCACAAAATTGAAGAAGATTCCCACTGCCCCCCAACACAGGTAGTTCACTGCCCTTGCCGGGGGCATATTTGATGTGGCTCCAAACACAATTGGCATGTTGATCAAAGTGATCCACTTGGCCTTGGGAAACATGCGCGACATAGCCCATACAAGTAAAGGCGAAAGCAAGCCGACGAGAAAGAACCAGTTCATCTTTGTGTATAGACCAAGGCGCCCAAACATGCGAAGTGGGCCAACGACACCCCAAATGATGGATGCATTGTAGAACACATCGTCACCAGGACATGTCCAAGGGCTCCCATCTGGTAACTGCTCTGGATGGCAGATGTATTCGACCGTTGTAAGGAGCCACCATGCAGTTACGAAGTAGACCGATGATGCGACTATTGTCCCCACCAACTGCATCAACCACAAAATCCATGGGACAAGCATTTGAAGATGTACTCATCATACGTGCATGGAGGAATTGGCATGTATCAAGTAGGTAAGAGTCACAACATGATCTTACATGGCCGTACGTATGAAATATGTAGAGTAAACTAGCCCCCTCTTTGAATAGTATTAAACATTGTTTAGTGCTTCATCATCTCTTGCAACTGATCGTCATGTTCATCCAATCAGGCCAATAGGAATAGGGAGCACTAGTGCAGTCCCTAGAACCCTACTAGTGCAAAAGAGTCCCATTGCACTAAATCAGTCCCGTTAAAAAAATCAAAGGACCCATTTGCTTATTCCAAACAAATAACTAGACATGTTTAATTTATGGATGACTTTTATTCAAATCCATCAACAACTTTTGAAGCTCCAATAAGATTCAGATTGTATAACACATAAATTGAGTGGAATAAACATGGTTTTATGGTGAGCATTTTGGAATCTTTAATGTAGTTAAGGACAGCCATTACCTGAACAAGGAACATGGACTTTGGGGGAATCTTCATGTAGTGGCCAAGCTTGAAATCTTGGAGAAACATAATTGCTTGTGTCATACTGATATAACCATAGGTCTTGAAAGCTACATTTGCTAGGGGCTTGCCGGGGTACAAGTAACCGATGATTAACTCTGTAATTACGTTTAACCCTACTTGCTGTGAGCAAAGATTAACAAAATCTGTCAAGAACTTTGTCATCTAATGACAAAAGAATGTGTCTGAAATATTGGTGCATAAATTATGTCCACTGTGATCAAACCGAGATATTTTCTATGGATTCAGACTGTAGAATAGATTTGCCACAGCCCAACTTTACACTCATGACCTAGTGATCCTAACCGTTCACTAGTATTCATTTCTTTGATGCAGTTGCCCCAACATTTCTACTGAAGATAAAGTTGCAGCCCTTGTATTCTTTAGATTATCCGAGTGGTGGGTACTGATCAAGGTGGTTTGGACTGACTGGAAAATAGCTTACAATTGAATAATTGGGGCGGCTACTTCATCAAGTTTCGGTGATAACATAGATTCTACTACTTACCTGGTTTGTTGTAGCTTGAATTATTCCTACAGGGAGAGTAAAAATAAGAGCAATAGCCCCTGCGAATAAGAGAGCCCAGTAAGGAAGTTGCAGCTGCTTTCCAAAGCCTTCGCAGGTGAAAAGGGCAAGAGCACCCACAACAGCGAGGATTATGTAAAACCACCATTGTGGAACAGCATCGTAGTTTTTCTTCATCAATCTTGTGTGGATATCTTCAGACTTATTTTTGTAGGTTGACATGACCTGATTCCAAATCGTTCTACAACAACGAAAAACAATGGTATTTTAGATATAGTATGGTGACTAGTTACATGAATTAGAAATAAGTGGAAGTTTAGAAAACTTGTTTTAATAAATCTGCATGAATCTCCTAATACATGCTATAGAAGTCAAATAGAAAAATCTTTCATGTAGAAGGTTCATTTATATCAAGCAATTCTTAGTCTAACATTTGCATGATTTAAAGTGACGTTTTATATACACTTTCCCCATCTATACTCTTTCTGCCAATCCGTACCAAGACAAGACTATTTATTTCTCTACTTAGTTAAGGTTCAGGGTGAAAAACCTTCATTTATTTCTAAGTAAATTCAGTTCTTCAACAATAGGGTAAAAGTAACTAATTTGATTGGCAGTATGATTTGTTATTTCAAAGATAGAGTTGGAAAGACTTTATAGGAAGACTAAAATGATATTCCTCCAAAATTCCCCTCTTCTCTTATATCTTTGCAATATTGCTCTTTTCCTCTCTCATTGGTGGGCCATCTAGTTAAAAAATCTTGAACTGCCTAATTGAATACACACATTTTATGGAGGGTGGACAAATGCACTCTATTATTAGTTCACCCCACCATAAAATTAAGATTGTAAAAAACAAAAGAGTAAAACATAAAAGAATTCTTTTGTTTAAAATAAGGGTCCCCTTCTTTGGACATATGATTTCGGTATAATTAATTTCAATTCAAGGTATTAAATCTAATTTTCATTTGAATATAATCTAAGTAAAAATTATGTTTCAATGTAAGGTTAAGTTGGCCCCACATATTGAATCACATTCTATCATAAGTAAAAAAAAAAAAAAAAAAGTCTACTTTTTTTAATTAATTTGAAAAGTGCAAAAGTAGTTTTTTTTTTTATTTTTTTTTAACATTTTATCCTTGTGTTTCACAATGCCATTTTAGTCTTTTGAGTTTTGGACCCCATGAGACCACACCAAAAAACTAAGACTGTAAAATACACATGAGTAAAAAAAAAAAAAAAAAAGAATCCATTTGTTTAATATACATCAGGGCCCGCTTCTTAGGACTTGCAAACTTTGTATAATCCATTTCAATCCAAAGCATTAAATCAAATTTGCATTTGAATAAAATCTAAAGTGAAAACCAAGTTTTAATATAAAGTTAAGTTGGCCCCAGAAATTGAATCACATTTTGTCATACATAAAAAAATCTTTCTACTTCCTTCTTTTAATTTGAAGTGTAAAAGTACATTAAAAAAAAATTTGAAGTGTAAAAGTAGCTTTTTTTAACATTTTATACTTTCTTTTCACAGTGCCTTTTAGTCTTTTAAATTTTGAGCCCCATGATGATATTAACGCTTTGGATTGAAACAAATTTATGAGAAAGTGGGCGTAATATATTTAAAATACATGGATTTTTTAAATATTTTGTTTACATGTTTTTTACAAGCTTAAACTTACGGTTGGCCCAACTCATATTAAAGTATTATCTGGCTATATCCCATAAAAAAAGGCAAAGTGCATTTCAACCATTTACATTCTACCTAAAAAAGAAACTTGCAAAAAATTTACCTTTGAAATTTGAGACTTTTAAATGATGGGCTAGTTCTCAAATATTTCATTCATGAAGTCTTTCTAATCATCAAAAGAGCAAGAAAAAATGAGGCGACTATGAACTTGAGCAACTTCTACGCGGACTATTGATTGGATTATTTGGATGGTTGAGTTTCGATGGCATTTGTGTCTTGCATGTGTTTAGATTACAAGAATTGCAAACACAAAGTATAACAATTACCTCCCATGGAAGATTGCAACATGAGAGATCGTGGCAGCAATTGTAGCAAAGCTTAAGCCATATGTAAATGCAAAGAAGATGCTGAGGTTGACCTTACTGTAAGCTTCATACCCATCATAGTTAAAATCGAAGGTCTTTTCGTTCAAGACTTGTGATACATTGTATGCTGTCCCATTAGCATTAAACACGTGCGAAGAGAAGATTGGAAATCGCTTCGCATCATATGAATTAGTCCAGTAAGCAATTGGGATCATTACATAAAGAGTTAGAAAGAAACCGACCATCACATTGATAATAGCTGAACCTGGGGTTGCCAAGGGACTTCCCAAGAATCCAGCTACAGTACCCCAATCGAGGGCGAAGGAACCAATGCCTAGGCCATGAAGAGCTGAGCCTATTTGTTGGGCTGTCACGGATTTTGGCCAGATCCAGCAAATGAATGAGAGGGAGGTAATGGAAGGAAAGAGGAAGTTGGGTACAATGTAGTAACAGAAGCTTGCGGTGAGGACTAAAATAAAGAACTGGAGTCGTGTGAGTCCGCCCTTTTTCCTTTTCTGTTCTTCATGCAGTGCCCTGCAAGTTTAAAAGAAAAGTTAGTAGTTATGACTTGAGTTCAAGTTTGTGTGAATTAGTCTTTGTATTCATATAAATGTGTTGAACTGCATGCATTACTGAATTTGAATCATGCCAAGAGGGTGGCTTATATCCAATGGGAGAAAAGACCAATCCCTGTGATGATTAAGAAGGTGCCACGGGCATCAGGGAGAGGTTGTCGAGGCGTCTTTTAACAGTTTTCCTCGTTCATTGTATCTACCATGTAATCTAAGTTGCACTGAATGGTATGACCAATCAAGTTGATGTTTTTAACTAGATGCCTTATCTATAACCCCTTCTGTCTAATGAAGCCAATGAACTCCACCTACACTCTATGCGTCCCCTTCTTAGTTATTGTTGGAAATTTCCTATGATTCTCACCATAGGAGTTTCCGACTATTAAATGTGTATGTGCCATAGCTAAAAAAGTAAAAACTCCACAAATAAAACCAGGCAAGTTTGTTGACTCAATATACACCAAGTCCAATGAATTTTATTCATGCTTAACCGAGTTGATTGACATGATTACAGAGTGACTTTTGTTCTTGTCTTTTTGAAATGCAGGGGCTGGTGTGTGTCATTTTGTGTGCACGCGCGAGTGTGTGGTAGAGAGACAAAAGGAGAGACCTGAAGAGGGAGACTTGAACAAGGTTTGTGGGCCACCACATGAATGGAGAATCAACAAGAAACTTCCTAAAGAGTCCTGCCCAACCATATCCAAGCATCTAACAATCCATGAAACACAAAATTAGATTACATGAAAAAATTTTCATCTAAGACACTTTTTTGTTTCTTGTGTGATCAGTAAAAATTGCAAAGAAGAGGTGGTCTAGCAGTTGAATGGTTCTAATTGATGGGCTAGCATACCATTTGGATGATTCAGAAACATTTCACACTGTACTGCAGTGTGTTAAGTTCTGCCTCTCTATAGTAAAAACCTTTTTTGAGTTACTTCCTCTGGAATTAGCTAGCTAGTAATAAACAAGAAATAACCTATGTATTGGCGATAAGATTAAGTCTCTGCTGATCTTATCGCCGATACCATGCAAGATTCATGTCATCTTGTTTAATTATCTGACCATCACATCACTGGTTGTATACTCAAATTAATTGGACCCCTCCATCAGGTAGGCCTACAATGTATCAATGATGACCCGCAAGATAAACAGTTCAAAATTTATATCGAAATAACCCAATACTCCCTGTCGTAGAAAGCTATATTTAAAAATGTTCGGAATTTGAAAAATTCTCACCTGGGTTGTTTGAGATAACAACATTGCTGAAAGGGGGTTCAATTTTCTGCGATAAAAGGCCTTCACTATCGTAATGATATTAACAGCATAAACCAAATTGGAGCCTGAATTAGCAAATATGGTGATCAAGACATGCTCTTTCAAGTTAAAAGGCCCTGGGTTAAGTGAAAATGACCATTTTGTCATTGGAATTTGGATGGCTTTTGATGGAAGTACTGCTGCCATCAGCTTGCCAACTGGAAGAATAATGATCTGCGCAGAGATAGCAGATACATAGAGATAATTTTGGCGGTAGCCAAAAAACTGGTTTGCAAATGCCAAAAGACCGCAACAAGTGAACCCCAAAACCCATGTTCGAAAGGTGAGAACTGGCAATGTCGGATCATCAGTGATTGGAACCGTCAGTCGAACTTCTTCGATTGGAGAATCATTCTCGTCATCTGCGCCAAAAAATTTGATAAATACCAAACAAATGCAAAGTCACCATCATCAAGATCATTCCCTTATTTCATCTATTTGAGGTCGGCTTAATTATTTTCACTTATTAACGCAAACATAAGCTATGGGTGTACTCTTTTTTTTCGACTTTGGAAATATTTTGTGTGAATATGAAATTAATTACTACAAGGCATCAAATTCAATAGGTTTTTTCTTTACCTGTGACGTTTCACTATAATCTTACAGGGTACTGAATTGAGTGTCTACTATTAAGTAAAAATGAAAAGTTTTGAAAACATGACACAGACAAGTAAGCAACAGAATGGACATAAAAAATAAAAAATCAATGGAATCAGGCGAGAAGGGAACTAAGAAAATAGGGGACTGCCACTGAAGAATAGAAGTCATCTTTTAGACCTCTCTCTCTCTCTCTCTCTAAAGAAATTCTAATACTCAATGAAGATTTGCTGTAAATCTCCCACAATTTCATGGATTTCTGAATATCTTACACATCTCACATGTATTTGGTGCCTAGTGGTGTAAATTTATTGAAGATCTTGAAATTTCTTAGATATGCTCCTTTTCAGACCTGATCGAGGGATATAAGATCAGAATAAATACATTTAACAGTAGATAAAAAATTTATCGCTGAGATGTCCTAAAATCTTTTATTTTTCACAGGCTGAGAAAAGAAAAACCAATTGCAAAAATTAGAATGCAATAGATCATCAACTTATCTGAATTTAAAAATAATCTTTGCTGTATTATAATCACGCTTCCAAAAAAAAAAAAAAAAAAAACCGAAGCCTAATCACTTTGATTGATATGTAAAGGTTTTGGTCATGGTCGATATTGATTTTTATAGATTCAGTCCAAAACAATTTTTTTATTAGAACTCTATCCACACCAGCTTTATGTTATATGTGATTACTTTATCTACATCTGAAAAGCTCCAAAAGCAATTAAAAGGACTGAAACAAACCGAAATGTAAGTCACAAACTGATATATCCACCGATATACCAATGTTTTTGGCTGATGCAGAATCTAAAACCATGGTCTGAATCCCTGCATACACAACCCGAAGTATACAAGAGTCTGTGATCCAGAAAGTCCATCTCAAGTTGGACATCCTGTGCAGGCCAGGGCCCAAAATATCAATTATGAAATCGTCAAGCCTCATTTGATACTCTTAAGGCCCATGATTAGTACTAGTGCAGCAATTATGACCATTGGCTCTGTTTACTTAGAAGAGAGGTTAGGATAGCCTGGACTCTAGGGCCCACCTGGTGTCATCAAACCATTGGATCTCCAACTCCCCATTTGATAGGTAATGTCATGAGAGTGAGTATCAGTTTGATGAAACTGACATGAACCTATAAACAATTCAACCTGTTAGTGAATATCACTAAACAGATATTTAGACCCACCAAATATCAGGGGAAAAAATTGTGATCCAACGGTTAGAGTCGACATAAGATGGGCCATTCCTCTAGTACTGGTTCATTAACACCAAATAATATAGTTGAGTAAAGAATCAGAAGAATTGGTTTCATGAATTAAAGGAGAAAAAGAAAGGTGCTGTTGTAGCAGAGGTTCTGATATCAGTTTGATCAGAAAGATGTCCACGTCGAAGAGATTAATCCGACGATGAATTCACTCTAATCAAACTGATACGCAACCATCAGGGGAGAAGGGTCAGATCCAATCATTTGCCTTCACACAAGATGTGCCCCACGGCAAAGAATGCCTCTCTCTTTCTGCTGGGAGGGAAACTCACTCACCTTTATTCTTTATTGACTGATACCCCGAATCCAACTGTTCAACCGACTTCTCATCTAGTTTTGACAGCGTATCATGGAACCCGTTCACTTTTGATTCCCCCATCTTCTTCTTCGCCTTCGATTAGCGGGAATTCATGGAAGAATCAACAAAGTGTAGAGGGGTATTTATCTTTGCCTAGGAATCTATAATACCTTGGAATCCTAGATTCCAATCATAACTTTTTCTTTATTTTCTATTCTCTAGATTCCAATTATAAATTTTTAATTTATTTTCTACTCTGTGCATCGTTGTTTGTTGTCTTTGTATTTCTCTGGTTAGCGGCAATGGAATAAGAGTCCAAGAGGATAGAGTTATTGGTCTCTCTTGCTATTCCAGAAACATGGCGGGAAGAAACGGCTAACAGCTTTTTAAAACTATAAAGAGAAGATAAAATAATATTATTCCACTATAAGGAGACTATTATAACCCTACTATTTCCCCAACATTTCAGATGTGGCATTTCCACATAAGGGAGGACCATTTGAGATCCACATATCTGTTAGGGGGGGAAGGTGTTCTAAGTTTTTTCTTGGATATGTGTAAATTTTGATGCTTGGTGCAAAAACATTTTAAAATTTTTTGTGGAAAACTGATGGCCAAAATCAATTGTTGTGATGATTTTGAAGTCCCAGGGAGAGAGGCACATGTGGCCTTTTCCACAAATTTGTGAGCTTTTTCCCTCCTCTCTTCGCTGCACCAGAAACATATTGCAGATTTCACCACCTGTGAAATCCAAATCAGAAGGCATTTGTCCAATGAGAGGATGTCAAGATAGGGTAAAACCAGCCGAGTTTAGATCCGATGAGGTAAAATTCTACGGTGACCGTGAGTGGACCAACCACAATCTGGCACGTCACCGTGGGGCAGCCTTCTATGCATGCGAGTAGCTGCTTGTGTCCACGGTGATATGGTAGATTGTGGTTGGTCCACCCAAGGTCACCGTGAGTATACCCACTAAGAGGATCCCAATTTCTATACACCCCCTTTGTGCCAAATATGTAGGGCCAGTATGGGCTTTCAATAGGCTAAAATCCAACCTGTGTTATTGTCGGACCATCAACCCAACACCCAACCGATTTCTAGACACCCCTTTTCACCCATAGACATATTTTGTATTGAAAATTTCATTGGAAATGTAGATGGCCCTGCCTCAAAGTGTCCAGACTTTAAAATGATGTAAACGGGTCAGACTGAGGTTAGACCTGAATCCAAGGTGATTCTGTCTTTTAAGGGCCTAAATCCCAACCCAGTAAGTTTTTATAGACCCAAAACAAAACAGGAGCTGACTATACGATGGATTTGGGTTCGGGTCAATAAATTTTTATTTGGGTAATCTTTAAAAAATAAATAAATAAATAAAAAACCGCTACCGGGCCTAGATATAATCGAGAATATTAATCAGAGCTTCAAGCTCATGGATCCAAATCTGCCCTTAACCTAACAAGGTGAAATGAGATCCATTGAAACCCTAATTCCAATTTGGTAATTGGTAATTTTAATTTAATTAGTGGTGTTTTAGATGGCCAGAGGTTAGGGCCCAGGACTTTGTGGACGGAGAAACAAAGAAAAGAGCTTTCTAACATGACTGGAAAATTACAATCCTAAAGAGTGGTTTTTCAAAATAAATTGAAAATGAAAGGGACAGTTCTGTATTTGCCTCTGCTCACTTTGTGTCGTTTTCTGGAGGACTTAGTACTAATCATATTTTAAAATACGTCGGACTCAATAACACTTTAAGTTTGCACCCATTGCAAATTTTCATGACCTATGCGGATTTTGGCACCAATTCCACTTAATCTGATGGGTATATAAGTTGAATCACTTTTGTTTCAACTAGATCAAACTTGTCAAAAATGCCATTAAATCAATTTAAATAGATGTTTAAGTGTTTTAAGCCATTTTGCAAAGTCTTTAAAGTGCTTTCTGCCTCTCTTTCAAACAGTGATAGAAAGATAACTTTTTTCATAGGCATGGATGTCTAAAGTAATCAACTTTGTTCTTCTATTTTAAAAGTTTATTTATGACTTTACAATATGACAAGTTTATTTGTCCTATACTTTTACTCTTTTTTTTTTTTTTTTTTGTCTTTTTCGTGCCCAACCTAGAGGCTGGGACCCAGGAGAGCTCCTACAAGTAGGAAAAGGAAACTCACATCATGAGAAGGATAACATACTGAGGGATCGAATCTTGGACAACTAAGTGATATGCAGGGCTAACAACCCATGCCTGCCTACTTATTAAATAGTCCAAAAATAAGAGGGACTGATTGAAGCATCTCTTTTCAAACAGATATATTGAATCAGGTTTATTTCAAACACATCTGAGTAGCTGAATAGGCCCTACTAGTTAAACAACTTTGATGCCAGGTAGTACCCCTCATGTCCTAGCAGAAGAAAAAAAAAAAAAAAAAAACGTACCTCTCATGAACCATGGTTCTAATGTTTTATATACGGCTAAGGTCCTAGGAATAGCTTTCAAATCCACGACTTTGTCATCTCTCTTCGCTTTGTAAGAAAATATTCTAATGTGCACTTGTGCACTATGTATTGCACATCTGGATTGCACGTCATGGGAATTCGGAGGTGGATCCCACATCTGGGATGGTTGGGATACACAGAGCAAGGTGCCCGGGTGAATGTTTTCCCACTTTGTGATATTTAAAATCCTTCATGTCCGTGGATCATTGTGAAGTTGTTCGGCTTATACTGTCTTTAATGGTTTTTTGGATTTAGTAAAATCTCCTTGATGCCTCTTAAAAACCGGCCTTAATATAGGCTTAGGTTCCAATAACAATATTCCTAATAGATTTCCAAACCAAACGATTAATCTAAAAATTAACACTAATTCAGATTAAAAGCAATCAACCACGAAAAGACAATAAAGATGTATACATAGAAATCCTATTCGGGAAAACACCACGGGCCTTATCGCCTAGGCCAACAGACAACCAAGCACCAAATAAATTGAAAGTTACAAGAAATGACTCACAACCATTTTCCAGTTACGACTAAATCCGATGGACTGCGCTATCTTGCCGACTGCTCATTGTACACCTTCACCGTGCTTGAAACAACTACCTTGAAGCCACCTTCAAGATGTCTCTACTTCAGAAGGGTAGATGGATCGAGAAACCAAAGCTTGATCTTCAGCAAAGCAACTAGAAGCCTTGGGTGATGATGGATCTCTCACAAATCTTCTCTAGGATTTTGTATTGAAGAGAAGTGCCTTGGAATAGAGAAAGAATGGCTATATATAAGCCTAGATTCGTGCCTCAAGAGTTGTGATAAGATTAGGGTTCAACAATGCATCTTGAGAAAAAATAGGAAGTAGTTTTGGGAGAGGTTCATAATTCTCCCTAGGTTCGCTCAAGCGGTCAAAGGAGTTCGCTCGAGCGAAGTAGCTTATGAGAGGGGTTTGCTCAAGCGGTCAGAGGAGTTCGCTCGAGCGAAGTGGGTTCTGTCTCCATAGAACTAGGATGGCTCGAGCGATGCAAAGAAGAGCTTGAGTGAAGATGGTTCTGAGAGGGGTTTGCTCGAGCGGATGGAACTTCGCTCGAGCAAACACAGTCAGTTTCAAAACAATTGATCTTCTTCAATTGAATTTTTTGGGCAGTCCATTCTAATAAAAGTTACATCATTTGAAACCTTGTTTTGTCCATTAACCAATGAATTAGCCAACACTCATAAAACCTTCCAATCTCCCCCTTTGGCAACACTAATTAAAAACATCTGGAAATCAATCAACTTAAAGGTTGTCTTGACATGTAAATCCCGTGCAAAACCTGTCACTAGATCAAGTGTTTTCATCATAGAAATAAGCAAATATCTACAAGTTATCAAGTTATCAACAAGTCATCACTCCCCCTTTTTGTTCAGAATTGACAAGGGAAAGAGAACATAGTTAGAATAGTTTAGAATCGGCAGGTGATAATAGCAAAGATTGGTGACGACAAGTTCCAACAGAAACAATGGAAAGTAGTAGTCAAAAAAGTTCATAAACAGCACTAAGACGCCAAAAATATCAATTTCAGTCACTGATTCCCAAGACGAGCAAGGATAGCAGTGAGAGCCACATCAATCAAGTTGAAACGTCCATCAAATGTATTCAGTGAACTATCCACTGCATTGAACCGAGCATCAATGTAAGCATTCAGTCCTTGCATTTGTTTCACAAGACGGGCAAATAGATCTGCATTCCCCTGTTGCTCCCCCCCCCCCCCCCCCCCCGGACATGTGCATGTGGTGCAATTTCTTCCACATCTACCTCTTCACCCTAAAAAACAGGTGGAATTTGAGCGGACGATTGATCCAATGTGAGGAAGTTTATCGGATTTCGAATCCTCTGAGTGACCTCATTGCTCTTCTTTGGTACATCTTTCCATACGAGAAACTCAATGAGAAAAATTCCAATGGGAAGAATGGAGTTGCGATTAGCATTTAACATCTTTATCAAAACATTCAAGATCACATGTTTCCCTGTTCCAGTGCATTATAAAAGGTATCCATTCTTGTGACTGAGATCAGAAGTGTGTCCTCTTGGTTCTAGGTTATGACAATCAAAACGATTCAGGAATCTGTACTCTTCGGTTAGGTTGTCGTGAGGGAGACATCCACCAGGTCAACTCGTGTCTTCACCACAAATTGTGGAGCCAATCAAATCATAGTCGATAGGAACTTGGTTGTCTACTGGAATAGGATAATCACAATCCTCGACTATTGGAATGTCAAGAAATTCAGCTATGTCTGCCACAGAGATGGTAATCCATTTACTTCGAACAAAAGTTTTCAAGGAAGCCGAGGACACAAGTTCCATATTACTGTAGAATTCACGTACCCAATCAATCTATATCTCAAATATTTCAAATTTCAACCAGGAGTACCAGTTTCTATTCGATATGTTGCAACAAACTGGTTTCTCAAGAAGATCCTCAACAACCAGGAGTACCAAATTCTAAGCAAATCCCAAGCCGCCTTGGAATTTGGGCTAGCAAAAATTATGTGAAATTTTGCAGGAGTAATTCCATTATAAATTGCATTGATAGCCTTATTGTTACAATTAGGCCTAGTCTTCTGGGATCAATCCATTGGGCTTTGGGTTTACTTATGGTTTTCCTTTCTACTTCAATGGTGGGATCAGCACACCCCTCCACTAAGATATCCCAGACTTGATTTTTTTATAGCCCTAAGGAAGGCAATCATCCTTACTGTCTAGTAAGCATAATTGATTCCGTCTAAGAGTGGGGGCTAGCTAGTAGACGTTCCTTCTCTATTGAAATCCATTAGAAAAATGTGTGAAATAGATCACACAGCAAATTAGGGCAACCGGCTCTTATACCAATTGAAAAATCGGCCTTAACACAGGCTTAGGTCCCAATAACAATATTCCTAACATATTTCCAAACCAAGTGATTAATCTAAAAATCAACCCTAATTCAGATTAAAAGCAATCAACCACAAAAAGACAATTACACACGATGTGTACGTGGAAAACCCTACTTGGGAAAAAACCACGGGCCTTGTCGTCTAGGCCAACAGACAACCAAGCACTAAATAAATTGAAAGTTAAAAGAAAGAACTCACAACCCTTTCCCACTTGCAACTTAACCGAAGGACTACTCTATCTTGCCGACTGCTCGCCGTACACCTTTACTGTGCTTGAAATAACCACCTTAAAGCCGCCTTCAAGATGTCTCTACTTCAGAAGAGTAGATGGAACGAGAAACCAAAGCTTGATCTTCAGCACAACAACTAGAAGCCTTGGGTGATGATGGAACTCTCACAAATCTTCTCTGGGATTTTGTATTGAAGAGAAGTGCCTTGGAATTAAGAGAGAATGGCTATATATAAGCCTAGATTCGTGCCTCAAGAGTTGTGATAAGATTAGGGTTCAACAATGCATCTTGAGAGAAATTAGGAAGTAATTTTCGGAGAGGTTTATAATTCGCCCCAGGCTCGCACGAGCGAAGTAGCTTCTGAGAGGGGTTCACTCGAGCTGTTAGAGGAGTTCACTCGAGCAAAGTGGGTTCTGTCTCCACAGAACTAGGATGGCTCGAGCAATGCAAAGAGGGTTCTGCCCACTTCTGGAAATCTCCCACCATCCAATCAATCGAACAGAGGACCCAATCGATCGGGTCAAGCCTCTGTCTCTGAAGTTTTTCTCTATCAGTACTGTTAACTGGGACCTAACAAACATCTGGTCGATCCGACCACTGTCCGTCTAATCTATCGAGCCTCATGGGTTCACCTGAACTTCTTCTGATTTCTTCTCTTTCTTCACTTCAGCTCTTTCAGCGACACAACCACAATCCATTCTAAAAATAAATAGAAAAATACAACTCAATGGACCCAGAGTTTTGTACAACCCATGAATTAGCTAACACATAAAATACTCGCCCTTAGGCAAATCATGGACAAACTCTCTCAGACAATACAATGTGATCTACAAAAAAAAAAAAAAAATAAAAAATAAATAAAAATACATTGAGTTTTCAGTGTAATAAAAAAAAATCATAACTTGTAGATCTTGACCTGAATTACTCCCCCTAGATCCATACTTCTCCCCCTTTTGGTACATAATTGACAAATAAGTATCTTCATGCAGCTTCTATCAATTTGGATGCATTAGCTCCCCCTCAATTCTGACTCTCCCTGAATGCAATCTTCTTTTTAGCACTAGGGTGGGGGCTTGATCTTGCAAATCAGGAGTGATGAGGCTTTGGTATGCACACTTGCAAATTGAAACACTTCAGCAAAGTATGTAAAAACAAAGAAGGAAGGTCTTCTTTCCTGACCCAGACAACTTTGGCTTTAAAAGGTGACTCTTCCTTCTACGTCTTCCATTGCTTTTGATTCGGAGAACTTTGCAGCTTATTGCAATGGGGTCGTTTGTGCCCTTTAGTTCCAAAGTGATGACAGGTGGGAATTCGTTACGAACATGACGCATTCTTCTTCTTAAGAGCTGTATAAGCAAGATCAACAACGTGATTAGTGTCAACTGACTTTTTAACAAAACAGTTTTTACCTTTGGCAGTAGAAATGGATGCTCCGTCTGTGTAGTCAATGCCATGCTTGTCAGTATTTGCCTTTTGACTGCACACAATGTCGTATAGCTTTCTCGATCCAGTGTTCATCATACTCAATGAAGCCTTAGCAATATCTAACTTAATTAGATGGAGCCATCTTGAGTCTTCCATTCATATCAACATTCTCTGCTTTTAAAGTCTTCATATCAGAATTAAGCAAGTCACACTTCTGTGATTTTGCAGTCGGCTTGATAGCCATTTCATTGTTCTCATCCTCCAATTGTTGTACGTTTGCAAGAGCGTCAACAAGTTCAGCTTTCAAGGATGAATTTTTCTCTTCAAATGCTTTCCAATTAATAGCCACTTTCTCATTCATCTTAACCATCTTCGTGGTCATTTTGAAAAGTGCCTCATATTTAGTTTTCCAATCTAGTTCTTCCATTGACTCATTATTCTTATGATCAATCTCATCATCAGAAGAAACATGTGGAGTAGCAGAACCAGTAGATGCCATAAATGCAATGAATTTCTCTTTGCCAGTGTCAGTTGTCCCAGACTTAGAGATTTCACCATTATCGTCTGAAGTTTCTTCTTCCCAAGTCGTATTCAAAGCCTTTTTCTTAGATTTTTTATTTTCACGGTCACTAGCAACGTGTCCATATCCTTGACACTCATAGCATTGAATCCTTTTAAAAGTTCTCTTCTTACCAGCAGTTTTAGGGATTTCCACATTAGTTTTTTTCCCCTTCTTAAAAAGCATGAATTGCTTCATTAACTATACAACAACTAGGGGATCAATTTCCTTCGAATCAGAATTTGAATCACTTTCTATTTTCTTGACTGAGTCTTTGGAAGCTTTCAAACCAACACTTTTAGATTTTGACTTTCCATTAGACCTAAGTTTGCTTCAAAAGTTTGTAGGTTGCCAACTAACTCTTTCACCTTTTGGGTATTCAAATTTCTATTTCCTTCAATTGCAACAACCTTTGGATCAAATCTTTCTGGAAAAGATCTCAAGATCTTTTCAACAATCCTATGTTCGGGAATTGGACCACCCAAAGGAAAAGCATCATTAACAATAGCATTTAGCTTTGCATTGAATTATCAAAGGTCTCATCTTCTTCCATCTTAACATTTTCAAAGGCTGTATTCAACTGTTGAAGTTTTGAGTGTTGGACAGTGTTAGCACCCTCATGCACAGTCTGCATAATATCCCATGCTTATTTTGACGTAGTACAAGTAGAAATTCTTCGAAACTTAGACATAGTCACACCACTATAAATAGCATTAAACTCCCTATAATTGCATGTAGAAGCCAACTCTTCTTCCTTAGTCCACTGTAGGGCTGTTAAAATGCCACACGACCCGTTAATAAGACACAAACCCACATGATATTAACAGGTTCGAGTGGGCTCTTAATGGGTTCGGGCTATTAATAGGTCGAACCCATTAACATTTTAATTTAACATGTTGCGTACGAATTAAACCAGTGACCCGTCAACAACCCGCTTAACTTGTTAGAAATTTTTTAGTCCCTAAGTGTAGCTAGAATTAACTTATATTCATAAAGAAGAAATTGAAATTTATTATTTTAGTGTGGGATTTTAGGTGGGATCCACTCGAGATCCTCACTTACAATTTCGTGTGGCTTATATATTTTTCTCCTTATATATTTTTGTATGATTTTCTTTTAATTTTCAAAATGACTTAATTGCTTAACGGGTTGGGTCGTGTAACCCACTAAATTAACGAGTCGTGGTCAGGTTGGATTTTTTGACCCGTTTAGTTAACGGGTCGTGTACAGGTTGAGGTGATTTTAACACGAATTCTTTAACCCGTAACTCGAATTCATTAACACGACACGATTGTAGTCCATTGTTCCACATATTTGGATACAATTACCCCCATTAATAGTAACAGTGTGCAATGAGTATCCATTCACGATAGATTTTTAGACTTTAATATCAACTGCTATTAAAAAGCCAACCAATCTGGCTTTCCAATAAGTATAATTAGTGTCATCCAATAAAGGAGGCTTATTGGTTGAAGTGCCTTCACGGTAGATATTCATTCTAGCAAAACATAAGATCTACGTAATAAAATAGTGCAACCCGCTCTGTAACCAATTGAAAGTTACTAGAATGGAATGAGTAACCTAGTCCAAATACCAATGCATGGTGGAACTAATTAACCAAATAAGATAGAACTAGCAAATATATCTACCAAGCAATCACTACAAAAAAGCAGACACGTAATATAATGTGGAAATCCTATCTAGGGAGAAAAACCACGATCAAAGAAACCAACCACTATTGAACAGTTACAAAATATACTCACAACTCCTTTATCCCAGTCAGTACGTCAACCTAAAGACTGTAGTTGTTATTTCACAACTCCTTGCTGTCACGACTACTCGTCGTGCACCACTCCCCATTCTTGATCCTCCAATAATCACCTTGAGAAACAAGATGAACCAAATCATCTACAGGGAAGTAGAAGCTTAAAACCTTCTAGAGCAGCTCCTCAAAACAATCTCTCTATGATATCTATGGAGAAAAAGTCTCTCTTAGATCTCTTTTGCTCAGAATGATGAGAGAGGTGCTAATTATGTTTGGGTTGAGAGAAGCACCCAATATATAGCCCAAAACTCGTACAAGAGTACTTTGAACCCCAATAGGACTCAAATTGGGAAACACCAGTCTCAAAAGGAAACCAACCCGCAACCCACTTCTGAAAATTTCCCGCCATCCGATCGATCGGGTCAAGCCTCTGTCTCTGAAATTTTTCTCTACCAATACTGCTAACTGGGACCTGACAAACACCCACCAATCCGACCACTGTCCGATCGATCGGGCCCCGTGGGTTCACCCAAACTTCTTTTGATGTCTCTCTTCACTTCAGCTCTTATGGTGACACAACCACAGTCCTTTCTAAAAATAAATAGAAAAATATAACTCAATGGACCCAGAGTTTTGTCCAACCCATGAATTAGCCAACACATAAAACACTAACAGGGACCCATACCTAAGAAAGTTTCTGTTACAAATCCATTGAAATTTTAAGCAATGTTGTGTTTGTCATGACAAAATTATTATGTTTTACTTTTTACAGGCCTATTTCATTGGATAGAATACTTAGGAATTCATTGTATTTTTTATTTTATTTTTGGCTCAAAGGTAAACTTTGTATTAAGCAGAAAGAAGAGCTACAAGAGAGAAAATCTCCCAAGAGAAAACCAAAAATGGAGGCTAGAGGAAACCTGCGATGGGCAGGGTACCTAACTCCCATGAGAAAGAAGGAGAGAATATAATAAGAAGATAGGCTACAGGGACTGTCCAAAAAGAACAAAGAAACACCAAAAAATGCTCTACAAAGAGAGAAAAAAGATCAGAACCTAGACAGAAATATATCAATTCAACACAGTCATTGCCATTCCTTGCAGACGATCCTTGAAGATGGACTTTGCTCTCTCCATAGAGGGCTTTCTAGAATTGAACTTGAGATCATTCTGGATGAACCATAAAACATGGATAAGATGGAAGAAAATTGTTGCAGCCCTCTTCCTACCTAAGGCATCTTTGCCTTTGGATATAAGGTCCAAGATAGTTATGGCAGAGAGATAGTAGGGTGGCTGAGAACAAGACGGAAAAAGAATCCAATTCCAAAGCTGAGAAGCCATATCGCAGGAGAAGAGGAGATGCACATCCATTTCCTCTTCCATACAGCAATTAGAGCATCTAGATGCCAATGACAATCCCTTCTGCTTCGCCTATTGCTCTGTAGGAGTTCTCCTTAGCATTAACCTCCAACTGAAGCAAGCCAGCCTTAGAATACTTAGAAATTCATTGTCAAATGAGGTGAGGAGTGGAGTATATGATGTGAAGGCTAAAAAAGGATATTAGGTAGTGATATAAGTGCAACATGAACCCTCATTTTCTTAGGATTTTACTCATGAGGATGGTGGATGGGTATTCAATTTCCCACCACCCCTTGCATCATTTTCTATTTGAGGGGAGATAATTTTACAGTCATTTTCAAAAACTCAGATTTTTTTATTCAATTTTAACTATTTCTAGAATACATATGAATTGAATACATAGTGCTTCGTGCCCTAAATGGTTAATATATATATATAATGACCATCAAATTACCTTTTCTATTATGGAAATTGAATTAAAGGAAGATGGAAAATGAATATCCGGCCATCACCCTTGTAATTCAAATTCTAGGAAAGTCATGGTCGGATCTACATTGCTACATCATGTCCTTTTTTTTCGTTTAAATGTAAATGGTGTATGTTAAGAGTGAACTTAAGGATCTGACTAGTGAATGGCTTCAAAATATTACTTAGAGGAAAAGAGATCTTGTAAAAATATATTCTAAATCCACTGTGAAGAAATGCTCTGAGACCATTTTTTAGAAACATAAAGGTGTGGAGAGTGTGTTTTTGTGTATGTGGGGTTGTACAGCTAAAGGGCCGTACAGAGCCCCTACTCTAAATCAAATGAACAAAACATTTGTATGTAAATCAAACTTTAAGATAACAAGAGATTTCTCTACACCAACACTTGGACAATCTACTAGACCTTCACCACACACACTCTTGGTTCACACCCTTTCTTCACACACTTTCTAATGCAGGAGCACCGATAGTCCCCACATTTGTGGGCCACATGTGGGACCGATTGAAACCTAAGAGAAGTTCTTATTTTTTATTATTTCTAATGTTAGTGAGGAGTGTAATTAGAATTAGGCTTCTAATTTTAGTAGGAAACAAGATAAAAAAAAAAAAAAAAAACCAACCAAAATTACAAGCCTAATTCTAATTACATTCCTCACTGTAGGCACGACGAAAATCATGAGCCAAAATTAACTGCTACGGGTCCACGGGCTTTTAACGGATTATAGGAGGGCCCACAGTGAAGGAAGAAGATTTATAAAAGAAAGACATTCTCTACCAGAGGGGGAGTCCCGCTTCCGCCAGATTGGCGAAGGAGGGTTGGAAACTTTGCCTTCGCTCAAATGATCAAGAAAAGGGGGAATGGAGAAGACTCCTCAGCAGACACGCCCCAATTTTGTTATACTGCCAGAGGCAAGGAGAAGAAGGCAGAAGATGCAATCGACTCTAGGAACCCTGCCTTCGTCTACAGACAAAGGTAGGTGAAAAGAGAGGACGGCACGTGAGGAGAACCCTATAAATTAAAAAGAGGGGCACCAATCCCAAGAGAGGGAGGAATGTTGTGTATGGGAAACCCTATCTACGGGAGAAAAAGGTGTTCCTAATTGCCTTCTTCCCTTCTAGAAGAGATCATCCCTGTAATCTCTTTGTAAACAGGAGTACTGGCATTCCGAATCCCGGACAGACCAGAAGCTTAGTGTGAAGCCTGGGATCTCTAGCTGTTGAGATAGAATTGTCATACGCATGCACTTTTCTTCTTTCACATTTACACTATTACACTTTATATTTCTTTTCTGTTTACACTCACTAACATTAGAAATAATTAAAAATTTAGACTTCTCTTAGGCTTCAATCAGTCCAACATGTGGCCCATGAATGTGGGGACTATTGGTGCTACTACCTCACTTTCTTCACACACACACACAACACAACCTTATATAGATTACCAAAGGAAACCTCCAAAAGACATGACTCTACATATATCAAGACAACAATAAAAACCCATGACCTTTAGCTTTTCTAGATGACCTTTGACCTTTACACTTTCCAAAATGACTTGGTTTCTTTAGGAGATTTCTTGATTTTCTCATTGGAATATTAAAAGTAATAACCCCAACAGATCTGGTCTTTCAAAAGTATGAGAGATTTCGACAGGGATAGAGTTGGGTTTCTAAAAAAAACACTTCATTCCTAGATCTCCATGAGGAGTAGATTGCTACAAAGAAGACCAACGCAATGAATTTCCTAGCATAAGAATCAAAATCAAAAGAAAAGATGTGCAAACAAAACGCAGTCACTCACTTGCTCCTGCCAATTCTAGAATCCATTTCCATAAAAAAACTTGCGTAAGAGCACCCATGAAAAACATGAAAGTCGTAGGTGCATTGAGGTCCCCAAACCAGAGGATCCAATTCTTCATTGATGACCTTGAGCGAACCAAATCCTAAGCTGGAACAGAGAAGGTTGTCTCTTGTAAGAGCTTCAGGTAATTGAGTTTTGTAGGCTTGAGAAATATTGCAAAAAATGTCTTCTGGCAAATTTTCAGGGAAGGACTAGGAATTGTTGAGGATGATGGAGGAGAGTATGGTGTTCCTGGAAAACAGATGTGCTTTTGAAGTACCTGTTATTGAACTAGGTGAACCTGAGGGAAGAGGAAGTCATTACCATCTAGCCTATTTTGATCAGCGAAATTGGTTTCTTTTGATTGGGAGAGGACCTACTGACCAAATGAAATCTTTTATGAGATTTTCAATTTCCACACGGCGGATAGAAGGGAGAGCAAGAACCATCTGCATGTGGGTAGGAAGGGAACTAAGAACATGCTTAGCAGCCACTACTCTACCTGCAAAACGAAAGGAGGCTGCTCTTCCAACCAGTAAGACAATGCAAAATTCTTTCAAGCAAAGGAGAACAGAATGATTTTTTCGCTTCTTCTTCGACTTTCGTTGTCTAACAAAGGCGCATCCCCTTATTGATCTTTAGAGTTCAAAGACACATTGAAGGCGTGTATGAAGATTTCTTATGATTGCATCAGCCCTAGGGGATCCATCTGCCCTAGAAGGCATTGACGGGAAAGAGATTAACTACATAATCCATCTGCCCTAGTTTTCATGGTTACATGGAGACTTAAGGATTTCCACACACACCCCCATCCCCCGGATGACTCTAATCCATCTGCCCTCCATTCTCAATTGGCTACCATGATCATGTACGTCGGCGGTGATCAAGAAACAATATTTTCTGTGCTCGTGATGGCTTTGCACAAAGGACAAGAGTCTTCCCTTCCTACTGATATTCCATCAGACATGATGGTTGCTGCCAGGTTGCGTCTCAAGCATAGAGATGAATAAACGTTGAATTTTGGGCGGAACTTTTTCCATTCCCCAAATCCTTCCTCGGGTTCTTTAGTTAAACATGTGGCTCCTAAGATGGATGTATCTGTCAAGGATCCACCTATTCAAACACGTGAGCTTACAAGTTCGGATTTGGCACTTGGTATTGTTATTGACGAGGTGCAATAGGCTATTACAAATCCGCTTCTTCAATCAAGTTTGGATAATCGTTCTTCTCCTACACATATGCAATCACGTGATGCCAAATTGCAAAAGGCTTCATCATCTTTTGAGATAGTCTCTTGCAAGGATGGTCCTCCAATAAGTCAGGTAGATAAGCCAAGATGGACTTCCTTATTCAAACAGACAGATGACAATATCAGATCTCTTTCTTTCTTTGAACATCCTATCCCTGGAGAACTCAATGCCAAAATTAATCAGGTTGATGTTAAAGACTCAATAGCTCAATGGAAGAATTCGTTGGCTGGTTACTTTGTACGGAAGCAGCCTCATGTAAATGCTTTTAAATTTGCCTTTTCAAATGCGCCACATAGGATTTTTAGGTCTTTCCTATGGAAGATGGATTTTTTTTTTCTCTTTAAATTTGCTACCTATGCTAATAGCTAGAAAGTCCTAGAAGATGGGCCCTTGTTTGTAAATGGGCACCCTCTGGTGCTAAAAAGATGGGGAGTGGACATAATTATGCAAAAGAGTGATTTCAAATATGTTGAGGTCAACGTCCACCCTCACTCTTGAGCGGTCATAATTGTGGTTGAGCCCTCGCCCTCACCATAAAACCATTGTCGTGACATTTCCCATCACCAATTGGTTTTAGGATAAGTGGTAGCTCAATGGGGTGTAAGATCCTATAAGTAGTATCAGAGCCTGGTAGGTCGGGTGTTCGATTCACGGGATACGCATTTTGCGAATTGTGCAGCAAGAGTCGCGGCGGATGTGCCCTTGAGGAAGGGATTGTTGAGGTCAACGTCCACCCTCGCTCTTGAGCGGTCATAATTGTGGTTGGGCCCTCGCCCTCACCATAAACCCATTGTTGTGACATTTCCCATCACCAATTGGTTTTAGGATAAGTGGTAGCTCAATGGGGTGTAAGATCCTACAAAATCCATCCCAATTTGGGTGAAATTCCCAAATCTTAATTTTTGTTTTAGCTCAAAATCAGCATTGAGAAAATTTTTCAAGTTTGATAGGTGTTCCCCTTTACATGGATCATTCCACAGCTACTGGACACGGATTGCCTTTGCATGCGTTTGTATTGAGGTAAATGTTGACTCACCATTACCAGATGAAGTTTTCATCACCTATAATGACAAAACCATAGTACAGACTGTGGAATATGCATGGAGGCCATCTCCATGTACAAAGTGCAGCACATTTAGTCACAGTGACGAGACCTGTGCTCTCAAGCCAAAGGTTAAACAAGTCTGCACTACTAAAAAAAAGGGTTTTTATATCGGCTAAAAACCGATATAAAAGACCTATTATATCGGTTTTTCTGTAAACTTCAAACCGATATAAGTACCCCTGATATAATAAACAACTATAACCGATATAATATGTGTATTATTTCATATCGTTTTTTGGACAACTGATGTCTTTTGAACCTGAAATAATAACACATATTACTGTAAAACCGATATAAAAACCAGTGAAACCGATATAAAAAATATTTATAATATCGGTTTTTGGACAACTGATGTCTTTTGAACATGAAATTATAACGCATATTACTGTAAAACTGATATATAAAAGCGTGAAACCGATATAATTTTTTATATAATATCAGTTAAAAATGGCTTTGTTATATCGGTTTTTTGAACCTGAAATTATAATTGTATTATATCGTTTGTTCTATAACCGATATAATATTATATATGTTTTTTATTTTTTTAAATCAAAAGAATTTGCATTGCTGCAGTATCCTTGCAGTACACTGTAGACCAATAAAACTTTGCACTATATATACAAAGTGATCATAACTAATAACTAACATAAAGCTTGACTAGACAAATCCCTATGGATCATATATAGTATATATCTACATTATATAGTATAATCTTCTTGCATGTGGTGGCTATCATTAGATGGTTGGAAAGGTGCATATATATATATATATATATATACTAGTGAAGCCCTGCACGTGCAATCTCCAAGTAATTCATATAGAAGAAATCCTTTGGTGATACCTATTAGACTGGACCGAATTTATTCAGACTTCAGAAAATTTGAGTTTTTATCAAGTAATGAAAACAAGTAGAATCCCAGTTCAAAATAAGCAAAGACATGCTCATCCTTCAAGAAATTCTGTTAATTATGCTGTTTGTTGAGAATAGTTGGAAAGAATAAAAGAAGTTGAGAAGAGTTGGAAGGAACACAAGAAAAAATTAAGAGGGTGCTATTCTTAGATGCAACAAAAGGTCAACCACAAGTATGGGCTACAACTAATCAAAAGAAGCAGACAAACTTTCCATGATTCAGTTACATTATAACAGCTTCAACAATCCTGTTATGTAAAACCACCGGCTCCAACATTCCAAACCAGCTACAGATCATTGTTGGAGACATTTCAACAATATGAATAAAATTATAAAATATCTTTTTCCCCTTTAATTCTTACAGAGAATCACATCATTTGCTGATGACCATAACATTAGCAACAACAATAAGACAATTAGGAAAAAGGAGGAGAAGAAGAATTATGGCCTAGTTCCACAACAAAAGGATGAGCAAATCCTCCTAGTGGCAAGTTATCAGTCATCTGCTTTCTATTTATAATATGTACAAGATTCCAGTTGTACCATGGAAACAACCAGTTTCATGAATTCAAGAAAAAAAGAAAAGAATAAATGTATACTCTGTGCAAAAACCAATCACCTTGGTAGGAAAAGAAGCATATCTCGCTCAAACACCTTTTAAATGGAGAGAGGAAAAAATATGAATTTCCAGTATTTGACAGATTTGAATTACATTCCCCAAAAGGGCAAAAGTTGATAATCACATCACTTGGAAAGATACTGTTTCCAATAACAACACATGGCATCTCACAAGTTGTAACAATGAAAGAGTGAAAAAAAAATAATAATAACTTAACTGCTCCATTTATTGTGTTGTTGAAAGATTCGGCTAATATAAAATGGCATCAATGGTTCTTGAGTCTTTACTTGAGACTTCTATTGATCCTTTGCTGCAATAGTAGGCATATAATGCAAGTTCTACGATTCCCAAAAAATTCCAACCTCATTTGGGACCTGAAATTTATGTAAAACAATTTCAAATTCATGGTAAATAGAACCAAGTAAAAAAAATTGTATGAGTAAATATATTACATTATTTAATGAGAAAAAAAGATATGTGATACACTTACTTAAATGAAAAGGTCATGCTTGAGCACTCCATATGCAAAGAATGAGATGCTCATCAAGAACGTAGAAAGTGAAAGATAAAATGGCATAAATTCCACAACAGTAAGCATGCTAACATTTGGGAGTCAGTGGTTCAACCTGTGTAATAGGATAATAAATAGTTTCCAATGAACATACTATGATCAATAGCAGGGAAGCAAACATGGATATAAGAGTAGCAAAATTCGAAGATCCAACAAAGACTTATCGCATATGACATATTACCCTCATGCTAAGAAATGCAATGAATGCAAATACACCAAAAAACCACAACCAATAATCCAACCATCTTCACCTCCCAACAATATTTGGAGAAAATGAGTAACAAAACCAAGCAAATCAAAAACCCAAAGAATTAGAAGAAAAGGTGACAGGAAGATTAAGTGGAGAAAGTTTACCTTTTTTCGCCTTCTTGACATATATGATAAATATGATTATGTATATCAACTGGAAAGTGGCCCCAGTGCAATTGATAGTAGCAACCAAGATAATACCCGATGATATCATAGGAAGGCCATACTAAAGGGTGATCAAGTAGTTAGATAGGGCATATATGTAGGGCAACCCTGAAAATTGTTCAGTAAACCTATTCCTAACAATTCGCTGAAATGTTGGTCGGAATGTACAATGGGAAATATTAACCAGAGTGTTAAAGATAATTCATTTTTATCCTTTTGCAAATGCAATAAATTAAAGATGAAGGAAAACTTACATTGGTGATATGAACCACCCAAAAGTGAAGATGTTCCCTGTATGCAAAACACCCAGATGGTTATCCAATTCCTTACTAAATGCAAGGATTGTGAGCATCATTTTAGAAAAAACATGTCTTTACTGTGAGCAGGGGTGTAGGGGTAAGAATGACAATGCCTAAAATATAGGGAATTGAGAACTCATGCCACTGGAGAGTCCTTGCAAATAAAGATAGAGGAACTTCCTGAAGTTGAGGCTGCTTTTGTTCATCTTGACTACTTGAGATGAGTGCATCAAATTGTCGAGGTAAAATCAGATCAGTCCTGCCTATTATCTAGTGTAAAGATGATGAAAGGAAGGTATTCATTCCCATTAAACAGAGGTAGGCATCACACCCCAACCAACAAAGACCCCGAAAGATGATAAAGAAGGATGGAAACTTGATATTTGGAAATGAAATGAATGACTGTTTTTTTACATGAAGAGATGATGATGGAACATACCGAAGATATTAATCCCAAGTTGAGTGTAGATCAGAGAGAACAGAACCATCCACAAAATGTATAAACCAATTGGTAGTATAGAGGGTTATTGCTATAGTAAACAAGATAATACAACAAATTGTAAAAGAAGAGTAACGAAAAAGAGCATGATCACTGTCAATCAATAATCTCACTCAATTCTATTATTTTGAACAAGTGGAAAATAAGCTCCCTTGAAAGCAACAATATGAGGCCCTTATGTGTAAATGAATGTACAGATTTACCATGTTTGTAGAAGTACACAAAATATCTCATATCAACACCAACCTGTCAGATATTTAGAACAACCAAAATTTCTATTAGTTATGATGATTTGGAAACTTGGAATCTGTGGGTCCTTTTTTGATATATGAGAATTTTTTTAATACAAATTATTTTAGAACTCATCTCACTCTAATTTAGAGGAGTTTTTTAGCCTAGAAAATCTAAAATTCTCTTCTTATGAAGTTGAATAGCTCACTGGTTCTTTCATAAGTATAAATAGTGTTTGGTTCATTTTATTCCTCTACTTTCCTAAGTTCATGTAAGATTTATTTTTTGTCATTTCATTCTCTATAACTTGCATTTGCATGTTAATGGACCTGGACATAACTTCTTTTTTTCTCACACATGATTAGGGCAAAACCACTAACCAATCTGAATAGAGATCAACTCTCCAGCCATGTTTTCCTTTAAGATTAGTCTAAAAGTTAGCCCCAAAGAAGCACCAAATTGTAAGATTCGTTAAAATATTTTGATCTAATTTTAGATACAAACTCAATTTTTAACTGAAAACAATGCAATATATGTTCAACTATGAAACCATTTTTAAACACATGATATACAATTAATGTCTCCAAAATAATACCTGAGAAAGGCCCTTGATTATAGAACCAATATATGGAATGGCAAACCAATAAATCTTTTAATCAATCAGCTAGCAAGTCTGCAATTATGTAGAATGCGTTCAGAGCAAGTCAGGATAACCCAAGAACATAAAATATGTTTGAAATCAAATTACAGTATTTCAATGTTTTCAAAATCAAATTGAGACATACATATAAAAGACAAAGTCAATGTGGGTGCCATTTACCTAGACTTAATGGCCACAAGCAAAAGAGCTGTAATGGATAATGGATTTACATTTAAACTCACTTGCCCCATTTGGATTTGTTAGCTTTTGATTTTCTATTAGAAGATGAAGTGACTTGTAGAGGATGAGTACTGCAGAGGGGTTGCAATGGACAATGGATTTAATTCAGCGCTGCTTTTGATTCTGTTAGTTGGGGGTGTTGTTTCTTTCATATGGATCTATATATGCTGATGATAATGGACTGATTCACAAAAAGTTCTTAATTTTTCCTTCATTGCTATTTCGGTCTTCTTTTGTTTTTGTAGAGCAATTGTTGCCATAAATACGTCTAAAGGAGTTTGCTTGCACAAAGGGGAAATGTGGCCAAATGTGAATTGAGGGATGGAGAGTGTGGAACTAGTGGTTTGCAGGTTGCTACTAGTGTCTAGCTCACTTGCTATTATTGATAAAATCTATGGAAGTTTAACATGGATGATGAGATGCTACTTCACCCTCCCCTTCCCTCAAATATGTTAAGATGATAATGATTAAGAGCTGTGGTGAAAAAAAATGGGGAAGGAGAAACTGGGGGTTGGGGGAGGGTAGAGTTATGTGGTCATGGGAGGGGAGGTTTGATCATGGGTCAATCTTAGGCCGCAAGCAATGAAAGAAATCTTCACTAAGGACCTGTAAGAACCGCCAAGATGAAACTGAAAAAAAAAAAAAAAATCTTCAAATCAAAGTATATATTCACATGTCCTCTAAATTAGGGTCCTGTCATTGGCCAGCATCCATCACTCTGTATTTTTTTTCCTCTTCTTTCTATGGATGGGTTTCTCTGTTATACTCTTATGCTTGCCTTCTATTGGTTTTTAGTACCTGCTTTGCCTTATACCAAAATGATCCACATCTAATGCTTTGGCTTAAGATGCATTAATGTGTCCAGCAAAAATCCAGCATCTTATACAAAGAGTGCATAGATAATTTGATCATTCATTTTTGAATGCCACATAATGTAGATGAATATTTATTTGTAATAAGTTGCAGGACAGGACATGGAGATTATATAGTACTTTATAAATATATATAACTCATAGCTTGTGATGGAATTGATCAACAAGTCACCAAAATAATCTGGATATGGAAAAGGGAAAAAAAGAATAGAATTAAGTGCATTGCCTTCATATCATTACTGATCAATGATAAGAATTACATTATTCGAATTCATCAAGTGCATTTGGGTTGAGAATATTTAACAAGTTCATCCATTTGTAACATCAAATCAACCAGGTAATTCTCCAAAGCAGGATGTTTACTTGGACTTTAATAATCAATTCTATTTAAGACAGATGGTAAACATTCAAAATACTAATACATGAATATAAATCAAGCTAACTGAAGGAAAAACCAGGAATACACTTACAAGGGATAAGCTAGAGTCACCAAGGGCCTGCACATCAAACAGAAAACAAGAAGCTAGAAAAAAGAAAAACAAATAAAATCACCATCCTGAGAATCAGAAATGTATACCAATATTTATGAAATCCCAAAAATTACATAACATAAGCATTATTAATCTTGAAAAGAAATAAAGGGTGGGGTATATTGGTTTTTTTAATTATTTAACAAATCAACTTAAAACCAAAATCACAAAAGAACATGTGAAAAGGAGGGGGGGGGGGGGGGCGGCGTGGGTGGTGAGGACGTTAGTCCATGTTGGCAGCAAGGGAGAAAATAAAACCAAATAAAGAAAGGGAGGGAGAAATGGTGGAATGGGTGGGGGTAATTTCGTTGGCAGCAAGGAGGGTGGAGTGAGAGATGAGAGAAAAAGAAAGAAAGAGAAACAGAGAGAATGAAAGAGAGAAACAGAGAATGAATGAAGAAAGGAAAAAGGGGAAAAAGAGAGAGAGATGGGGTAGGCTGGGTTTGGTGGTGGCCGGCGCAGGTGATCATGGAGGTCGCCGACGGCGACGGGGCTGACGCCGGGACGGTGGGGCAGCGAGGTGTTGGGTGAAGGAGAGATGAATGAGAGATGAGAGAGTAGAGAAGAGAGGGGAGAAAGAGAGCTTGGTGGTGGTGATCGCCGGAGATGGGGGAGCTCGGCGACGATGGCAGCACGCCATGAGAGAGGGAGAACGAGGGAGATGAGATGAGAGAAGAAGAGGGATGAGGGGCTGCTGCTGGGAGTGAAAATGAGAAGCGAGGAATGGGTTTGCCCTATGAAAGGAAAAAGGGGAAAAAGGGGAAATGGGTGGGGGGTTTTGCACGTGGTATAGAGGGGGGCGGGGGGGGGGGGCGGCCGGGGGGGCCACATGGGATGAGATGGGAATTAATAAAATGGGCTTTGATGGGCACGGGTCAGGTCAGGTTTTGGGTCGGGTTCGAGGGTTCGGATCGAAATGCAACAAAAGGATAAAATCTGGGAAATTAGGTAATCTACCCGATGGTGCCAAAATCTCGAAAAGCGGAAAATACTAAAAAGCCCTCGGAACTTTCCGGAAATAGCGACACACACCCCTACTGTACCCAAATGTGCTCGGATCTCAACCCAACTTCGCACGCGAGATCCTAATGATTAATCGGACCTATTTGGCTTATAAATGAGCTTAATTATCTAAAAATAAGTAAAGAGTCAACGCAAATGCAAAATAATTGTCTCTAATGAGCTAAAATAATTGGCGCCAATGCAAATGAAGTTGGCGCCTTATTTTTGCAGACGAAATTTTTTTTTCGTCTCCTATACTTTTGAAAAAAATGAAAACAAATGACAAAATTTATATTTCGTCCTCTTTGGGTGTTCTTTTAAGATAAAAAAAAAAAAATTGTCATCAAATTTCGTTCACAACAGCCTAGATTTCTTGTAGTGTGTAAATTAAAGGCTAACAGAGCAAATGAGTTTAAAACGATATTAAAAACTCTAAAATATTATATCGGTTTAAATATTTGTGATATAAAATGGTTACCTTAATATATCGGTTTAAGTCCACCCGATATCTGAAAGTAGCAACCGATATTACAAAACTTAAACTGATATAAGATATTTTGGGGCAGCATATTATATCGGTTTTACTAATAACCGATATTAAGGGATTTTAAAACCGATATAAAATCATTGTTTTTTAGTAGTGCTGGGTCCAAAAGGATAATAATAATGGGGAAATGTCTAATGGCCCTCTTACTCCCCCTACAGAGACAATAGGGGCAAAAGGTGATCCTTCTCCTAAAATCAATGAAGTAAGTAGTGTTGGTGATCACAATGATAGATTCCAACAAAAGAAAACTACTCATCAAAGATCTACTAGTCCCACGGAAAAAAATACAGGAAGCTCACCAAAAGCTCCATCCGATAGAAATTCATTTGTAATCATTTATGGCCTATTTTAAACTTGTTTTCATTGGCCTGTTTTTTGTACTTTTAGCTATTATCTTTTGAATGTTTAATGGGGGATGTGGAGGATCTTCACCAGATGATCCTACCTTGCTATATATTTGCCTCTTTTTTGAATGAATACTGCTTACCATTGAAAAAAAATATTTTTTTAGGACTGCCTATGAAGAGAGGAACACCAAATATTTGGAAAGGTTGTGAGAAAATGAGATTTCAAGAATGGAGGCCATTAGTTTTTTACAATGGGGTTTGCGTTTGCCTATGATGAGATTACTCTTTTGCAAATTGAAAATGTGGCCAGTAGCTTCTTTGTAGATGGACAAATGTTCTTACTTATTAGGGTTAAATGTAATAAATGCATGTCTCAGCAATCTTGCGACCTTAAAAATACCCATTTTTATGCATATACATAGAGTTCAGCTTTTATGTTTTAACTCCTAGTCAAGTATATAAATGGGACAAGAACTGGTAGACCAAAAGGCCCAGTGAGTGGGAGCCAGGAATGCGAAAGTGGGGAGAGCTAGGTCCCCATTCATACACCAAAAAATCTACACAATACTTTCTGTGATTTCCATAAAAGTCAACATATGTATATACATGCTCTATTATTTTAATTAAATAACACAAACAACAGTGAGAGACCACACACACTAGTCTCACTGCTATGATCTAATATATGATCATGTCCTTAAAACACTGGACAACCTTTCGCAACTATCCCAGGGGCAGTGGGGCAATGGGCCAGAGGGCAGTGATCATCTAACTCTAAGCCCCACCAGGTTACCCCAAATACATTTTTAAATTGGAGAGTAAAATAGATAAGGACTGCCATGAAAGCAACCCCGGCATCTAGACCAGCTGATAGAATATAGTTGTGTCTGGCCCACCAATGCTTGAACCTCCTGTACACAACAAAGTTGAAGATGAAGCCTACTGCACCCCAACTTAAGTAGTTTACTGCTCTTGCAGGGGGCATCGGTCCTGTAGCCCCTAATATGATGGGAAAATTGATCAGCGTGATCCACTTTGCCTTTGGGAACATGCGCGAGAGACCCCACACCAGCACAGGCAATAGCAAGCCAATGAGGAAGAACCAGTTCATCTTCGAGTACAGACCCAGGTCTGCGAACATTCGAAGAGGACCTACAACACCCCAAATGATGGACGCATTGTAGAACACATCATCACCAGGACATGTCCAGGGACTCCCTTCGGGCAATTTGTCCGGTTCGCAGATGTTCTCAACTGTCGTCAGGAGCCACCATGCAGTACCATAGTAGATTGATGTAGAGACAAATGTGCCCGACAACTGAATCAATCGAGGAAACCATGGGACAAGTATTTGAGATATATCAAACAAGTAAGAATGTATAGAGAGATGTCAGAGATGTCATGATCAAACTAGTAAGAGTGTGCCATACACTTACTCAAATAGGTAGAGCTTGCATTCCAGAGTGGAAAAGTTTTGCTTTACCTGAACAAAGAACATGGACCTCGGAGGAATCTTCATGTAGTGCCCAAGCTTGAAATCTGAGAGGAAGCTCATTGCCTGTGACATACTGATATAACCATAGGTCTTGAAAGCTACATTCGCAAGCGGCTTGCCAGGGTACAAGTAACCAATGATTAATTCTGTAATTACATTTAGCCCCAGTTGCTGTAAGGAAAGATTAGCAAAATTAGTAAAGTAAAAACTTTGTCCGAAAATGCAAAAAAATAAAAATAAAAAGCGCTTGTGCCAGGTTTTATTACTTACAGTTGCAAATTAAGGATCGTACCAACACATCTGCCCGTCAATTTAGACAACTAAATAGATTGAACACAGATGAAACTCAGGAATATCTAGTGTTCCTGAGAGGCCTTTTTTTGGTTTCCATAGGATACATATAAATTCATGGTTAAAAAAGCTCCACCAAAGAATTATTATTGAGGTGAAGAGTGAATGATAAATAGTGAAGAGTGAATGATGTAAGGTAAATATGTAGACAGGAGTTTGTATTTTCTAGGGTTTGAATAATTAGGTCATGACTGAGTATTCATTTCCCATCTTCTATGGACACAATTTCTTATTAAAGGGGAGGTTATTTTGCTATCATTCATCTTTGATTCTTTATTTTTAACCCCTATAAAATAATTAAAGTGTCAAAATTCTAGAAATTCATTACATGAAACAAACAGGCCCTAGTGTAATATAGTTTGATATATAATTTTGCAACATTTATATTAAATATAGAATTTTATTTTATATTCCTTAGCAGATCTAAGAGATTAATCGGTCATTGATCGGATTGTTTGGTTCAATAAGAAAATACTATCAATTGAACAATTGCATGACATCTATCATACTGTTGTCAAGAGCTACCTGGTTTGTTGTAGCTTGAATGATTCCAATTGGGAGAGTGAAGAATAGAGCTATAGCCGCGGCGAGAAAGAGACCCCAGTAAGGAAGTTGCACCTGCTTTCCAAAGCCTTCACAAGTTAAAAGCGCAAGACCACTAACAACAACTAGGATTATGTAAAACCACCATTGGGGAACAATAGGATAGTTTTTTTTCATCATTCTGGTGTGGATGTCTTCATACTTTCTTTTGTAGGAAGACATGGTTTGTGTCCAAATTGTCCTGCAAGAACAAAATAGATGGTATTTTAGACATAATATTTATTTATTTATTTTGTTAAGTTGGGCTACTAGTAAGTAGTGATACTTGCAAGTGGAAGACTCTATGATCGGTCAACGGACATGTGCGAGATACAAAGGTGCCAACACCATTCAAGCATGAGTGTGTTGGCTTCTGAACATAGTATTTTAAGATATTAACTTGATATAGAAATTAGAAGACAGTTAAAAAACCTTTTTTTAAATAAATAACCTAAAATGTTGATAAATATCCTAGTAAATTCATAGGAATGAAATTTAAATATAGAAAAGGAATTTAATGAAATAAATTTCCCAAGCACTCGCACATTTTATGCATTCTTTAAAGAGATAATGCCCAAACAGTTCATTTAGGAAGTGCTTTTAATAATTATCAAAGAGAAGCTGGAAGTTTTAGACCTTTTTTAGGAATGGTTCGTGAGTTGTGATAGAGTTGGACAATTAATTAGATGAAGTTTCAGTTGCATTTGTACCATCCATGGTTATCGTAGACAATGCCATTTACTGCATTAACCCAAGCAACAAATGAGAAAAAAGAGAAAGAAATAACAATTACCTTCCATGGAAGACTGCAACATGAGAAATTGTGGCAGCAAGCGTCGCAAAAGACAACCCATACGCGAATACAAAATAGATGCTAAGGTTGATCTTACTATAATCATCATATGCCTCTTTATTAAAATCGAAGGTCGCTGGGTTCATAATTCGTGAAATATTGTAATCCCGCCCGTTACCATCAAACACGTGCGAAGAAAAGATTGGAAATCGCTTTGCTTGGTATGAATTAGTCCAGTAAGCAGTAGGGATCAATATGTAAAGAACAATGAAGAAACCAGCCATCACATTCAAAATAGCATGGAATGGGGTTGCCAAAGGACTTCCTAAGAAGCCAGCTACAGTATTCCAGTCGAGGCCAAAAGAACCGATGCCTAGGCCATAGATACCAGAGCCAATTTGTTGGGCTGTAACGGAATTTGGCCAAATCCAACAAATGAATGAGAGGGCAGTTATGGAAGGGAAGAGATAGTTGGGGACAATGTAGTAACAGAAGCTTGTGATCAGGACTATCAGAAAGAACTGGAGTCTTGTCAGTCCTCCCTTAGGCCTCCTCTCTGTATCATGCAATGCCCTGCAAATTTACAAGAAATGTTAGTAGTTACATTTTCAAGAGTAATTTGAGATCATGTTTGTGTTTGTGTGTGTTGTGTGTGTGTTTTTTCTTCTTATTTATCCTACAACTTAATGTAAGCTATTTAATGAGTATGATGTATCCTGAGAGAGACCTGAATAAGGAGACCTGAACAAGGTTGGCCGGCCACCACATATAAGGAGAATCAACAAGGAACTTTCTGAAGAGTCCAGCCCAACCATATCCAAGCATCTAACACTCAACAAAAAAAATATATACAATAATCAGCACACTCTAGTGTAGAATTAGATTTTGGACAGAAAAATCTCATGTAAGCCAATGTTTTGGAATGATGTTCACATACTGTAAATCATTTATTTGAATTGAATTTCCAACCAATGCCTTGTGGCCCATTGGATAATACTACCATTTCTTGAATGATCAGTCATTGTAAAATAGAAGACTATTTAAGTAGTGGTAGGGGTATTGTGAAAGAGTCACCTGGGTTGTAAGTGATAGCAAGTATGCAGCTGCAGGATGGAAGCTTCTGTGGTAAAAGGCCTTCACTATGGTAATGGTATTAACAGCATAAACCGAATTGGAGCCTGAATTAGCAAATATGGTGATCAACACATGCTCTTTCATGTTGAAAGGCCCTGGGTTAAGTGAAAATGACCATGTTGTCATTGGAATCCGGATGGATTTTGTTGGGAGAGTCGAAGCCATCAATTTTCCGATTGGAAGAACAATAATCTGAGCAGAGACAGATGATATGTAGAGTGAATTTTGACGATAGCCAAAGAATTGATTCAAGAAGGCCAACACACTGCAACTAGCCAAACCCAGAACCCATGTTCTGAAGGTCAAAGCCAGCAATGTTGGATCATCAGTGATTGGAACAGTGAGTCGAACTTGTTCGATAGGACAATCGTTCTCATCTGGAAAAAGAATGAAAAAGAAGAAGAAGGTTATGGATATGATTTTGTACCATTATTCAAAAAATCATGGCTAAATATGCTTTTTTCAAACCACAACAGAATTTATGACTTTCATCATGCATAAATATGATTTGTCAAACAACAAGTTTATGACTCCTCTAATCTAATATAAACTTCATTACAAAAATCAATTTAATTCATTGAAAGATCAATTAAGTTAATTCAACCATGCTTCTAGCATCATGGTAATATTGATAAAACCTAGTAAACTAAATTTTTCATCCATGTTTGGGGTTTGAAAATTTAAATAGACTAGATGCATTGGATCAACATAATAAAGAGTAGGTGGAAACAAAGCAAATCATGAACTGGACAGTAAAGTTGAAATCTAACTAACTCTTTTTAAGAAACTTTCAATCTCCACAGTAAAGAAAATCTAGAGAACATGATTATTCATGCCAAATACTTTTAATATATGAATGTTAATCCATTCAAAAGAACGAGAATTTACGCATAGTAGATTAAAACATGGTCACAAAGACTCAAGTGCTAATTGATAAGCCTACTTTTATGTCGATTTGACTTAAAACTGATTCAAATGGACTTTTTATTGGTTTTCTATCTAATTTCTTCTTTTTCACAGGATTTAATAAAACATATGAAAGAAGAACGCTCTGTGAAAAGTAAAATGAATTCAAAATCTAGTCAACGTCCAACTACGGGCGGTACAATGTGATCATAGTTGGATCATGAAATCAGTGAACCACATCTGATAGTGCTCAAGAGTAGCACTAGTGTCTTAACACCTTCTAATTTTGCCAGTTTTCATAACAATTATAGTGTTTGGATTTATTTCTTTGTGAAAGGTTCAGATTTAGCACCCTACATTTAGAAGTCCTTCCCAAAATCTGAAATTTGAACTCTCGGACACATATTGAATGTCATCAAACTGTTGGATCTCAACCTCCTCATTTCATAGGGAAAGGCCTGAATAACACTTTGATCAAAATGATTTCAGCTCTAAATAATTCTATACAGAATGGGATATCCTATGTCCTAACTTTCAGAAAGACAGGGAAGAAGGGTTTGATCCAACAGATTGTTTGCATATAAAGTAGGTCAACTGATTAGTACTAGTCTCAGCAACATCTAACTAATACCAATTGCAGAAAGAATTAATCATAAAAGTTTGTTCCAGGACTTGAGGAGAAAGGCTCATGTCTTTCATCACTTTGAATAAAGAAACATTCATCAAGAAGTGATTCTGGCAGACAATCTCTTTAATCTGATTGATACAAAGACCCACCACCTAAATTTTATTTGTGTCAACTCAGTAGACCTGGATGCATGCCTTGCTATGTCATTGGTCAGGTACAAGTCAGAACCAAAGTGGAGAAAGACCTGGACTCCAATGGACCTGATTTGACCCATACTCAACTTGACTTTCGGTAAGAGGGTAATGGAAGGTCCACTAATAGCCTACATGTACACAGTTTATCCGGTCAGATCCATTGGGAAGGGTCTTTTTCTATATTTTTCTTTCTTTGTCTTTGTTTTCTCAGGTACAATTCACACATTCTACCCAAGTCTGTAACCATCAGCACCTTGGCCATGGATAAAACCATGCTGATTTCTGTGGACAGAGAAGTGATCCACCATCGAGCTAAAAACATTTTAGCTATCCTTTTTTCCTTTGTAGGTGGGCGCTAGTTTGGAGGTTGGAGGTCCGTCCAATGTTAATTTATTTTCAACTGGTCAGGTTGTGTCAGATTGGGCCTACATACATGACCAGTTTTATTAAGCCCTAACATAATGATTCAAGGCCCTCACAGTATGGCCTATGAGAGATGAAGAACTACAATTTACAATCTCAAAGCCGCAAAGCTTTTCCATTCAAGGTTGACAGCTTATTTGGCAGACCAGGCAAAGTGGATGGTCCTTTTTTTGTGCCAAAACTATTTCACCAACCTTTCTCCAATAAGAATGATTTGGTATAAGAGATAAAACTTGATGGTCACTTGTTCATCTCTATCCTCTATTTATCAATGTCCCTCCACAGTAAAGCATTATTCTCATGAAACTTCAAAGAAAGAGTCCCAACATGCTATTAGAACAGATTACAACATTTGATGAAAGAACCTAAAATCTAAATCCTCAGCTAATTTTAACTATCTATTGCTCTAATGGTTTAGATGCCTTCTAAAAAAAGATGTTGGTTACTTGTCAACACTCACCATTCCATCTTCATTAAAAAAACAGAGAGAAGACAAATATCTAGATATAACCATCCAATGGAACAGAGGGTCCTCTTATTGTAAAATATGTGAATTTCAAGCATTCATCGAATTAGAAACTATGGATTGACAGGCACATATTTGAGGAAAAATTATGATGCTATACAAGAAAGCGTGTATGAGAGGATATACGTGCATGCCCTCATACATGTTATAAAACGGTTGCTTAATATTCGATCTAAACTTTAGGCATTGTATTTAAAAATATGATATGCTATTCATTACACACAAGAAAACAAAATCACATAAATCCCTATATGCACTCATATATAATATTGGTAATTTGTATTTTTTACCAAAGTTTTGTCCAAAACTGGTCAAAGAAAACCTTATTACACCCCCAACATGTTCATATACAATTTGACGTTTTCCGTCTTTATAGCCAAATTTTAAAATGTGTTTATAGTCATTGATAGGACCGGACCTACATGTAGGCCTAGGGTGGCCATGGGCCTCCTTAAGTTTTCAAAATTTTATCTTTTACCACTAATTTTTTGTAATTTTTTATTATATTGTTAAAATTTTCTTTTGACAATTTTCATTTGGCCCGCCTTAGTTCCATTTTCTGAGTCCGCCCTCATTGATCTATATTCTACGCATCAATCCCATCTCATATCATAGTTTCCTTTCCAGAACTAGGAATTAGAGTTGGATGGAAATGTTAAAAATCAGATAACCACCCCCAAATGACACAGAAATTCATTCAAAAACTCAGAATTCTAACTACTGTATTACCTATTACAAAACCAGTTGACAGCCCTGTAGTGGATTTTTGTGTTTGCATGACTCATAAAGATTCCCAAAGTAGTCTTTCAAATGAGAGAATTCAAAAAAAAAAAAAAAGTACATTGAATTTACCAACATGAAATTCAGGATGATTCAAAAGAACCAAACACAGGAGTCCAAAAACCTTCAGAATGTAATCTTCAAAACAAGAGTTATGATATAAACACAAAGATAGAGGGAAATAAAACCAACCTCCAGATAATATGCCTCTGTCATCAGCTATCATCTTTGGCTCAAGCTCTGCTGGCTCCATGGTTTCCTGCAGCCTCTTGTGGAAAAGATGCTGAAGGAAGAGAGGAAGGAAGATGGTCCTAAAAATGATACAATACGAGGTCCCAAGAGCACTCTTGATGATATAGAATGAATCGTTTCATACCATGCTCAGTACAGCAAGCCGTGTCAACAGGCTGGCATCTATGATGTAAATTGCCATATTAAGAGAACAGCTTTCAAAAATGAGTACAGATACGTTTGAAAATCGCAAATGAGATCTTTGGGCTTCAATTAGCTTGTCTGTGCTTAAATACCGGTGAGACTTTTTTGGTGGGGGTTAAGAATTTGACCCAAAGACAAGAATCTTCCTAGTTTTGAGGAGTTTAATGCAAAAGCTGGCACCGAAGGTTTATGGTACGTAGGAGCAGAGGTCGTGGGATGGGAGCTCATATCATCAATCTAGCATAATAGCTCCTGTGAAGGAAGGGATAGGTCCTTGGAAACTTGCGGACCTACACTCTTAAACCCACCTGTTAAAAATTTTAACCGCTTGTACAATAATAGATTTCCCTCAAATTCTCATAAAAAAAAAAAAAAAAAAAAAAAAAGAAAAATCATGTTCCTTTACATTATCAATCTCATGATTTTCTTTTACACATGGCCACAATGGGGGCCACATTTAAAAATAAATTTACCGAAAATTTGTTGAGGCTCTATGGTGGAGCTCGCCTATTAAAAATCTTGCTCAGGATAAATATCCCCTCTTTAGTAGGCCTTCGCTAATTTTCACTTCAATCGGAGATGATCCCATTGTAAAATTGACCATGTATAAGACATATGAATATTTATAATAGGGAGATGCTCCTATGAGAGATAGGGGTGGGAGCCCTCACATTTAAATTGAAGTGAGGGCCACCACTTAATCTCTCATTTAAGGTGAGAGATATCTCTCGTAGGGGAATGGCCAGTTTAGATGTCTATAGAATAAAATAATTACAGACTTATATGTTGTAAAAAATAAAATAGTACAAAATAGGAAAGTATAATATTTGAATATAATTATATTTTTATTGTTTGGAACTCTTTGAAAAATGTAATATATTTTAAACCGAGTTGTTTGCCCAGTGTTACAATTTATAATAGTTGTTTGGTAAAGTGTGGTTAAAAAAAGTCAATATAAAGGAAACCACTTTACCACGTTTTTTCTCTCCCCCTCTCACCCTACTTTACTTCGTCACATACTTTATCTCACTTTGCATTACCTTAATATGACATTTACTTTTACTTTACCTTACCAAATATGTAAATATACATACCTTGACCAAAATGTAACCCGCTCTTTCTTTACCAAGTTCAGATGAGAAAGTAGTATCATAAATTCAAGAGTAGCTGCCAGTACTTTTTTACCGCAAACTTTATCGCAAGCCCTTTTTTCTTTATCAATTACACATTTACTTTACCTCACATTTATTTTACCTCATTGTTTCTACTATTTTTTATTTATTTTTCAAACGTACAAGAATTTTATTTTCTTTAAAATTAAAAGATTATATTCTCAAAAATATAATATTTATATATTTTCCTGTACATCTAAACATGCCCTAGCTAAAAATTAAGTAGGCCATATTTAGGAACCTCATGAATTTCTTGGGAGTCCCACTCAAGAATATCTGGAAGTAGGGCGAAAAGTTTACTGTGACATTTTATTTTATAATTTTATTGAACACCTAAGATCAGTACATTGATATAGCAAAATTCTCATGGAATATCCTAACCAAAACTGTCAAATAGGTGTGCAGTCAGGGAAACCCTTTAATTAAAGGCATTGATTATCACGACTGCAATTGGAGAAATCCCCCCCATTGATATATATACCTATCAGTAGGGTACATTTAAACTATGTACCATTTAAAAAAACTTTTTTTTTCACTATTTTCCATCACCTTAAAAAAATTCAATCTATTTGTATTTGCTCGTAGTGCGAGATAATCATACTCAAAACACGTTTACCATAAAAAAAGGGCACTATCTTTTATCAAGAACGAGTACAAATAACTTTGATTGGAGTGAGATTTTCCGCGGTGATACAGCACGAGGTACAGAAATGAACTGTTCTGGTATCAAACAAGGCCTCATTAATAATAGGAATAGTGATGGAACGTTCTACTATGTATACACAATGAATTTTTAAAATGTTTAGAATGGACTCTCTTTTCTCTGCTCATACCGAAGAGCTGATGGATAACCAAAATGCAAAACTCAGAAGCCACAATCTCCACAAGGTTGGTGGAATGAGGAAGGAGCTGGAGAGTAAAAATGGAAAAGTGTAGGGAAGACGGATCCTTTGTTTTGTATTAAAAGCTCCAAAGGGCCATCTATGTTTTAAAGAACTTATGGGACAGAAGTCACAGTTGGGAGAACTTTTTGGCCGGTTGATCTTAATTTGAAAACTTTGTGGAAACTTTAGGCCCTGATTTGAAAATTTTGGATTTTCATGTCATTTTTAAAATAAGCCTAAACCTTAAGGTCGTTTTTGAAAATTCCCCAATTTTTCAAATGCTTAAAATGAACTTCCTCTTGTTAGTTGCAGTGGGTGCGATTCAATCGCAAAAATGCGAGTCCCTCATTCCCAAGCAGGCTGGGCTCGTACCAGCACTGGCGGACCTACTATATATGGACCTGGGGCGGTCGCCCCAGGTCAAAATTGAAATCTATATGGATTTCAATGGTATTTTGGTGAAAGGGCAAACAATTTGGGGCACGATCTAGGGTAGTCGCCCCACGTCAAAATTGAAAACACAATAGAGTTGAATGGGGCCTTGGTGCATGCCCCACATGTTTAAACTTGTCACATATGTCTAAAGATAGCCCTACAAATGTAAAACTTCGTTGGTAAAAAAAAAAAAGAGAAAAAAAAAAAAACAAAGAAAGAAAAGAAGACATGTTGCGGCAATACATCGCTCTCCCTCTTCTTCCACCTCTTCTTTTGAAACCTCTTCGCTCCAATTGTCGATCGAGCTCCTCGTTGCCGGTCCCTATGTACTTTGTAGATTACTACATTTTTATCTACCAAACATATATAGTATAATCCTTCATAATTACTCTATACCTAAATCAAAACACTTAATCTCCAAATCCTAATTCCAAAAATTGAACCTCAAAATCCTAATCCATACCCTAAGCCTTAAACCACCAAATCTAAGCATATCTACAAAAACCCAAATATAACCAAGTTCATTTATGTTATCATGTCTTCTTACCCCACTATGATCTAAAGATAGAATTTCGCTCCCATTATCCAAAGATTTGGGCCTTTGAGAAAGTAAAAGGGGAAAGGATGGGTGTCCTCAAAATGTTCTTATATTCAGTTTTTCTCATACACCCACTCACCTTGAATTTGCAGTGAACTCCATTGGGCATTGATTTTGACATATAAATTTAGTGAAACATGATAATGTGAGTTTGAGTATCTAAGATTAGGTTAGAATTATTTTTTATCCATCTAATACTTTTTGGTACTTCTAATTAACAACCTCTTCATTGCCCAATCTTCACTAACTTGATGCATCTATTTGAGTTCCATGAGTTACACATTTTCTAAAGAAAAACGTATGAGTGCTATTTGGTAATATAAAAAAAAGCCGTGCAAAAATCAAGAAAAAATGTATTTTTTTTTTCAAATGTAAAGTCTAGCAAAATTTTAGCCCCACCTAAATAAAAATCCTGGGTCCGCCACTGCGTACCAGCCACTTTTGGCCCGACTATGGCTCGGGCTTATAGTTTAGAAGTTGAGCCGGGCCAGAACATTCCTCAGTCCAGTCCAACCAGGCCCATGAACACCCCTACCTTATATCCATTAAGTACTTGTCATTATTTATATAAGACTCTCTTTTTTTTTTTTCTTTTTTGTGTACTTCCTAGGGTTTCTAATATATGTACATAGGCCCCTGAGGTTTCTAATATCTAGGTGCATATGGCTTAACCCGAATTGCAGTTAAGTGTGGAATTTACAATTCAGGTCAAGTTCAGCTCAGCTCTGTTTTTAAGTTTTACCTAAATGCAATTTGAGTAAACCCTAGGTTGAGACAATGGCCAACTCGACTTGCCATTACACAATGATTAAATACTTTTAAGACGAGGAGATTATCGATTAATATATTGAAGATTTTATTTTTAGTTTGACCAAAAAAAAAAAAAACACACATAGAGAGAGAGAGAGAGAGAGAGAGAGAGAAGAGAACAGGACTTGGTTTTCTTACTTGGAACTGCCTGAGGATTACATCATTCAACTCTAAATGTTAGCTAGAGTTATATTTCAATTTCTCATATGATGGAGGCCGTTTTTTCCCAGGGCCTTCTTCATTCTTGTTCATACGATATTTCCAAATCTTCATGTGCCCACGAGTAGGAAGATTTAAATTTTTTTTCTTCATACGAGCATTCACCAACCAAGGAACAAATAGGCTTCGGGATTTGGAGGCTTACATTCAACAATATTATCCTTCGCATCTTACTCAAGTGTCTTCTCCAGGTTTGAAGCTTGGAAAAGAAATAAAACGTCTTGGTGCCAGCTCAATGCATGGCAGCAGAATTAGATAGCTTTGGAAATTGTTAACTTGTGTCCATGTTGTGGGCTTTGGGTTGGTTTTTGGTTTTGCTTTGCCCAGGCAGTGGGCTTCTAGTGTTTTATTTCACCCATGTTCGGGTGTTTGGTGGAGGTCTCCTCTAGCTGGGTCTATTTGCTACTTTTAGTTAACTGGTGAGCTACAGTATGCCACATACTTACATTGGACAATTGAGAAAGGGTGCGTTGCGGGGGTGGGGTGGGTGGGGTGGGGGTTGTGTGTTTGAGTATGCCACATACTGACATTAGACAATTGAGAAAGTCGCGGGGAGTGGGGGTGGGGTGTGTGCGGCTTCAGTTGATTAAAGGGACTTATTACCAACTAGCTCTAAACTTACACAGCCTTTGGCTTGCCCCTTTTTGTGCTCAATTTTCCATGGGAGTTAGCAAAGGAAGGCTTTGCTCCCCAAAAGAAAAGCTGAAGCATTAGCAATCTTGCATGTTAACGCGCACCAAGAATGGAGGCGCTAGGGGGAGAAATTCAAGACAGTACAAGATCTAAAGATTATTCAAAAATAAAATATGGTAAAAAAATTTAATGTGTTTTGCGATTGTTTGGGGTAGATCAAATTGTATTATCCTAAGGAGTTTTGTCCATGAATTGCCAAAGGAGGAGATTATTAGGAATTTCATTGTGTTGGCTAACTCATGCACTGGAAAATACTCTGGATCTATTGAGTTGTATTTTTTATTTCTTTTAGAATGGACTGTGGTTAAATCACCAGAAGATTTAAAGCGAAACCTAGAGTATTTTGAAGCAAGAAAGTCAATTTCCAAAACACAATCTCACTATAGCGAGGATTGTGCTTGCTAGAGCAAACGTGCATAGAGCGTCCGGGACAGAACCTAGGCTCGCTATAGCAAACCAAGGAAAATTGCCCAATTTGATCCAAACTCCTAATTAGAGTTTGAGTTTACTTACTATTCCTATTGGATCAAGATTAGAAAACTCTTGCACAAGTTTTGGACTATAATATAAAGGGTGTTTCTCTCAACCCCAAGTATGGAATCAAGTTATTCTCTCATTGTTATGAGGTGAGAAAATTCAAAAAAGAGATTTCTTCTTCTCTAGAGCCATCATTGAGAGGTTGTGCTGAAGATTTGCTCTAAAAGGCTTACTGCTTCTACTTTCTTATAGAAGATCTGAGCATCTTGATTCTCAAGGTGTTGTTGAAGGATCAAGCACGAAGAACGGTGCACGGAAAGTAGTCTTGGCAGCAAGGAGCCGTGCAAAAACAACTATAATCCTTCGGTTTACATATTGACTAGGAAAGGGAGCCGCGAGTATATCTTCTAACCGATCAATAGTGATTGGTTTTTCTAATCGTGGTTTTTCTCTCTGGATAGGGTTTCCACGTTAAAATTATGTCTACCTTTTTGTCGTGTGTGATTGGTAGATTTTATTTGCTAGTTCTCTTTGATTTGGTTTATTACTTCCAGCATGCATATACAACTTACACAAATTACAACAAGAACTCAGTTTGAAGATTTTACACAAAGACACTGTTACAATGCTTATAATCTACACTCACAAATACACTGCTACAAGGCTTTCAAGCCACACTCAACTTGCAAAGACACATATATCTTAACTCTCTTTAAGCCTAGACTCTTACAGGAAGAGACTCACTGCACAATCACTCAAGGCTCTAAAGCACTCCACACTCACTTACCACTCAATGCACTCACTCACTTCAAAAGGAGCTCTCACTCACTAACACCTCATTTCACAGTATGCTCAATTCATTTCACTTTGTGTTCAATATGACCCAAGGGCTCCTCTATTTATACCCATGTATGGTTGGTGGGGACTTTCTCATGTGGATGGGAGAGGGTCCACGTGGCCCATCTATCATCACTTATTAAGGTCGGTTTTTGGAGGACTCTCAATGAGGTCGATGTGGGTGGAGGAGAATTCTGGATAAGCGAAGGCACTAAAAGACTCAAGAGAATTGGAGAGACAAACTAGTTAGTGTTTGATTGACAATTTGTGGTAGAGGATGTTCTTCAAGCCCAAAGGGTGTTGGCTGTCAAAGTACACCGGGTTAGTTATGGTTTTGTTTGGTCTTTGCTAATATTTATGAGCCAAATGATTATTAGAGCAGGAAAGCTTTTCTATAGTTGTTGTCAAATTTCAAATTACGATGGCCTGTCCCTTCAGGCCAGTTTGGAAACTCTACTAATTGAGTCAAGTGAAGTAAAGTTGATTTTTAAGAAAGAATAAACTATAAGTGGGTTATGATGGTATTTTATTTTTAATTATTTGTTATGGATTCTTTTTGACTTTGTATGGAATAGTGGAGGTTTTTTTTTTTTTTTTTGTATTTTAGTGGATAAAGATAGTTGCTTTTGGACTTTTTGTATGAAAATGATGGAAGATGTTTTGAATAAAGTGCATTTGATGTGACATCTTATCTTGAAAATGGAGGCTTTACTTGACTTTGATTATATTAGTAAAGTGACTTCAATATGGTTAGGTACCCATACGAGAAAACGGGGAGATCTTCTATTTCTCGGTCTTTGAATTTATTCTCCGACTTATCAATGATAATGATCTGAATGATTTACCACTCTATAGGAGGAGGTTTGCTTGGTCCAACAGTAGGGAACGGGCGCCAATGAGTAGGATTGACATATTTTTGCTTTCTAAGAACTGGGACAAGCATTTTGTTGGTGTCATTCAAGTAGTGCTTTCAAGATTAATTTAGACCATTGTCCTATAAAGTTGTGTTCTGACACTTTTGATTGGGGTCGAAAGGCTTTTCGTTTTGAAAATTGTTTGTTTGTTTGAAGACAATGATTTTTGGATTTGGCTCATGTTTGGTGTTTTCATGTGGAGGTTATAGGATATGGAGGTTATAGGATATGCATCTTACAAATTATGTAAGAAGTTGTTCAATCTTAAAGAGAACATTACAAAGTGAAATATAGAGGTGTTTGGTTGAATAGACCAATCTAGAGACACTTTGTCAAGTCTTGTGGATGTTTAAGATAAAGAGAGTGTTGGAATTCGAGGCCAGAGTAGCTCATTATCGAGCAAGATTCTATCAGGAGGATTTGGGACTATAATTGTCTAGAGAGAATATATTGGAGGCAGAAATAGGGAGTGGTTCGGCTCAAGGAGGTTGATAAAAATACCAAATTCTTCCATCGAATGGCTAATATGAGGGCAAAATCAATTATATATATATATAGGTCGGATAATACAAAGTGCAAGATTGCTTGAGAGACCACGGGAGATTAAGGAGGAGGTGGGTCCTTTCTTTGAAAATCTTTACAAAGGAGATCTTAAGGCTAAGCCAGAGCTTGAGGGTCACTCCCTACTCTTCCTTTGGATGTTCAAAGATGATTCGAAAGAAAGTTTGAGGAGGAGTAGGTGAGTACAGCTTTAGAAGAATGTAGTGAGGATAAGGGCCCAAGACCTAACTCCTTTAATATATCTCTTTCATTAAAGCTGGGTGGGGGTTCTTAAAAAAGATTTCAATTATATGTTTTCTGACTTTCATAATAGGGGTAGAATCAGTAGAGAGATGAATGCAAATTTTTTAACTCTTATTCATAAAGTACCTAACCCGGTCGAGCTAGGTGATTACATGCCTACTAGTGTTATCGGGTGCTTCTATAAGTTGGCAAAGATTTTGGCAAATTACTTGAAACAAGTCCTTCATCTCATTATTAGTCTTTTTCAAGTGGCTTTCATGGTAAGAAGGCAAATCCTTGATGGGGTGTTAAATGCTAATGAGCTCATCCATTCTAGAAAGTGGTCAAAAGAGGAGATACCTTGGGTTGGGCTGGGCGGAAGATATCCTGAGTTATCGAAAGGAAAAAAAAAAGGTCAAAAGAGGAGGGGATCATTTTTAAAATTGAATTGGAAAAAGCTTATGATCATGTAGATTGGGATTTTGTTGACTACATGTTGCTCCAATTTGGTTTTGGGGAAACTTGGCATGGGTGGATTCGTGAATGCATTTCTACTACATCTTTCTTTACTTTAGTTAACGGCTCTCCTTCTAAAATATTTAAAGCTTCTAGAAGTATTTGGCAAGGAGACCCCCTTTCCCCTTTCTTATTAACGAATGTGGTGGAGGTCTTAAGCTTACTTTTAGTGAGAGCCAGGGAGTTGGGGGTGATTAGTGGTAGGGAAATTCAAGTTGGGGAGATTATTACTCACTTGCAGTTTGCAGCAGATACCATTCTCTTTAGTTCGTATAGGAGGGAAGAAGTTATGTCTGTTAAGAGGATATTGAGATGTTTCTAGTTGGTTTCAGGCCTGTAGGTTAACTTATCCAAGAGTGTGTTAGTGGGGATAGGGTGTTCAGAGGAGACTGTTCATTCTTTGGCTTGTAATATTCATTGTAAATTAGGGAAGCTCCCTTTTGTTTATCTTGGCCTTTCTATCGGAGCAAAGTCAAGATCTAATTCATCGTGGGGCCCTATTATTCATAATTTTAAGAGGAAACTGGCTTCTTGGTAGAAACATTACTTATCATTTGATTGTAGGATCTCTTTGATTATAGTCTGCTTATCTATTCTTCTTATATACTACATGTCGCTCTTCAACATGCCAAAGGCCGTGGTCGATAAGTTGGACCGTATCCGGAGAAATTTTTTATGGGAAGGTCAAAGTGATAAGAAAAGGTTACATTTGATGAAGTGGAGTGATGTGATCAAGCCAAAGCAAAATGGGGGTTTAAATCTTGGCAATGTCAAAATCAATGGGGATTTATTGGATACATGGTGTAGAGGTTTGGAGAGGAGATAGAGGCGTTAAAGAGAAGAGTTATTGCTTCTAAATATGGTGAGGATAAGTGGTGGTGGTGGCCTCTTCTTAGCCCAGGGTACCGTAGGTCAGGGTGGGTGGTGTCTACTATGAGGGGGTAGATTTTGTCTGAAGGTATGAGTGTTTTTGTGGGGGATGGAAGAAATGTGCGGTTTTGGTTAGATGATTGGGTAAGGTGGGCCCTTCGTGTGGGTTGTTTTCTAGGATTTTTACATTATTTTTTAACAAAGAGTACATGGTAAGTGATTATTATGAGAAAAAGGGATGGTTATACTTTGTGGGGAGGTGTCCTTTAGGAGAAGTCCTCCTTAAGAGGGGGTCCAATATGGGGATTTGTTGAAACTTCTTTCTAATATTTTCTTGTGTAAGGATTCTAAGGATTTTTGGGTTTAGAAACCATCTATATCTGGGAAATTCTCGGCGAAAGCTTTTTTCGTTGGGATTGGATCCTCCATGGGTTGAGATTTTCTGCCGATTAGTTGTAGTTGCCCAAGTGTCTACGGTGGATAATCTTAGAAAAAGAGGGTTGACGTCTCCAAACATCATAGATATTTCTCAATACGAGGATGAAACAATTAACCACCTTTTTCTTCACTATGAGGTTGCGAAAGGTATTTGGAGTCACTTCATTAGTAGATGCGATCTTACTTGTCTTTGGTTGGGTGGGCACTTCAAGGGGCGTTGGCGTATTATTTGGAGGATGCTTTTGTTTGCTATTCTCTGATTTATTTGAAAAGAAATGAACGATAAAATCTTTAAAGGCACCTCCTCTTCTTTAGCAGAGTTGATTGACATGGTTAGCCTTTTGACCGTTAAATGGGCTTTAGCTGGAAAGGAATTCTCAAATTTTAATCTAAATGACTTTATCTTCCACTAGAAAGTTTGCATGGGATGTGACCCTATTAAAGTACTGAGACCAACTCTTTGGTCTCCTCCCACTGTTGGTGTGGTTCAACTCCACATAGATAGAGCTACGAGAGGTAAGATGGGACTGACAGGTATTTGTGATGTGCTTTGTAATAGCCAGAGTGAGGCTTTTATTTATGTTTTTTTAAGCATGTGGGGCATGTGATTCTAATAAAGCAAAGGTGTTAGCTATCTTAGAAGCTCTTCAATGTTTCTCAAGACTCTTCCATGGCGAATCTCTTATTGAGAGTGATTCTTATAATATCATTTCTTGGGTGTCTAATTGGAAGGCAAAAACTTGGAAATTTCTATTCTACTTTAACGAAATTCATGTTTTATCTTCTAGATTGGGCATTGTTTTCTGACACAATCTAAGATCGGCCAACTCTTTCTTAGATGCTTTGGCGTTGGGGGCGGGGGAAGGGGGTTGAGATCGCCTCCTCGAGTGGGCATTATTCTGTAATTGTGGAGTGGTTGAGGGTACATTTCTCTTACCCCTTTTTGTTTTTGCCCTCTCGGTATTTCCGTTATTTTTTTTAATGTAAGTCTTTGTTCCCAATAAATAAAGAGTATTTTCAATATACTCCCCTTTTCTAGGATTTGTAAATAGGCTCCTATGATTCTAGTATTTGTAAATAAGCCTGTGACATTTAATTTTAATACCTTCCATGTTTCCAAAAACCAATTCCCCTAATGAGAATGAACAACCACCATGAAGTTTGTGTTTAATTTTTATTAAAATGACGGCTTTGCCCTTACATCCAGTAAACAAAAATGACTACATTATTTTATAGAAATAATATTATTTTATCTCAATTCTCAACGGTCTCTCTCTCTCTCTCAATAACTCTCTTAGACACAGGAAGCCTCATCATTATTTCAAAATTTTTATCTATCCAATGGTGGGTCCTGGATGGATTGGATCAACTATAACCAATTATAAGTATATCATTTTACAAGAATAATTTTATTGTATGTCAATTCTCAACGGCCTCTCACTTATTAACTCTCTTATGCACATGAAGCCTAATCGTTATTTTCAAACTTTCATCAATCTAACGGTGGGTTGAGGATGGATTAGATCGGTTATAACCAATTATAAATACTAGTGTTGATTGTCTTTAATAAAATAAGCCTTGTATTAATAAAAATGTAATTAAAGCAAGGTTCTCACCCGCAAAAACTACGATAGTAACTATGAATTTTGTAAGTTGTAGAGAAAAATAAGTCTAACCTTTTGAAAATATACATATAGGGATAATAGAGAGAAGGGAAAATATGTCATTTCACTCTAGAAACTGATGATGGATTGAAGGCTACTGATTTTGGGGGACACATAAGGCTTTATAATGAAAGAATAGGGGCCTATTTATAAATAATAAAATTACGGTGGCCTATTTTCTAATTATAGAAATCTTAGGGTGGTATATACCAAAATGGCCTTCAATTTTAATATAAACCATAAAGGTTATCCCCCCACCTTTTTTATCATCTTTTCACATTTTTGTTGAGCAGCGATATCCTCGTTTATTTATGCATGAGAGGGTATACCACTTTTTTGTTCTTTTTTCACTTTTTCGGTGAGAAGGATGTTCACAAGTAGGTGGGGATATCCCTGCTCATTAGAATTAAAAAAAATCTACCGGACAAAGTGTTTTGACTAGGCTGGGCGGGGATATCCCTGCTTACCTAAGTATGCTAAATGTGTTGGGCAGGGACTATCAAGTGGGGTATTTCATTTCTTTTTCCACCTCAAATTTTATCAGTGCCTTGTCTCTCGTACGGCTTATAAGGGTTTGAAAAGTATTAAGTAATAGGAAACGAATGTCCCACTTAAATGGGGTTGTCAATGTCCATACAAGGCCAATTGAACCATGGAATTGTAAGAGGCAAGAAGAATATGCTATACAAATGACCTGCATGTTTTGTGACCTCCCTGTTTAAGAGTTGGTCTTTCTGGTTGCTTCATTTGGTTGTATTTTTTTCTTCTCCTTCTCCCGGGGGCTTTGCCCCTTCTTCTTTCTTTTAATACAAATTTACCAATTAGCGAAAAAAAAAAAAACATGGAAGACTCAAACTCACCCACAATCTCACACGCACCCATGTCACTAAAAGTTCATATTTTTCGGAAAAAAAAAAAAAAGCTCATCTTTCTTCCAATATCATCTATTTACACTGCAGGCTGTTTTTAGCGATCGTTGATTCAAATATGAAACTCTCAATACTTTGTCAAATGAATTTGAATTTATGAAAAGCCAGAAACCACTAGTTGTTGTCTGTTCATAATCAGCTAAAAAACATGAAACTCAAAAAATAATAAAGCAAAAGGGTATGTTTGGAGCTGTGCAGCCAACATCTTTTACCTTGGAGCTACTCCATCAAGAGATAACAAATTAAATCACATTTATTCAAGAAATTAAATAAGAGGCTGCCACATCTCTTCTTATACTAGAAATATTGAAACAAATCCACAAAATAATAAATGGCCTCCTAAATTTTAGATATATATATATATATATATTAGTTATCAAGCATTACTATTTTCCAATAAACGAATAATTTCCAACTTAAAAAAAATAAAACAAAACAAAAAACATCAAACATAAAAAAGCAAATAATAAGTCGATATACATGCTCTATTATTTTAATTAAATAACACAAACAACAGTGAGAGACCACACACACTAGTCTCACTGCTATGATCTAATATATGATCATGTCCTTAAAACACTGGACAACCTTTCACAACTATCCCAGGGGCAGTGGGGCAATGGGCCAGAGGGCAGTGATCATCTAACTCTAAGCCCCACCAAGTTACCCCAAATATATTTTTAAATTGGAGAGTAAAATAGATAAGGACTGCCATGAAAGCAACCCCAGCATCTAGACCAGCTGATAGAATATAGTTGTGTCTGGCCCACCAATGCTTGAACCTCCTGTACACAACAAAGTTGAAGATGAAGCCTACTGCACCCCAACTTAAGTAGTTTACTGCTCTTGCAGGGGGCATCGGTCCTGTAGCCCCTAATATGATGGGAAAATTGATCAGCGTGATCCACTTTGCCTTTGGGAACATGCGCGAGAGACCCCACACCAGCACAGGCAATAGCAAGCCAATGAGGAAGAACCAGTTCATCTTCGAGTACAGACCCAGGTCTGCGAACATTCGAAGAGGACCTACAACACCCCAAATGATGGACGCATTGTAGAACACATCATCACCAGGACATGTCCAGGGACTCCCTTCGGGCAATTTGTCCGGTTCGCAGATGTTCTCAACTGTCGTCAGGAGCCACCATGCAGTACCATAGTAGATTGATGTAGAGACAAATGTGCCCGACAACTGAATCAATTAATCAAGGAAACCATGGGACAAGTATTTGAGATATATCAAACAAGTAAGAATGTATAGAGAGATGTCAGAGATGTCATGATCAAACTAGTAAGAGTGTGCCATACACTTACTCAAATAGGTAGAGCTTGCATTCCAGAGTGGAAAAGTTTTGCATTACCTGAACAAAGAACATGGACCTCGGAGGAATCTTCATGTAGTGCCCAAGCTTGAAATCTGAGAGGAAGCTCATTGCCTGTGACATACTGATATAACCATAGGTCTTGAAAGCTACATTGGCAAGCGGCTTGCCAGGGTACAAGTAACCAATGATTAATTCTGTAATTACATTTAGCCCCGGTTGCTGTAAGGAAAGATTAGCAAAATTAGTAAAGTAAAAATTGTGTCAGAAAATGCAAAAAATAAATAAATAAATAAGGGCTTGTGCCAGAATTTTATTAGTTACAGTTGCAAATTAAGGATCGTACCAACACATTTGCTCGTCAATTTAGATGACTAAATAGATTGAGCACAGATGAAACTTAGGAATATCTAGTGTTCCTGAAGAGCCTTTTTTGGTTTCCATAGGATCCATATGAATTCATCGTTAAAAAGGCTCCACCAAAGGATAATTAAAGAGGTGAAGAGTGAATGATATACGGTGAGGAGTAAATAATGTAAGGTGAAGATGTAGACAGGAGTTTGAATTTTCTAGGGTTTGAATAATTAGGCCATGACTGAGTATTCATTTCCCATCTTCCATGAACACAATTTCTTATTAAAGGGGAGCTTATTTTGCTATCATTCATCTTTGATTCTTTATTTTTAACCCTTACAAAATAATTAAAGTGTCAAAATTCTAGAAATTCATTACATGAAACAAACAGGCCCTAGTGTAATATAGTTTAATATATAATTTTGCAACATTTATATTAAATATAGAATTTTATTTTATATTCCTTAGCGCATCTAAGAGATTAATCGGTCATTGATCGGATTGTTTGGTTCAATAAGAAAATACTGTCAATTGAACAATTGCATGACATCTATCATACTGTTGTCAAGAGCTACCTGGTTTGTTGTAGCTTGAATGATTCCAATTGGGAGAGTGAAGAACAGAGCTATAGCCGCTGCGAGAAAGAGACCCCAGTAAGGAAGTTGCACCTGCTTTCCAAAGCCTTCACAAGTTAAAAGCGCAAGACCACTGACAACAACTAGGATTATGTAAAACCACCATTGGGGAACAATAGGATAGTTTTTTTTCATCATTCTGGTGTGGATGTCTTCATACTTTCTTTTGTAGGATGACATGGTTTGTGTCCAAATTGTCCTGCAAGAACAAAATAGATGGTATTTTAGACATAGTATTTATTTATTTCTTTTGTTAAGTTGGGCAACCAGTGAGTAGTGATACTTGCAAGTGGAAGACTCTATGGTCAGTCAAGAGACATGTGGGTGATACAAAAGGTGCCAACATCATTCAAGCATAAGTGTTAGCTTCTGAACATAGTATTTTAAGATAGTAACTTGATATAGAAATTAGAAGACGGTTAAAAAACCTTTTTTTAAATAAATAACCTAAAAAGTTGATAAATATCCTAGTAAATTCATAGGAAAGAAATTTAAATATAGAAAAGGAAATTTAATGATATAAATTTCCCACGTACTCGCACATTTGATGCATTCTTTAAAGAGATAATGCCCAAACAGTTCATTTAGGAAGTTCTTTTAATAAATTATCAAAGAGAAGCTGAAGTTTTAGACTTTTTTTAGGAATGGCTCGTGAGTTGTGATAGAGTTGGACAATTAATTAGATGATGTTTCAGTTCCATTTGCACCATCCATGGTTATCGTAGACAATGCCATTTACTGCATTAACCCAAGCAACAAATGAGAAATAAGAGAAAGAAACAACAATTACCTTCCATGGAAGATTGCAACATGAGTAATTGTGGCAGCAAGCGTCGCAAAAGACAACCCATACGTGAATACAAAAAAGATGCTAAGGTTGATCTTACTATAATTATCATATGCCTCTTTATTAAAATCGAAGGTCGCTGGGTTCATAATTCGTGAAATATTGTAATCCCTCCCGTTACCATCAAACACGTGCGAAGAAAAGATCGGAAATCGCTTTGCTTGGTATGAATTAGTCCAGTAAGCAGTAGGGATCAATATGTAAAGAATAATGAAGAAACCAGCCATCACATTCAAAATAGCATGGAATGGGGTTGCCAAAGGACTTCCTAAGAAGCCAGCTACAGTATTCCAGTCGAGGCCAAAAGAACCGATGCCTAGGCCATAGATACCAGAGCCAATTTGTTGGGCTGTAACGGAATTTGGCCAAATCCAACAAATGAATGAGAGGGCAGTTATGGAAGGGAAGAGATAGTTGGGGACAATGTAGTAACAGAAGCTTGTGATCAGGACTATCAGAAAGAACTGGAGTCTTGTCAGTCCTCCCTTAGGCCTCCTCTCTTTATCATGCAATGCCCTGCAAATTTACAACAAATGTTAGTAGTTACATTTTCAAGAGTAATTTGAGATCATGTTTGTGTTTGTGTGTGTTGTGTGTGTGTTTTTTCTTCTTACTTATCCTACAACTTAATGTAAGCTATTTAATGTATGATGTATCCTGAGAGAGACCTGAATAAGGAGACCTGAACAAGGTTGGCCGGCCACCACATATAAGGAGAATCAACAAGGAACTTTCTGAAGAGTCCAGCCCAACCATATCCAAGCATCTAAGATTCAACATAAAAAAAATATATACAATAATCAGCACACTCTAGTGTAGAATTAGATTTTGGACAGAAAAATCTCATGTAAGCCAATGTTTTGGAATGATGTTCACATACTGTAAATCATTTATTTGAATTGAATTTTCAACCAATGCCTTGTGGTCCATTGGATGATACTACCATTACTTAGAATGATCGGTTATTGTAACATAGAAGACTATTTAAGTAGTGGTAGGGGTATTGTGAAAGAGTTACCTGGGTTGTAAGTGATAGCAAGTATGCTGCGGCAGGATGGAAGCTTCTGTGGTAAAAGGCCTTCACTATGGTAATGATATTAACAGCATAAACCGAATTGGAGCCTGAATTAGCAAATATGGTGATCAACACATGCTCTTTCATGTTGAAAGGCCCTGGGTTAAGTGAAAATGACCATGTTGTCATTGGAATCCCGATGGATTTTGTCGGGAGAGTCGAAGCCATCAATTTTCCGACTGGAAGAACAATAATCTGAGCAGAGACAGATGATATGAAGAGTGAATTTTGACGATAGCCAAAAAATTGATTCAAGAAGGCCAACAGACCGCAACTAGCCAAACCCAGAACCCATGTTCTGAAGGTCAAAGCCGGCAATGTTGGATCATCAGTGATTGGAACAGTCAGTCGAACTTGTTCGATAGGACAATCGTTCTCATCTGGAAAAAGAAAGAAAAAGAAGAAGAAGGTTATGGATATGATTTTGTACCATTATTCATAAAATCATGGCTAAATATGCTTTTTTCAAACCACAACAAAATTTATGACTTTCATCATGCATAAATATGATTTGTCAAACAACAAGTTTATGACTCCTCTAATCTAATATAAACTTCATTATAAAAATCAATTTAATTCAATGAAAGATCAATTAAGTTAATTCCACCATGCTTCTAGCATCATGGTAATATTGATAAAACCTAGCAAACTAAAATTTTCATCCATGTTTGGGGATTGAAAATTTAAATAGACTAGATGCATTGATCAACATAATAAAGAGTAGGTGGAAACAAAGCAAATCTTGAACTGGATAGTAAGGTTGAAATCTGACTAACTCCTTTGTTTTTTACCAAAATAAATAAATAAATAATAAAAAAAACCTAACTCTTTTAAGAAACTTTCTATCTCCAAAGTAAAGAAAATCTAGAGAACATGATTATTCATGCCCAATACTTTTGATCTATGAACGTTAATCCATTCAAAAGAATGAGAATTAACGCATAGTAGATTAAAACATGGTCACAAAGACTCAAGTGCTAATTGACAAATCTACTTTTATGTTAATTTGACTTAAAACTGATTCAAATGGATTTTTTTATTGGTTTTCTATCTAATTTCTTCTTTTTCACAGGATTTAATAAAACATGGGAGAGAAGAACGCTCTGTGAAAAGTAAAATGAATTCAAGATCTAGACAACATCCAACTACCGGTGGTACAAAGTGATCATAGTTGGATCATGAAATCAGTGAACCACATCTGATGGTGCTCAAGAGTAGCACTAGTGTCTTAACAATTTCTAATTTTGCCAGTTCTCATAACAATTATAGTGTTCGGATGCATGTATTTCTTTGTGAAAGGTTCAGATTTAGCTCCCTACATTTAGAAGTCATTCCCAAAATCTGAAATTTGAACTCTTGGACACATATTGAATGTCATCAAACAGTTGGATCTCAACCTCCTCATTTTATAGGGAAAGGCCTGAATAACACTTTGATCAAAGTGATTTCAGCTCTAAATAATTCAATCCAGAATGGGATATCCTATCTCCTTACTCTCAGAAAGACAGGGAAGAAGGGTGTGATCCAACAGATTGTTTGCATATAAAGTAGGTCAACTGATTAGTACTAGTCTCAGCAACATCTAACTAATACCAATTGCAGAAAGAATCATAAAAGTTTGTTCCAGGACTTGAGGAGAAAGGCTCATGTGTATCATCACTTTGAATAAAGATACATTCATCAAGAAGTGATTCTGGCAGACAATCTCTTTAATCTGATTGATACAAAGACCCACCACCTAAATTTTATTTGTGTCAACTCAGTAGACCTGGATGCATGCCTTGCTATGTCATTGGTCAGGTACAAGTCAGAACCATAGTGGAGAAAGACCTGGACTCCAATGGACCTGATTTGACCCATACTCAACTTGACTTTCGGTAAGTGGGTAGTGGAAGGTCCACTAATAACCTACATGTACACAGTTTTTCCGGTCAGATCCATTGGGAAGGATCTTTTTCAATATTTTTCTTTCTTTGTTTTTGTTTTTGTTTTCTCAGGTACAATTCACACATTCTACCCAAGTCTGTAACCATCAGCACCATGGCCATGGATAAAACCATGCTGATTTCTGTGGACAGAGAAGTGATCCACCATTGAGCTAAAAACATTTTAGCTATCCTTTTTTCCTTTGTAGGTGGGCGTTAGTTTGGAGGTTGGAGGTCCGTCCAATATTAATTTATTTTCAAATGGTCAGGCTGTGTCAGATAGGGCCTACATATATACATGACCACTTTTATTAAGTCCTAACATAATGATTCAAGGCCCACACAGTATGGCCTGCGAGAGATGAAGCAGAACTATTATTTACGATCTCAAAGCCGCAAAGCTTTCCATTCAAGGTTGACAGCTACCTCTCAATTTTGACTCTCATCAGACTCTACACCAACTTATATATATATATATATAAGGTGGATATTCAAGTGTATCTATCTCTCACCATAGGGTGAGGGACACTCCCCTTTTTGGGAAGTTTCAAGTACAATTTATTATATAATGCAACTATTATTTTGGCTCATGGTCAATTTATTAGTGTAAAATATAAGAAAATGAAGATAACATAACAATTATCTATACACTATTAATAAGCTATTAGTATTTACTATTTAGTATCATAAATACTCATACAAATTTTTTTTGAAAGTAGAAGATTTGAAAAAACAATCATTTTTCTACACCCAAAATCATTTTTATAAGTTGATCTAACATGAAAGTGTGTAGATCTAAGTGAAGAACACAACACAACCCCAAAAATGATATGCTAATGATCTTTTCATTCATTTCTATGCTTTATCTAAAAATAAAAAATAAAAAATACATAATAGTAAAAATAAGGGAGTTAAGTTGATTTTCTCTTAATAAATAAAATGATTTCTTCAAGAAATAGTGTTGGAATTTGGAAATATATAAAAGAATGAGCTATGGAGACATAGTTGCTCTAAGGAGATGAGGGGAGAGGAGAAGAAAATATGAAAATAGGGAAAAAGTTACAAAAAATTAGAGTTTTTGACCATTATTATATCTCGGCTGATGTTTTCAAAATATCGGCTGAGATATCGGTAATATCGGCCGATATATCGATTAAACCGATATTTTAACCATATCGGTCGAGATTGGCCGATATTTTGGGAATATTTTTCCTAACTCAGTATCGCGGCAAAATATCGTCGCAGCATGGATAAAAAAATAAGATAAGATAAGATAAGATAAGATACATCAGGTTGAACTCCTGATTTGAACATAGATGACCTAACCAGACATCCTTTAGCAGTGAAATTCCCTTTAGGTGATACTAGAATGGATTACTATTTTCTTAACTTAACCAAACAATGCAGCAGAAATAAACCAATTAGACAATAAAGAACTAGCTATCCACCAATCACACACCACAAGAAAGTAGACACAATATTTAACGTGGAAACCCTATCTAGGGAGAAAAACCACGAATTAAAAATAAAGAGTTCACGAACAGTTATAAGATATACTCACAACTTCCTTTACCTCAGTCTGTACCTCGACCTAAGGACTGCAGTTATTCTTGCAAAGAATCCACTGACATGACTTCCACCGTGCCCCGTTCTCCTTACTTGATCTCCTAGCACCTTGACAATCAAGATGATCAATCTTCTACTAGAAAGGTAGAAGCAGCAATGACCTTCTAGAGCAGCCCTTCAGAACAATCTCTCAATGGCTCTAGAGAATAAACTCTCTCTAAAATATCTCTGACTCAGATTAATGAGAGTAGTGGTGGTCTTTTTGTGGTGACCTCTAGGGTTGAGAGAAACACCCTATGTATAGCTCCAAATTCGTGCCTAAAACTTAGTGCACAAGTAGGACTTAAATTGGGAAACATAGTCTTAAAATAAACACTACTAAAATAAGGACTAGAAGACTTTTCCAAAATCTGCGCACCAGTCCGCTCGAGCGAACCCATCATCCGCTCGAGCGAATGAGGTTCTGTTTCAGCAAAAGATTTCTTCTGTCAAGCATCTGGGCTTTTAATTTTGACTTCGCTCGAGCGAATGGAACGACCGCTCAAGCGGACCCCTTTCAAGTTGATCCGGAAATTCAGCACATGAGTCCTTCCAATCTTTTAGCTTCAGAGGCTTTTTCTAAAAAAAATTACAACTCAAGAGACCCAGAGTTTTGTCCAACCAATATATTTAGCCAACACTAAAAATCCTAATAGGCAGTTCTTCGATGTCTTCCTAGTGATTCCTTTTTGAAAGGTGAGTTGATCTTGATGTCTTATGCGCAAAAAAGGGACACTCATTTGGCAGACCAGGCAAAGTGGATGGTCCTTTTTTTGTGCCAAAACTATTTCACCAACCTTTCTCCAATAAGAATGATTTGGTATAAGAGATAAAACTTGATGGTCACTTGTTCATCTCTATCCACTATTTACCAATGTCCCTCCACAGTAAAGCATTATTCTCATGAAACTTCAAAGAAAGAGTCCCAACATGCTATTAGAACAGATTACAACATTTGATGAAAGAACCTAAAATCTAAATCCTTAGCTAATTTTAACTATCTGTTGCTCTAATGGTTTAGATGCCTTCTAAAAAAAGATGTTGGTTACTTGTCAACACTCACCATTCCATCTTTATTAAAAAAACATAGAGAAGACAAATATCTAGATATAACCATCCAATGGGACAGAGGGTCCTCTTATTGTAAAATATGTGAATTTCAAGCATTCATCGAATTAGAAACTTTGGATTGACAGGCACATATTTGAGGAAAAATTATGATGCTATACAAGAAAGCGTGTATGAGAGGATATACGTACATGTCCTCATACATGTGATAAAACGGTTGCTTAATATTCGATCTAAACTTTAGGCATTGTATTTAAAAATATGATATGCTATTCATTACACACAAGAAAACAAAATCACATAAATCCCTATATGCACTCATATATAATATTGGTAATTTGTATTTTTTTACCAAAGTTTTGTCCAAAACTTGTCAAAGAAAACCTTATTACACCCCCACCATGTTCATATACAATTTGACGTTTTCCGTCTTTATAGCCAAATTTTAAAATGTGTTTATAGTCATTCATAGGGCCGGACCTACATGTAGGCCTAGGGTGGCCATGGCCCCCCTTAAGTTTTCAAAATTTTATTTTTACCACTAATTTTTTGTATTTTTTTATTATATTGTTAAAATTTTCTTTTGATAATTTTCATTTGGCCCGCCCTAGTTCCATTTTCTGAGTCCGCCCTCATTGATCTATATTCTACACATCAATCCCATCTCATATCATAGTTTCCTTTCCAGAACTAGGAATTAGAGTTGGATGGAAATGTTCAAGATCAGATAACCACCCCAAATGACACAGAGATTCATTCAAAAACTCAGAATTCTAACTACTGTATTACCTATTACAAAACCAGATGACAGCCCTGTAGTGGATTTTTGTGTTTGCATGACTCATAAAGATTCCCAAAGTAGTCTTTCAAATGAGAGAATAAAAAAAAAAAAAGTACATTGAATTTACCAACATGAAATTCAGGATGATTCAAAAGAACAAACACAGGAGTCCAAAAACCTTCAAAATGAAATCTTCAAAACAAGAGTTATGATATAAACACAACGATAGAGGGAAATAAAACCAACCTCCAGATAATATGCCTCTGTCATCAGCTATCATCTTTGGCTCAAGCGCTGCTGGCTCCATGGTTTCCTGCAGCCTCTTGTGGAAAAGATGCTGAAGGAAGAGAGGAAGGAAGATGGTCCTAAAAATGACACAATACGAGGTCCCAAGAGCACTCTTGATGATATAGAAAGATCGTCGAATGAATCGTTTCATACCATACTCAGTATAGCAAGCCGTGTCAACAGGCTGGCATCTATGATGTAAATTGCCATATTAAGAGAACAGCTTTCAAAAGTGAGTACAGATACGTTTGAAAATCGCAAATGAGATCTTTGGGCTTCAATTAGCTTGTCTGTGCTTAAATACCGGTGAGACTTTTTTGGTGGGGGTTAAGAATTTGACCCAAAAACAAGAATCTTCCTAGTTTTGAGGAGTTTAATGCAAAAGCTGGCACCGAAGGTTTATGGTACGTAGGAGGAGAGGTCGTGGGATGGGAGCTCATATCATCAATCTAGCTAGTTAATTACCTGTCGTAGATCAAACTTAGGGCTGATTTTCATGGCCCACTAGCATAATAGCTCCTGTGAAGGAAGGGATAGGTCCTTGGAAACTGCGGACCTACACTCTTAAACCCACCTGTTAAAAATTTTAACCGCCTCTACAATAATAGGGTTCCCCTCAAATTCTCACAAAAAAAAAAAATAAAAGAAAATAATAAAAGAAAAATCATGTTCCTTTACATTATCAATCTCATGATTTTCTTTTATACGTGGCCACAATGGGTGCCACATTTAAACATAAATTTACCGAAAATTTGTTGAGGCTCTATGGTGGAGCTCACCTATTAAAAATCTTGCTCAAAATAAATGCCCCCTCTTTGATAGGCCTTCGCTAATTTTCACTTCAATCGGAGATGGTATCATTGTAAGATTGACCATGTATAAGACATATAAATAATTTATAATAGGGAGATGCTTTTATGATAGATATCTCTCACCTTATATGAGAGATAGGGGTGGGGGCCCTCACATTTAAGTTGAAGTGAGGGACCCCACTTAATCTCTCATTTAAGGTAAGAGATATCTCTAATAGGGGAAGGGCCAGTTTGGATGTTTATAGAATAAAATAATTACAGACTTATATGTTGTAAGAAAAAAAATAGTACAAAATAGAAAAGTATAATATTTGAATATTATTATATTTTTATTGTTTGGAACTCTTTGAAGAATGTAATATATTTTAAACCGAGTTGTTTGTCGAGTGTTACAATTTATAATAGTTGTTTGGTAAAGTGTGGTTAAAAAAAGTCAATATAAAGGAAACCACTTTACCACTTTTTTTCTCTCCCTCTCTCACCCTACTTTACTTCGTCACATACTTTATCTCACTTTGCATTACCTCACATTTTATCATAATATGACATTTACTTTTACTTTACCTTACCAAATATGTAAATAAACATACCTTGACCAAAATGTAACCCATTCTTTCTTTACCAAGTTCAGATGAGAAAGTAGTATCGTAAATTCAAGACTAGCTGCCAGTACTTTATTACCGCAAACTTTATTTCAAGCCCTTTTTTCTTTATCAATTACACATTTACTTTACCTCACATTTATTTTACCTCATTGTTTCTACTATTTTTTTTTTTTTATTTTCCAAACGTACAAGAATTTTATTTTCTTTTATATTCTCAAAAATATAATATTTATATGTTTTCCTGTACATCTAAACAAGCCCTAGCTAAAAATTAAGTAGGCCATATTTAGGAACCTCATGAATTTCTTGGGAGTCCCACTTAAGAATATCTGGAAGTAGGGCGAAAAGTTTACTGTGACATTTTATTTTATAATTTTATTGAACACCTAAGATCAGTACATTGATATAGCAAAATTCTCATGGAATATCCTAACCAAACTGTCAAATAGGTGTGCAGTCAGGGAAACCCTTGAATTAAAGGCATTGATTATCACGACTGCAATTGGAGAAATCCCCCCATTGATATATATACCTATCAGTAGGGTACATTTAAACTATGAACCATTAAAAAAAACTTTTTTTTCACTATTTTCCATCACCTTAAAAAAATTCAATCTATTTGTATTTACTCGTAGTGCAAGATAATCATATTCAAAACACGTTTAACATAAAAAAGGCACTATCTTTTATCAAGAATGAGTACGTACAAATAACTTTGATTGGAGTGAGATTTTCCGCGGTGATACAGCACGAGGTACAGAAATGAACTGTTCTGGTATCAAACAAGGCCTCATTAATAATAGGAATAGTGATGGAACGTTCTACTATGTATACACAATGAATTTTTAAAATGTTTAGAATGGACTCTCTATTCTCTGCTCATACCGAAGAGCTGATGGATAACCAAAATGCAAAACTCAGAAGCCACAATCTCCACAAGGTTGGTGGAATGAAGAAGGAGGTGGAGAAGAAAAATGGAAAAGTGTAGAGAAGGCGGATCCTTTGTTTTGTATTAAAAGCTCTAATGGGCCATCTATGTTTTAAAGAACTTATGGGACAGAAGTCACATTTGGGAGAACTTTTTGGCCGGTCGATCTTAATTTGAAAACTTCGTGGAAACTTTAGGCCCTGATTTGAAAATTTTGGATTTTCATGTCATTTTAAAAGTAAGTCTAAACCTTTAGGACGTTTTTGAAAATTCCCCAATTTTTCAAATGCTTAAAATGAACTTCCTCTTGTTAGGTGCAGTGGGTGTGATTCAATCGCAAAAATGCGAGTCCCTCCTCCATCTACTCTCCTTTTGTTCCCTTTATTCTCTCTTCTCTCTCATTCATTCATTTCTTTCCTTTATTCTCTCTTTTATTTTTGGTTTCTTTATAAAGCCGGCTAATCAAATGCAACAATTTCGTCAATCAAGTTCTACTCCTTATTTCATTCTTTCTCCCACCCCTTCCTTTCCATATGTTCTGTTTCCTTTTTTTTTTTTTTTTAGTCGTTTTTTTTTTATTTATATACCCCTTGAGGCTTCTAAATTCTAAATATTTGTAAATAGAAGCTTGTCGTTTCAATATTTGTAAATAAGTTGTTGCTTTGGCACTTTAATATCTTTTATGTCCCAAAATATGTCAAGTCGACTGTGATGAGCAACTATAATGTGTTGAAGGACGGGTTTTTATAAGAATTATAAGTTTGACATTATATTTGGGAGCTAGACTTGGGTCTTAGATTATAGTAGATGGATTTTTAATTTTTTTTATTTAGCCCGTTTAATAGATGGATAGGGCTCCAATTCAGTGTTAGAGAGCTCACAGCCTGGCCCAACCCAAATATAAAAGCAATTATAGTGAAGAGGTCAAGATCATGAGACCAATTGAGCTGTAGCCTAGGACATAGCAGGAAATCATTTTCTTTATTATATAAATTTAACTCGGGCCAAGTTCAGCTTCATCATTCCCAAGCAGGCTAGGCTCGTACCAGCCACTTTTGGCCCGACTCTAGCTCGGGCTTATAGTTTAGAAGCCGAGCCAGGCCAGAACATTCCTCAGTCCAGCCCAACCTGGCCCATGAACACCCCTACCTTATATCCATTATTTACTTGTCATTATTTATATAAGACTCTCTTTTTTTCTTTTTCTTTTTGGTACCTTCCTAAGGTTTCTAATATATGTACATAGGCCCCTGGGGTTTCTAATATCTAGGTGCATATGGCTTAACCCAAATTGCAGTTAAGTGTGGAATTTACAATTCAGGTCAAGTTCAGCTCAGCTTTGTTTTTAAGTTTTACCTACATGCAATTTGAGTAACAAAAAGTCTATATGAACAAACTGTATGGACCGAATTCAGGACCGATCCGACGTGGTGATCCACGTGGCGCTGACGTGAGGTGAACAGTGCATTCAACTTTTGAGGGAGAGGGAGAAAGGAAAAGAAAAGGGGAAATCGTGGGAGGGACAGGAAATGCCCAAATCGTCAACGCTTCTTCTCCCTGTTCCGAGCGTTTCTCCACCGATAGTGGTCCTCGTCGCCGGCGATCTGAATCTGCCCCTTCTGCTTCCACCGCAACCACTTCCCCCCTCACTACTCCTCCATCTCCGACGACAACCTCCATCTCCGCCGACAACAACCAGATCGATCTCCGCCCCACTCCTCCTCCCTCCCAAACAGTTGGTTCTTCTCCCTCTTCTCTCACTCGGAGGCAAACGCACATCTCCCTCTCTCTCTCTCTCTCTCTCTCTCTCTGTGTGATGGAAAAGGAGGAAGAGGAGCAGCGGGAGAGGAGGAAGAGGAGCAGCCCGCTGGTCCTTGACGCCACGCCCAGGTATGTTGTTGTTGGTTTTATTTTTTTAATTAAATAGTGCAAATGATATTGAGTTTTCATATTGCTATGGATGTTGTTCTCTTTCCATAGATTTGGGGCACTTTTATTTTCTGTCTGCTTTCTCTTTTGCTTCGTCTGTTACTTCGCAGCTTGTGATGGAAAGGAATGTGAATGTGGAAGATACCATTTGTTATCTTTCTATATCGTACGCAAGAGCCCACTGGGTTGCTAGATTTCTTATTGCATTGGATTTGAATGTGGAAGATACCATTTGTTATCTTTATGCTAGTAAAAGTGCCACATTGTTTCTTACAGAGGATGGCATTGAAGGTTACAAATTGGCTCTAGCAAAAAAAAAATCGTGGTTCACTTTTGCAATGTAAATTATACAAACTAAATCCTATTTCACAGATTTCATAATCTAATTGGTTTGAATCACATCTTACCAATTGTCAAATGAATTGAAGGCAAATTCTATATATTCTTTTTCCCCTCTTTTTACTATGCTACTCAGCCATGCCGATTTCAGACGCGTTACCTCTTATTCAACTATAAACAAATTGAAAACCCCAAGTCCTGCTCATTTTAATGAAATGCCCTTTTATTGTTTGACCTGGAAGTCACAGGTGAAACCCAATCATTGGTCTCTTGCACCATAATGGAGTGTATCATGATTCCCTTCTCTACCAGATAACCCAAGTTGTCCTATGAAAATAGATGAAAATAAAATCATTAGTTAATGTCAATGGAGTTTCCAATTGGACAGTAAAGTTCATCTGATAGAAAGTTTTTGGCATACTAACCATCCATCATTTAGCCCACCACGAGTGTTTTTTTATCACCAAATGCTGATCAAATGATTGATTGAATATAAAATTAAATTAATTAAAAATATTATATGCCCTTATTTTTTCTGTGGTAGAATTGATTTCATTCTCTTGCTTTGGCCTCTCTGTTTACTTAATCCCCTTGCCTTCTTAATTCATACATGTGTCCATTTAACTATACTGCACATAATGTTGATTTTTGTGCCCCGCACTAAGACCAATAGACACTACCATGTTTTCTTATCTTCTTTTGTTAAATCCATAGGAAGCCTGGCCATCCATGTACCAACTTACCATCTCTATTTTTATTTTTTTTTTCCACTGTTGCAGTTTCAACCAATTCGATCTACCAGAGCATCCTTCCAAAGAACAGCTGTAGGAGAGGTTGCTTTTGGCCAACCATGAGGCGAGCGAAGGGTTTGGTTTCAGCTGAGAATCATTGAGGTGCTAGAAGAGGCCATTTCGGTCTTAGTGTGTAGTGTGTACCCTTATGTTAGATCAGGGCTACAGGGAGGTGTTTGTATGCATCTTAGCTAGCCATATGGAGTGATTGTTTGAACTATGAATGGCTGCGATCTCTAGCACGACATTCAGTTGTATCTTTAACTATGAATGGTTGTTTCAAATTCATACATGTTATTATAGATTAGACCAGAGGTGTTTGGTAGACTCCCAATCTTGTTGGGTAAATGAATGGATTTTTCTTCAATTGTGAATCTTGGATGCTGAGCTTTGTGTGGATTTTGGTTTCTTTGGTAATTCTGGGAAACATTGCAAAATAAGTTTATCTTGTATCTGAATAGGGCTATGTTGTTGTGGTTTATTGGGGAACATTAAATGTTCCTTCAATTGGATATTTAAAAAACCTATCATCGACTATAATTATCCGAATCAAATTAAAGCATTTTATATAAGGCTCAATGATGACTTGAAAACACTTGCTGCAATGGATGTGCTTGTTCCTAAAGTTGTGTTGCAAAAGTGTGCGGTTTGAAACGCAGGTAAACGTGATTGTTTCATGCCGTTAAGTTCATAATACAGACTTTGAAAGACCCAAATTTCATTGAAAAAAACCCTCAGGAAGTGGGCTAAAAAGTGTACCAAACAGGGATACTTAGCTTGGTTCCCGCAGATTTTCTCAGCCGAGTTGCAAAAGTGCGCGGTTTGAAACGCAGGCAAACGTGCTTCTAATTAAGTACAAATTAGCAGATTTTAGGTTCATAGTATGATCTTTTCAATCCCCAAATCTCATAAAAAAATACCTTGGGAAATGGGCTAAAAAGTGTGCCAAACAGGGGTACTCAGCTTGGTTCCTACAGATTTTCTCAGCCGAGTTGCAAAAGTGCGCGGTTTGAAACGCAGGCAAACGTGCTTCTAATTAAGTGAAAATTAGAAGATTTTAGGTTCATATATACTCTTTGCAATACCCAAATCTTAGCGAAAAAATCCCTCAGGAAGTGGGCTAAAAAGTGTGCTAAACAGGGGTACTCAACTTGGTTCCTGCAGATTTTCTCAACCGAGTTGCAAAAGTGCGCGGTTTGAAACGCAGGCAAACGTGATTGTATCATTCCTAAAAATATCATTTTTTAAATTCATAATACATACTTTGTAAGACCCAAATTTCGTTGAAAAAATCCCTCGGGAAGTGGGCTAAAAAGTGTGTCAAACAGGGGTACTCAGCTTGGTTCCTGCAGATCTTCTCAGCCGAGTTGCAAAAGTGCGCGGTTTGAAACGCAGGCAAACGTGCTTCTAATTAAGTGAAAATTAGATTATTTTAGGTTCATAGTATGGTCTTTGCAATCCCCAAATCTCAGCGAAACAATCCCTTGGGAAGTGGGCTAAAAAGTGTGCCAAACAGGGGTACTCAGCCTGGTTCCTGTAGATTTTCTCAGCCAAGTTGCAAAAGTGCGTGGTTTGAAACGCAGGCAAACGTGCTTCTAATTAAGTACAAATTAGTAAATTTTAGGTTCATAGTATAGTCTTTGCAATCGCCAAATCTCAGCAAAAACATCACTCGGGAGTGGGCTAAAAAGTGTGCCAAACAGGAGTACTCAGCTTAGTTTCTGCAGATTTCCTCAGCCGAGTTGCAAAAGTGCGCGGTTTGAAATGCAGGCAAACGTGCTTCTAATTAAGTGAAAATTAACAGATTTTAGGTTCATAGTATGGTTTTTGTAATCCTCGAATCTCAGCAAAAACATCCCTCGGTAGGCAGGCTAAAAAGTTTACCAAACAGGGGTACCCAACTTGGAAATTCCATTCACATTGTAGGATTTTTTTCATATCTGCGAACATTCTAGATTTATCAATCACTTTCTAATAGTTCTATTTTTAATTTTCTCTTCAAATGGAATCGACGAGAATACTTGCCTCTTGGGCGTCTTTCGACAAAATCTCACAGGATTCAATATGCCAAATCAAACTATATCAGGTGCTCAAAATATGAAATGATAAATGAGAATTTATAGATACAAAAATAAGTTTTTCATTCATTCACCCCATATACAATTGGTTCATACAACAACAACTTCCATTAATCAAAGTTTTTTAAAAAATCATTTGGAGTCTATCATTTCACCTATCAACCAACCCCTTACATAATAGTAGCTTCCAATCTGGAAAAGTAAAGCTTGGATGCTACATTCGACACAATAATATCACAAGCAGGACACCATAAACAATCATAACAACCGTAAAGACTCAACAAATTTGTTCAAGCTTCTCCAATTTTGTAACAACATTTGCCACATGGCTCTCAGCTTCAAGGGGGGCATAGTGTGGAGTACTCTGGCAAGGGTATGGGTGGTTGACCGTCGATCTCACATATTCATCACACCAACCAATGAAGTTGTTGCAAGCCTGTTATTTCCTCTCGCAAATAATGGCAAATATATGTCGTTAGTTGGTACATATTTGTCTATATGCAAAAATAAATAAGAATTGAAAATAAGGAAAAGGCCAAAGTTTATTGCATTCTTTCGTACCGATGGTCGTGGACATGAATAATACTATCTACCATAATTATTTGATGATCATGAAACCTTGAATACACAGTTGCCAACACCACATCGACAAAAACTTTGAGGCCAATTCAAATTTCTAGAAGAGACATACGAAGCCATTTACTTCAAGATCTTCACAAACAAAAGAAAGGATTGGCATATGAAGACTTTAGAACACATATGATCAGAATTATATTGACTTAACAGTCACAAGGATAAGATTGTTCCATCAAATACAAAACCGTACACTTTGCATGCTACACTCTGCCATAATTTCATACTACTTCATGGTTTGATGGCAACAATCATAGGTGGGCCTCAATACATAGTTAGCAAGTATAAGATCCTTAAGCAGTTAAGCTTTTAGACCCTTATATCATGATGAGGACAATTTGATGGAACTAGTTTTTTTCCCTAATCCTAATCCATGATGAGACATGTCTATCCCCTTTTTCCCGCATCCACACCCCCCAATTGTCTATTTTGGCATGCATCAATGTGGAATCTGCAAATTAGGAAATCTTTTATCAACCTATTGATGTTAATTTTGGGACCCATTGTCCATTGATTGAAATTGTTCAAGGGATGTGTTCCACTTTGATAGTATGGTATTTGCATTGTATAAAGGGAAATTACAGCAGCTCGAACAAGAGATATATTTCATTGGAGAGCAAAGAAAGCTAAAAGAATAGGAAATTGCAAAGGCGGGCCACAGTACATAGAATTGCTATCGACTCCTGATTTAGCCAAGGGTTTATCAGCAAATGCTCTATTAGTCTTTTTCAAGGTTTTATTGTATAACTTGTACATTTGATAGCTTGGTAGTTTGTGTAGTTCTTGTGTGGAGCAATTCTTAAGACACCAAGATTATGCTAACTCCAACAATTATCTTGGCTACGTGCATTTCAGCTCGAATGCTAACGCGCTAGCCGAGACGAGTATTGTCACCTCTGTCAATCCTGACCTAAGACAGCTACGATCTCGGCCGTGTGCCCTGCCCTTAGTCGCGCACCTCGGCTGTAGCTGTATGACGAACCGCCAACCGAGATAGGCACTGACAGCCATCTCCCATCTTCAGACACGTGGCAGGATATGAGCACGCGCTAATGGGACAGAAACATCATCCCAGCCGTCCAGAATCCTTATCAAATCTCTGAAAAAAGGGCATCCAGTGGCTATAGCCATACCAGGGTGAGGCCCAAGAAAGGGTCCGATGGGACCCTTTACCGCCAATAAGTCCAGACAATATCAGGCCCAATGTGACTGACATTTAATGCAATGTGGTCTGATCGGACCATCATTTAATGCAATGTGGGCTGATGATAGACCCACATTTATTACTTTGTGGACTGATAAGACCTTAACAGTCAAATCATCAGGCCCACTACCAAATATCTAGAGACTCTCCTCTTATATAGAATGGACCTGTTCCAACCAAGGTACGCAGACGCAAATACATACATGCACTCTTACTCTGGCCCTCTTCTTCTCCAACCTCAGCTCAGTCCCTGCACTAACTTGAGCATCGGAGAGCCATGCGCTGCCCACAGCCAGGGTCCTTTGACTGTTATTTCTCCCCTTTCAGGTCCTTGAAGCGGCTGGCTTTCCACAGTCATTTGGATAAGTCCTAAAGTCTCCCCTTAATCTTGCGAGTTATATTTTTTGTACTTACAGTTCTGAATGCCATATTTATTCTTGCATAAAGGATGTATTCAGGACTGTAACTCATAATTAATTTGTCTAATTATCTGTAGTAGACTGTACGCACACATATGCTTGGAATGGTGATGAAAGACCGTGTTTTGGTCAAGCAATGTTGCACTCTGTATATTATGTTTATGATTGGTCATTCTGTGCATTATTTCTCCTTGATATAATGGTCTAGTCACATTTTTGTTATTACTATTGTTGTTTTTGTTATTCGATTATTATTACTTTTGGGAAGGTAAAAAATTAATTCAAATTTTTTTTCTTGGGCAGAATGGGATTTGGGAGGTTTCCCTGCCTAGTTACTTGCTATAGAACCAGCTCTTAGACTGAGATCATCGGATCCTGCTTTCCTTGCCTTGGTATAGTTTCTATTAACTTTTTATTAGTAAAGGAAGTTGTAAACATGAGAATTGAGTTTCTCTTTACAGTAACAATCTACTTCTTGCTCGCATTGGAAAGAGTTATGTTATGTGAAAACTTGAAGTCAATGCCTTTGACTAGTGTGCTTGCCTACTAGTTAAAGGAACAATTATTCAACGATTTCTTTTCTTATATTCTCATGTTTTATTCAATTATATGGTTAGGCATTCAAACTGTTGGCCCTTGATTGAATGGGTTTTGCTTGTTCAATTCATAGATCCATCTCATCGAATGCATTTTGGGTTTGATTGGGCTTACATAGGCCCTACAATTTAGTCATCTCTATGATATGGTTGTGCTCCTTGAACTAGATCTTTTATTTCTTTCTGTATATTTATGAGATGAGAACTACAAGTATAGTTCATAGCGGTTCTGTTGAGCTTATAATATATGTAGAAACGGGGCCTCTTAGATATAATCTTCGAAATAGTCATGAAGTTCATTTCTTTCTTTCTTCATCGTTTGCATAATTGCTAACTCTTCCTCTTTCGAATTGGAGAGGGTGTATCTATGCATTGATTCTCCACATGGGAGTCTCAGAGCCTTTGCATTACTGGATACACAAGAGATTACATACTGGCTATCTAAAACAGAGTAGTCATGTAAATACTAGTTACTGAAGTGTGTGTGTGCTTTCTAAAACAGAGTACTCATGAGAGAACAAGCTGGAGGAAAATGTGAAAATAACAATGGCCAAACAAAGCAGTTTTCTAAATAAGAATCCTCTCTCTCAAACTCTTCCAAGGAATCAAAACTAAATACCAGAAGATTTGAATTAAAAAAAAAAATCCCAGTTGAAGAAAAGCTAAGACATTAAAAAAAAAAAAAAAAAAAAAAAAAACCACTAAAAGACCAAGCAATCAAAACCCAAAAAAGATGGGAACAAATAAACCATCTTCTTCCATCATAACCAACCCATTTTGCTTCATAACCACACTCACCGACTGTGACATTATCCTTTCCATCACAAGCTGCGACGTAATAGACGAAGCAAAAGAGAAATCAGACAAAGAAAATAAAAGTGCCCCAAATCTATGGAAAGAGAACAACAACATCCATAGCAATATGAAAACTCAATATCATTAGCACGATTTAAAAAAAAATAAAAAAAACCAATAACAACATACCTGGGCATGGCGTCAAGGACCAACGGGCTACTCCTCTTCCTCCTTTCCCGTTGCACGTCTTCCTCATCTTCTGACACAGAGAGAGAGAGAGAGAGAGAGAGAGAGAGAGAGATGCGCGTTTGCCTCCGAGCGAGAGAAGAGCGAGAAGAACTAGAGACCGTTTGGGAGGGAGGAGGAGTGGGGCGGAGATCGATTTGGTTGTCATCGGCGGAGATGAAGGTTGTCGTCGGAGATGGAGGAGTATAGTGAGGGAGGAAGTGGTTGCGGTGGAAGCAGAAGGGGCAGATCCAGATCGCCGGCGATGAGGACCACTATCGGTGGAGAAACACTTGGAACAGGGAGAAGAAGCACTGACGATTTGCGCATTTCCTGTCCCTCCCACGATTTCCCCTTTTCTTTTCCTTTCTCCCACTCCCCCAAAAGTTGAGTGCACTGTTCACCTCAAGCCAGCGCCATGTGGATCACCAAGTCGGATCAGTCCCGAATTCGGTCCATATAGTTTGTCCATATAGACTTTTTGTTTGAGTAAACCCTAAGGTACCGTTTGGGAAGGAGGTAAAATGGGGGGAAGGAAAAAAAAAAGAAGGGAAAATGGAGGGAAAGTGGGAATTGAGGGTGTTTGGGAAGGGGGGAGGGGAATTTGGGGGGAAAATGAGTGTGGGGCCCACTCCAAAATTTTCCTCTCAAAAGTGGGGGGAAAATGAGTGGCAAAGAGGGGAATTTGTTTTAAATTACTAAATTGCCCTTTTGTCCAATTGAAACTTTTGCAAAAACAAGGATAAAATGGTCTTTTGTCTCTCCACCCACAAACAAAAAAAAATTATACTTTTTCACTTCTCTTCCCCCTACTTTTTGACTATCCATACAAGGGGAGGTAAAATTAATTTTCCCTCCCCTCCCCTCCCCTTCATTTTCCTCCGCCCTCAAATTTCCCCTCCCCTCCCCTCCCCCCTTCCCAAACATAGTATAAGTTGAGACAATGGCCAACTGGCATGCCCATTACACAAATGTTAAATACTTTTAAGACGAGGAGAGTATCGATTAATATATTGAAGATTTTATTTTTAGTTTGACCAAAACACACACACACACACACACACACATAGAGAGAGAGAGAGAGAAGAGAAGAGAACGGGACTTGGTTTTCCTACTTGGAACTGCTTGAGGATTACATCATTCTAAATGTTAGCTAGGGTTATATTTCTATTTCTCTTATCATGGAGGCCATTTTTTCCAGGGCCTTCTTCATTCTTATTCATACGATTTTTGCAAATCTTCATGTGCCCCCAAGTAGGAAGATTTAAATTTTTTTTCTTCATATGAGCATTCACCAACCAAGGAACAAATAGGCTTCGAAATTTGGAGGCTTATATTCAACAATATTATCCTTCGCATCTTACTCAAGTGTCTTCTCCAGGTTTTGAAGCTTGTAAAAGAAATAAAACGTCTTGACTTGGTGCCAGCTCAATGCATGGCAGCAGAATTAGATAGCTTTGGAAATTGTTAACTTGTGTCCATGTTGTGGGCTTTGGGTTGGTTTTTGTTTTTGCTTTGCCCAGGCAGTGGGCTTCTAGTGTTTTATTTCACCCATGTTGGGGTGTTTGGGGGAGGTCTCCTCTGGCTGGGTCGCGGTGTTGGGGGGGGGGGGGGTATGCCACATACTTACATTGGACAATTGAGAAAGTCGCGGGGAGTGGGGGTTGGGTGTGTGCGGCTTCAGTTGATTAAAGGGACTTATTACCTACTAGCTCTAAACTTACACAGCCTTTAGAGCTGCTGAAAGTAAATCGGCCTTTGGCTTTGCCCATTTTTGTGCTCAATTTTCTATGGGAGTTGGCAAAGAAAGGCTTTGCTCCCCCAAAGAAAAGCCGAAGCATTAGCAATCTTGCATGCTATCATGCATGAAGAATGGAGCTAGGGGGAGAAATTCAAGACAGTACAAGATCTAAAGATAATTCAAAAATAAAATATGGTAAAAAGATTTAATGTGTTTTGTGATTGTTTGGGGTAGATCAAATTGTATTGTCCTAGGGAGTTTTGTCCATGAATTACGAAAGGGGGAGATTATTAGGAATTTCTTTGTGTTGGCTAACTCATGGACTGGAAAAAAAACTCTAGGTCTATTGAGTTGTATTTTTTATTTCTTTTAGAATGGACTATGGTTATATCACCAGAAGATCTAAAGCGAAACTTAGAGTGTTTTGAAGCAAGAAAGCCAATTTCCATAACACAAATCTCACTATAGCAAGGATTGTGCTTGCTAGAGCAAACGTGCATGGAGCGTTCGGGACAAAACCTAGGCTCTTTATAGCAAACCAAGGAAAATTGCCCAATTTGATCCAAACTCCTAATTAGAGTTTGAGTTTACTTACTATTCCTATTGGATTAAGATTAGAAAACTCTTGCACAAGTTTTCGACTATAATATAAAGGGTGTTTCTCTCAACCCCAAGTATGGAATCAAGTTATTCTCTCATTGTTATGAGGTGAGAAAATTCAAAAAGAGATTCCTTCTTCTCTAGAGCCATCATTGAGAGGTTGTGCTGAAGATTTGCTCTAAAAAGTTTGCTGCTTCTATTTTCCTATAGAAGATCTGAGCATCTTGATTCTCAAGGTGTTGTTGGAGGATCAAGCATGAAGAGTGGTGCACGGAAAGTAGTCTTGGCAGCAAGGAGTTGTGCAAAAACAACTACAATCCTTCAGTTTACGTATTGACTAGGAAAGGGAGCCGCGAGTATATCTTCTAACCGATCAATAGTGATTGGTTTTTCTAATCGCGGTTTTTCTCTCTGGATAGGGTTTCCACATTAAAATTATGCATGCCTTCTTGTCGTGTGTGATTAGTAGATTTTATTTGCTAGTTCTCTTTGATTTGGTTTATTACTTCCATCACGCGTATACAACTTATACAAAGTACAACAAGAACCCAGTTTGAAGATTTTACACAAAGACACCGTTGCAATGCTTATAATCTACACTCACAAATACACTGCTACAAGGCTTTCAAGCCACACTCAACTTACAAAGACACATATATCTTAACTCTCTTTAAGCCTAGACTCTTACAGGAAGAGACTCACTGCACAATCACTCAAGGCTCTAAAGCACTCCACACTCACTTACCACTCAATGCACTCACTCACTAACACTTCATTTCACAGTACGCTCACTTCACTTCACTTTGTGTTCAATATGACCCAAGGGCTCCTCTATTTATACCCATGTATGGTTGGTGGGGACTTTCTCATGTGGATGGGAGAGGGTCCACGTGGCCCATCAATCATCACATATTGAGGTTGGATTTTGGATGACTCTCAATGAGGTCGGTGTGGGTGGGGGAGAATTCTGGATAAGCGAACGCACTAAAAGACCCAAGAGTCTTGGAGAGACAAACCAGTTAGTGTTTGATTGACAATTTGTGGTAGAGGATGTTCTTCAAGCCCAAAGGGTGTTGGCTGTCAAAGTACACCGGGTTAGTTATTGTTTTGTTTGGTCTTGTGCTAATATTTATGGGCCAAATGATTATTAGAGTGGGAAAGCTTTTCTATAGCTGTTATCTAATTTTAAATTACGATGGACAGTCCCTTTGGGCCAATTTGGAAACTCTACTAATTGAGTCGAGTGAAGTAAAGTTGATTTTGAAGAAAGAATAAACTATAAGTGGGTTATGATGGTATTTTATTTTTAGTTGTTTGTTATAGATTCTTTTTGACTTTTTGTATGGAATAGTGGAGGGGTTTTTTTTTTTTTTTTTGTATTTTAGTGGATAAAGGTAGTTGCTTTTGGACTTTTTGTATGAAAAAGATGGGGGATGATTTGAATAAAGTGCATCTGATGTGACATCTTATCTGGAAAATTGAGCCTTTACTTGACTTTGATTATATTAGTAAAGTGCCAAACAGGCCCTTCGATTTTTGGGGGTGACTTCTATACAGACAGGTACCCGTACGAGAAAAAAGGGAGATCTTCCATTTCTCAGTCTTTGAGTTTATTCTCCGACTTATCAATGATAATGATCTGATTGATTTTCCACTCTATGGGAGGAGGTTTGTGTAACATCCCGTATCCTAACCTTTTATTAATTTTAATTAATTGCTTGATTAGTTAGTAAGTGTGTTTAGAGTCTTAGCGAGTTGGGTTTGACGTGTGGATCTCGCGTTCGGAGTCTCGCGTGACTCGGAGTGCGTTTGGGTAGAACAAAGGGGTGGTTTACAATTTGGGGAGTGTTCAAAGGATTTTATGAGATTATGAGTTTTTGTAAGTTTGGGTGCATCGGGTAGGTCTCGACATTTTATAAACTTTAGTCTTCAGTCGCGTTTCGATTTGATTCGTTGAAGAGGCCCAAATAGTCACATTAGTAAACCAAGGACTAAACTTAAAATAACCAATTAATCTAACCTAATATCAACCCAACCCCCATCTCATTCATTCATCTCTCTCTATTCACTGTGCCTCTTCAAGCCCCAGCCCCTTCACTGCCTCCTCACTGTCGACGGCCACCAGAGCTCTGGCGTCGACGACCAAGCTTCCCATCTTCTTCCTCAAGCTCCCAAGACTCCACCCATTCACATTTCTAAGCTTTTCATTCAAAACTCATTCTAAGGTAAGCTCCTAAAGCTTGTAGACTTAGCTAATCTTCTTCCTTTGGCTTAGAAATGGATTAGATGAGCTCACCCCTCCCCTTGCAATTCATTTGTAGAGAGGTTTTTGGTTTGGAAGCCATTTTCACTACTTTGAGCTCAAAAGAGGGTTTTTCCCAAAATTTCTCTTGGATTTTCTTAAGCTCTTCATCTAAGGCAAGTATATATCTATATTTATGCCTGATATGTTTGTTTACCTTCATTTGTATGGAAAAATGAGGATTTAGATGTTATTGTTTCAATGGATGCTTTAGAGGTTTGAAAACATGATAATTAGGTTGTTAGCCTAATGAAATGGATTATGATGTTTATGGTTTGATCATTAGATGGATTGTTAAGATTAGAATGGACTTGTTATATGCATGATTTGGTTGTATATCAGGTTCAAGGGAGAGGAAATGGATTTGGATCCATTCATTGCAGAAACAGAAATTGTTATATGCATGATTTGGTTGTATATCAGGTTCAAGGGAGAGGAAATGGATTTGGACCCATTCATTGCAGAAACAGAACCTGCAGTTCTGTTTCTGCAGTACGCGGTCGATTGACCACGGCATGCGGTCGACCGGCCACACAGGGTCAGGCTCTCTAGAACCTGACCATAACATTGTTCACCATTTTCATTTACAACTGCCGGTCGACCAAGCCTGGGCCAGGTCGACCTGACTTTCTCAGGTCGACCGGGCTCACTGTGTATGGGTCGACTAGCCCAGGCCAACTATGAATTTCCTTCTTGGAAAGGATTTTTACCCTATACTTGGAAGGACTTAGGTGGAACTTGGTTACCCTTTTTGTGGAGTCATTTGACTTATTATGAGGATGTTTGAACCGACACTCTTCACAGTTAATTCGGTTACATCAGGACTTAACTAAACTCAATCTTGAACGGTACGGGACAACGGGATATCTTTCTTTAAATCTATGCACGAAGATTGTTCGTCCGAGTATCGTGAACCCTAACCCCTTTCGTTGACTACGTAGGTTGTACGATGCTTCAGGATTAACATTATACTTAGGATTGAATTGTCTATCGCTTTTGATTATGAATTATACATTCTGGTACTATCTACATGTAACGAACATGTTCATTAGCTCCGTTCACTTTGTTTTTGTTTGGGGATCACATTGAGAACTTAGTTGATGGACTTAGGATCCCTTTGATGTTTGGCTTGTTTTATGTTTGGTCGGAGTGTTGAGGCTAGGGAGCTTTGATTATAAGGCTTGAAGAGAACTACTATTGAAGTTTGTGTGAAGTTTGATTTAATTCAAAATGAAGTAGTTTCTCTAATGTTGTTGAATCTTATTCGCGCAAGAAAGCCTAGCCCCTCACTAATGTTTGTTTAGGACTCTTTGTATCAGGCACCACTCAGCTGTTAACGTTCAACACAGCTGGGGCACTACTTGTGTGAGGACTTGTATTTAGGACCTTGAGGCAAGATTGGGCCAGAGCCCACGGGGCCTGAGCCCCATGATCCAACAAAGGACCAGCCTTGAGGTAAGATTGGATGCGCTTGGGCCAAGTCCTCTGGTCAAGTAGCCCATGAGCCCAAGAAGACCGTCTACAAATCGGATTTGGTGTAATGGACACCAAGGTATAATGGACACCACTTTGAACACTTTGATTAAAGGGTTATGATCCCAAACTATTTATATCTCCACCACGACTCAAAGTGAGTATGGGAGGCAATGACACTATCCCGTGGTAATTAGTATATGTGGACCACCTACTTTGATAGTTTGATATTGATTATAATGCTATGCATTTCCTATGATATGTCTACTCGTTTACTCTTATTCGTACTGCATATCTTGATGCTTTATATATATATATTGCTTGCCGACCGTTGTGTCTGATGAAGCTACTCTTGGTGCATAGGTATCGAGCCTTTCTACCCCAAGGAGGAGGCGACGGAGACAATTAAGGCAGATCAGTCTGATGACCTCTTAGACTATAATACGGACATCCTTGTATAGCCGTATCGACCCCGTACTTGAGAGCCTTCATCTTTTAGACTAGCTTCTTCTTTTGGTTTCTTTATCATTTTTATTAGGCCCGAATTTTGATGTGGCCTAATGCTGTAATTAATACTTTGGTTAACAGTCTCAACTTGAACTTAGTTAATGTATTCAGTATTTGCTCTTAAAATATACATCATTAAGATACCACTTGCATTTATGAAGGTTCCGCTAATTGTTATATTTATTTTTGAGGAAATGTTTTTACCTCACAGCGGTCTTCGATCCGAATAGGACATGATTGGGGCCACGTTGCATTTGTTTAATATCAGAAAAGTTTTAATTGGCCCTAATCTCACGCATAACCCCGGTCCCATTTTTGGGGGAATGACAGTTTGCTTGGTCCAACAGTAGGGAACAGACGCCAATGAGTAGGATTGGCATATTTTTGCATTCTAAGAACTAGGACAAGCATTTTGTCAGTGTCATTCAAGTAGTGCTTTCAAGATTAATTCGGACCATTGCCCTATAAAATTGTGTTCTGACACTTTTGATTGGGTCGAAAGCCTTTTCGTTTTGAAAATTGTTTGTTTGAAGGCAATGATTTTTTGGATTGGGCTCATGTTTGGTGTTTTCATGTGGAGCTTATAGGATATGCATGTTACAAATTATGTAAGAAGTTGTTCAATCTGAAAGAGAACATTACAAAGTGAAATATAAAGGTGTTTGGTTGAATAGACCGATCCAGAGACACTTTGTCGAGTCTTGTGGATGTTTAAGATAAAGAGAGTGTCGGAATTTGAGGCCAGAGCAGGTCATTATCTAGCAAGATTCTATTAGGAGGATTTGGGACTACAATCGTCCAGAGAGAATATCTTAGAGGCAGAAATAGAGAGTGGGTTGGCTCAAGGAGGTTGATAAAAATACCGAATTCTTCCATCGAATGGCTAATATGAGGGAAAAATCAATTATCTAGGTCGGATAATATGAAGTGCAAGATTGCTTGAGAGACCGCGTGAGATTAAGGAGGAGGTGGGTCCTTTCTTTGAGAAATCTTTACAAAGGAGATCTTAAGGCTAAGCCAGAGCTTGAGGGTCACTCCCTACTCTTCCTTTGCATGTTCAAAGATGATTCGAAAGAAAGTTTGAGGAGGAGTAGGTGAGTACAGCTTTAGAAGAATGTGGTCAGGATAAGGGCCCAAGACCTAACGGCTTTAATATCTCTTTCATTAAAGCTGGGTGGGGATTCTTAAAAAAGATTTCAATTATATGCTTTTTGAATTTCATAATAGGAGTAGAATCAGTAGAGAGATGAATGCAAATTTTTTAACTCTTATTCATAAAGTACCTAACCCGGTGGAGCTAGGTGATTACATGCCTATTAGTGTTATCAGGTGCTTGTATAAGTTGGCAAAGATTTTTGCGAATCAGTTGAAACTAGTCCTTCATCTCATTATTAGTCTTTTTCAAGTGGCTTTCATGGTAAGAAGGCAAATCCTTGATGGGGTGTTAAATGCTAATGAGCTCATCCATTCTAGAAAGTGATCAAAAGAGGAGATACGTTGAGTTGGACTGGGCGGGAGATATCATGAGTTATCAAAAGAAAAGAAAAAAGGTCAAAAGAGGAGGGCATCATTTTTAAAATTGAATTGGAAAACGCTTGTGATCATGTAGATTGGGATTTTGTTGACTACATGTTGCTCCAATTTAGATTTGGGGAAACTTCGCATGGGTGGATTCGTGAATGGATTTCTACTACATCTTTCTCTACTTTAGTTAACGGCTCTCCTTCTAGATTATTTAAAGCTTCTAGAAGTATTTGGCAAGGGGACCCCCTTTCCCCTTTCTTATTTACGAATGTGGTGGAGGTCTTAAACTTACTTTTAGTGAGAGCCAGGGAGTTGGGGGTGATCAATGGCTTTAGGGAAATTCAAGTTGGGGAAACTATTACTCACTTGCAGTTTGCAGCAAATACCATTCTCTTTAGTTCATATAGGAGGGAAGCAGTTAGAGAGGATATTGAGATGTTTCTAGTTGGTTTCAAGCCTGTAGGTTAACTTATCCAAGAGTGTGTTAGTGGGGATAGGGTGTTCAGAGGAGACTATTCATTCTTTGGCTAGTAATATTCATTGTAAATTAGGGAGGCTCCCTTTTGTTTATCTTGGCCTTTCTATTGGAGCAAAGTCGAGGTCTAATTTTTAAGAAGAAATTGGCTTCTTGGTAGAAACATTACTTATCATTGGGTTGTAGTATCTCTTTGATTATAGTCTGCTCATCTAATCTTCTTGTATACTACATGTCGCTCTTCAACATGCCTAAGGCCGTGGTCAATAAGTTGGACCGTATCCGAAGAAATTTTTTATGGGAAGGTCAAAGTGATAAGAAAAGGTTACATTTGATGAAGTGGAGTGATGTGATCAAGCCAAAGCAAAGTGGGGGTTTGGATCTTGGCAATGTCGAAATCAATGGGGCTTTACTGGATAAATGGTGGTAGAGGTTTGGAGAGGAGATAGATGCGTTAAAGAGAAGAGTTATTGCTTCTAAGTATGGTGAGGATAAGTGGTGGTGGTGGCCTCTTCTTAGCCCTAGTTACCGTAGGTTAGGGTGGGTGGTGTCTACTATGAGGGGGTAGATTTTGTCTGAAGGTATGGGTGTTTTTTTTTGGGGATGGGAGAAATGTGCGGCTTTGGTTAGATGATTCGGTGAGGTGGGCCCTTCGTGTGGGTTGTTTTCTAGGATTTTTACATTAGTTTCTAACAAAGAGTACATGGTAAGTGATTATTATGAGAAAAGGGATGGTTTTACTTTGTGAGGAGGTGAGGAGAAGTCCTCCATAAGAGGGGGTCCAATATGGGGATTTGTTGAGTCTTCGTTCTAATATTTTCTTGTATAAGGATTCTAAGGATTTTTGTGTTTAGAAACCATCTACATCTGGGAAATTCTCAACGAAAGCTTTTTTTGTTGGGATTGGATCCTCCATGGGTTGAGATTTTATGCCAATTAGTTGTAGTTGCCCAAGTGTCTACGGTGGATAATCTTAGAAAAAGAGGGTTGACGTCAACAAACATCATGGATATTTCTCAAAAGGAGGATGAAACAGTTAACCACCTTTCTCTTCACTATGAGGTTGCGAAAGGAATTTGGAGTCACTTCATTAGTAGATGCGATCTTACTTCCCTTTTTCTAAAGGCTAAGGGAGATGCAATGGAGTCTTTGGTTGGGTGGGCACTTCAAGGGGGCTTGGCGTATTATTTGGAGGATGCTTTTGTTTGCTATTCTCTGAATTATTTGAAAAGAAATGAACGATAAAATCTTTAAAGGCATCTCCTCTTCTTTAGCAGAGTTGATTGACATGGTTAGCCTTTTGACCGTTAAATGGGCTTTAGCTAGAAAGGAATTCTCAAATTTTAATCTAAATGACTTTATCTTCCACTAGAAAGTTTGCATGGGATGTGGCCCTATTAAAGTAGTGAGACCAACTCTTTGGTCTCCTCCCCCTGTTGGTGTGCTTAAACTCAACATTGATAGAGCTACGAGAGGTAAGATGAGACTGACAGGTATTTTTGATGTGCTTCGTAATGGCCAGAGTGGGACTTTTATTTATGTTTTTTAAGCATGTGGGGCATGTGGTTCTAATAAAGCAAAGGTGTTAGCTATCTTAGAAGCTCTTCGGCGTTTCTCAAGACTCTTCCATGGCGAATCTGTTATTGAGAGTGATTCTTATAATGTCATTGTTTGGGTGTCTAATTGGAAGGCTAACACTTGGAAATTTCTATTCTACTTTAACGAAATTCATGTTTTATCTTTTAGATTGGGCATTGTTTTCTAACACAAGCTAAGATTGGCCAACTCTTTCTTAGATGCTTTGGCGCTGGGCGCAGGGAAAGGGGGTTGAGATCGCCTCCTTGAGTGGGCATTATTATGTAATTGTGGAGTGGTTGAGGGTACATTTCTCTTACCCCTTTTGGTTTTTGCCCTATCGGTATTTCCTTTATTTTTTTAATGTAAGTCTTTGTTCCCAATAAATAAAGAGTATTTTCAATATACTCCCCTAAGGTTTCTAGGATTTGTAAATAGGCCCCTGTGGTTTTAGTATTTGTAAATAAGCCTGTGACATTTAATTTTAATACCTTCCATGTTCCAAAAACCAATTGCCCTGATGAGAATGAACAACCACTATGAAGTTTGTGTTTAATTTTTATTAAAATGACGGCTTTGCCCTTACATTCAGTAAACAAAAATGACTATATTATTTTATAGAAATAATATTATTTTATCTCGATTATCAACGGTCTCTCTCTCTCTCTCAATAACTCTCTCAGACACAGGAAGCATCATCATTATTTCAAAATTTTTAACAATCTAACGGTGGGTCCTGGATGGATTGGATCAACTATAACCAATTATAAGTATATCATTTTACAAGAATAATTTTATTTTATGTCAATTCTCCACGTCCTCTCACTTATTAAGTCTCTTTTGCACATGAAGCCTAATCGTTATTTTCAAACTTTCATCAATCTAACGGTGGGTTGAGGATGGATTAGATCGGTTATAACCAATTATAAATACAAGTGTTGATTGCCTTTAATAAAATAATTAGCCTTGTATTAATAAAAATGTAATTAAAGCAAGGTTATTCTCTCCCACAAAATATACTATAGTAATTATGAATTTTACAAGTTGTAGAGAAAAATAAGTCTAACCTTTTGAAAATATACATATAGGGATAACAAAGAGAAGGGAAACTGTGTCATTTCACTTTAGAAACTTATTATGTTTTTAAGGCTACTGATTTTAGGGACACAGAAGGTGCCTATTTGCAAATTATAGAAATCTTAGGGTGGTATATACCAAAACTGCCTTCAATTTTAATATAAACCATATAGGTTATCCCGCCACTCTTTTATCCTTTTTTTCACATTTTTGTTGAGCAGCAATATCCTCGTTGATTTATACATGAGAGGGTATACCACTTTTTTGTTCTTTTTTCACTTTTTTTTATGAGAAGGATGTTCACAAGTAGGTGGGGATATCCCCGCTCATTAGAATTAAAAAAATCTGCCGAACTAAGTGTTTTGACTAGGTTGGGCAGGGATATCCCTGCTTAACTAAGTATGCTAAATGCGTTGGGCAAGGAATATCAAGTGGGGTATTTCTTTTCTTTTTCCATCTCAAATTTTATCGGTGCCTTGTCTCTCATACGGCTTATAAGGGTTTGAAAAGTATTAAGTAATAGGAAACGAGTGTCCCACTTAAATGGGGTTTTCAACGTCCACACTAGGCAAATTGTACCATGGAATTGTAAGAGGCAAGAAGAATATACTACACAAATGACCTGCATGTTTGGTGATCTCAAAAATGTATATGAAGTGCGTTTGGTAGCTTTATTTATAGAAAAAATGCCCTTACAAGTGAAGGGAAACAATAAGGCTCAATTGGGGTGGCCATGGTTGAGGGATAAAGAGGGAAGGGGAAAGAGGAAGGGAAGAGAAGTAACGTAGGGTCGCCCTGTAGTGGTCCGTGCTCGCCATTGACTAAGGAGAGCAAATGTTGAGGATGAAAGAAGGAAGAAGGAGAGGAGGAAGAAAAAAAAATTAGTGGGGGGGGGGGGGGGGGGGGGAAGAGATGAGGGAGAGGAAAAAAAAAAAGAGAAGCTCGTGGAGAGAATAGTGGAGGAGGAAGGAAAAGGCTTAGGGAGGAGAAGAGTGGAGGAGGAAGAAGAAAGCTCATGACGGAAAAGAAATTTGGGTGGATTTTAAAAAACACGATGTGGGTTTTAAAGAACACAAGCGAGCAGGGATATCCCGCTTAAGGAATTGAAAAAAATAAAAACGGAATATGGCCCCTGGGACAATTGTGGTAGATCAAGATACTTTTGTTCCTTTTTTATCTCTACTTAGTCTAGGGGGGTTTTCCTGGTACAATCCTCTAAGTAAAAAAAAATAAAAAATAAAAAAGGAAGGTTTGCTCACTGTCAAGTGACAAAGACTATACCGGTTTGCTCACTTTTTAAGTGACAAAGACTATACCGACATTTAAGTAATCTCCGACAATCTAGAAGTGGTGAAAAGCTAGTGTAAGGGGAGAGTTCAGATCCACCGTGCAAAATGCATATTGGATGAAACAATGTCTTCCTGTTTTGAGATAGGGATCCAGATCCAAACTCGTTTTTAAAAGGCCTACAAGGATATTAATGAGGTGGCTAAGAGGGTTGTTCGGGTTGATTTCAAATTTCCCCACTATTATTTAGATAAACTTGAATTTTGATTAGATTTTTTTCCTGTTAAAAAATAGTGATAGGAAACTGTTGAGATGGGGATTTGAACAGCAATATTTTCTCACAAGTGGTCAAGAAGAAAACACTTTAGCTACACTAATACATCATAAAATTCAACTCTCGTTTTAAATTATATATTAGTCTCAAGCTGGACTCGGACTTATAAATTTCCAAGCGGGCCGAGCTTGGGCCAACTCCCTACAGCCCGATTCAAGTATGGGCGGGCTTGGACATATAGTTTAGAAGCCAGGCCGGGCCTGGATACTCCCCAACCCGGCGCAGCTCAGCCCATGAACACCCCAAGGCCAACATCACTGGTATTTCGTAATTTTGCATTTCCTTTCTTACTGAAAGTTTCTTTTACCAAAAAAAAAAAAAAAATTGAAAAGAAAAAAAAAAAAAAAAAACCCATTGTTTTTACACTATCGGATAATTGCTTTCAGTCAGTCTAATTTTAGACATTAATCAACTCTAAATTTAACTACTACATTATTTTGCCAGTGTGTACGCTCATTAAAATGCAAGGATCCGAAACCAAAAGGCAAGGATGATTTTGTCCACCCGATATTTCTTCTTCTCCTAATCCAAATCCGAACCTGGCTCCTTTGATTGCGATGCATCCAGGTTGGGCCGAGGAGAGGCGATCATTTTACAAGTAAAACCAACCAGCACTGTAGAGTGTTGCGCAATGTAGCTGTGGTCATGGCCATCTAGAATATGAATCCAAGACTGGACTGGGGGGAGCAAAAGTTTCAACTCAAGCACTGAACCATCCAGTCAGAATAGAATGTCAGATTCAAGATGGGTTGGCTGTGGAATTGCCACCTCTTGTTCTGGTAACTAAAACTTGCAGGACTTGGAAGAGATTTTACCTGGTCCATGCACAGAATATGCAAAATGAGTGTTGCTTCCTCAAATAACTCATCATACCAGTAAGAAATTCTGAAGCAATTGGGAGCTTTTTCTAATCTCTAACTGGAGTGGGTACAATCTAAAAGAGTTGCACTAAATTGAATCTTGGCCTAATGATCTCAGGCTATCTGGACTGAGATGGGGTGAAGATGGGTTGCTTATAAAAAATAGAACCCACAGACAACATAACTTTGAACAATTGGCTAATATTTATATGATGCAGGCAATATGGATTTAGAAAGAGAATTGTCTCTTTCTATTTGTTGGGAATTCCTTGAATCTTTAACTAAATCACCTGCAAATCCAAAACAATCTCGATCACAAAACTAAAAAGCCACAGCACGCAAACAGCATGGATGCAAGGAAAAGAGTATCTTGCATCTCCTTGACCAGAGTAACCTTTAGAATTTATACTCAAGTGTATGATTTCTTTTTTCTTTCTTTCTTTTCTTTTATCCTTTTTTTTTTAATTTGTTGGGAAATAACACTACACTAAACTGGCCTCTCAGGTACTCAATCCTTGGACCTCACCATTTAGAGATTATGTTTTTTGTGCTCCACTCGATGCTAATTTAGCTGCAACGTAGAGTTTGTTGATCCACTTTATAGAGAATATATATGGGCCATGGTTTGGTGATATAATGGGATCCACAATTGATAATGCCACAAAACTTTGAACTCAAAAACTTAACAGACAAATCTTTTATGTAGCTACTATCATAAAATTTCTTCCATGGTCCAGATAGAAATCACTTTCCAGGTACAAGAGGCAGTGAGATATACCATTGTGGCAGATTCACGATATCTCATCCAGAAATGAGAGGCAATGAAATTGTCGCAAATTTACAATGCCTCACTAAGAAACTTTGGCTGAATATTTTGTGTACCATGAATGTCATAGTACAATAATATATCATCAAAAGTCTCTTCGATTATTGGGCCCCATAGTAGCTTGAAGACCACAGTCATCATACCACCGTCATCATCAAAGTTTTGTCTCAAGTATGTTCGCTAGAAGACCACCCTTTCATTTTTTTTTTTTTTTTTATAACAGGGTTTCTCCCGCCCAGCACAACCCAGGAGCCTTTGGCCCTGAGCCCGAGGGGCACTTGACCCTCACTAACTACTCCCCTCCCAAAAACAAAACAAAAAAGAAGAAAGAAATAATTGGAACTCACCCCAATTTCACACTCAAAACTGATACAAGTCACACTAGAAGATTTGATATGGAACCTAAACAGACAGATATTATTTAATGCAATTTATGGGTTAACTTTCCAGTCAAATTGAGGTTACAAGGTGGTTTGACACAGTTTGGATGAGTCTACAGGTCTAAGTTTTAAAATGCAATAATCAATTTGCATGCCATGATAGTGTCTGGTCTTGGCAGGTGTTGCAGTTCATCTTTAGTTTACTTTTGAACTTCTTTTACCACCAATTAAAAAATAATGGCACAGATACTAGGACTAGCAATGGGTGATAATGAATTCAAAATTTGGGTCTTTCAGAGGCCTCCATGTGATGACTCAGAAGAAACAAGGACATAATCACTACATACCTCTAATTGCCAATGATCTATTCCTCATCTGCTTTCCTGACTATATCTTTCAAAACAGCTGAATAGTTCTCATAAAACTGCAAGTAATATAAAGGGAGATGAATTTCTTCATTAACTGAACAATCAAATCTAAAGAACGTAGATTTTCACTTCTCATATTATAGTCTGAAATTGTGATTTACCAAGGACAATCTGAATGTATCCTAGTTGGCAAGCAGTTTAAATCAAAGTTTTAAAATTCCACCTACTCATGTCATTACTTAGCAATCCAATACAACTTGACCAAGTTGAGTGATATGATTCTGTGAACGAAACCAACTTTTATAATCATGGTTATTTATTCAGCAAAGGACTTCAAATTTTTAAACAGAGCAGAAGGTTATCCGTACTGTTACGAACTTAGTTGCAAGAAAATATAACCACATCAGAAAGGCTGCTGCCTTTAAACTGTTTCGGCCACATATCATTATTGGGGCCAATATTCATTGCAAATTAGAGGTACATCAAAATGAACCAAATTTTGCCAATTCTGTTTAGAATCAACAAATTCTAGAAAGGGATCAGATCATTCACTGGTAGCAAAACATGATAATGATGCAACTGTGGCAGTTTTGGTGGGGTTACTTCATGTAATTATGCTATAGGTCCACATATCAGCTGTTCCGCACTTTTTTAGAAAATCTACTCTGCAACTGAAGTTAGACAGGGTCCATACCCATCTCAGTCTCACTGAAATGACTGGACCATGTTTCTCTCTCAATAAAAGCATTTAGTTACAGATGCAGCATTAAAGCAAATATCAAGCATATTTTTGAAACAAATATACTGGCATTACCCGGTCAAACTGGAGTGTATCACCTCCTGCTTTCTTCATTTCAACCACAGACAGCAATGGGGAGACTTCGAAAACCTGGAAATGGGTTTCTCAACATTACTATGAAAAGCAACCAAAAAGCACGAGTATAGAAAGGAAGAAGTATGCATCCTCCTTACTAAATTCATCAAAAGATTCTGAAATTCATTAATCGAAACAAAGTGATTCAACAGTTTGAAGAGCACCCATAGACAAGAAAAAAATTAATTTCAGCATGCAATACAAATTTGAAATATTCTTCAGCATTTCAACTTTTAAGTCCATGTTTTCTGTTATAAATTTTTCTTATCTTTAAGAGAAAAAAAAAATTCCACTTGATGCAAAATATTAAAAAAATTCTAGTGACTCCCAAAATGCTTGTTATACTCTGTTTTGATAAGCTATGTCAGGATAGAAGAATGCCTGATGCAGTTTATATTATATACTGTCAAATTTTAGCATCATTTCACTATGAGTTGCATATAAATTGGGACTGGGTTTACAGAGCCCATAGCGTAAAATTAAGAGATCATGATAACTTTTAAACTTGATGTGTTAGTAAGTAGGTGTTAAATCATGGACAAATGCCAAACATTTATATCAAAATGCGGTAGTAATAATTAAGAAATATCCATTACTAAGAAGCAAAAGATGTCAAGACAGGACTGGACAGGTCATGCTCCTGAGAATTCTATTTAAGAGAAACATAATGCAGTAGTAATAATTAAGAAATATCCATTACTCAGAAGCAAAAGATGTCAAGACAGGACTGTTACTCAGAATTCTTTTTGAGAGAAATGAAGGATTTATTTTATTTATGAAGATTATCTATGACATGCACACAGTATAGGGTCATTTGTATAACTATGAGCTTTAAATAGGGTTTTGATCATTTTCTTAGGAGGAAGGATAAAGTAAAATCCTACACTACCTCTGTAGAGATGGCAAGACCCTTCCGATCCAAGTCATTTCCCTCTAGCCTCATCTTCAACTCATCAAGAAAAGCACATCAAACAAGTTATGACATGAATTCAAAGACACGCATCAATTATTCATATTTATCATAACTAAGCATACATATTTCCAAGTTCCAACAGCAAGTAATAGAATAAGTTACTTCAGTTTTTCAATAATAAAATTATAAACAGGTGGAATAAAGGGAATTATCACGCTTATAAAAGGAACTACCTGCTGCTTCGAGAACTGAGAAGCAGCGGCAGCAGGCAGCAACAGCCCTACTGCTTCTTTGGCTGATTTGCTGCCGACACTGCTAGTAGCAGTAGTAGAAGTAGAAGATCTGTATCATTGAATTGTTTGGATGCATTATGGATGGGGTAGGACCCAAAACTTTCTCCATGGAACTATCCAGTGCCTCCATCAGTGGAAGTCTCTCCAATAAATGGAATCACTGAAAAGTGAAGCTACAACAGAGTCCACATTCAGCAGATAATTTTTATCATGACCACCATCAATCCAAACATAGAGGGGTTAGATTGGACCGTCCAAGCAGAAAGACTTTCTACGCATCCTCAATCAATGATAACCTATAAGATCAATGCTCTGGAGTTCTAAGGTTTGGTTCAACATTCAAAAATGTAGGGCCCAAGGACACCATATTTATCCTCAAACCGAGGATCAAAAATTCCTTATGAAATTAATTAGTTATATTAAGATATGTATGCAGTGTGACCAAGTATTCCTAGCCAACCAATTATCCAAACAGAATTCCGAAACCAATAAAAAAAAAATTTTCATTCTCCTTTTTTTTTATCTATTGTTTTACAAGGGATTTGAGCACATGCACCCACATGGACACACACACTACATGTCCTTAACTAGCTGAGCAACAGCTGGGACGATTTTCCTATGCTATTTATATTAAGGTCGTTCTAGTAACTTTGGTAAAGGCTCCACTCCTAACCTGTGACAAGTGCACAACATCTGGGCCAGAATCCAACAGCCTAAAAACCACTAAAATCAGAAAAGTTAACTAGAGATTTTTTGAGGTAGTTACATGGATTAACAAAAAAGTTCAAGTCACATTGACCCTCTTTTCTTTACCCTAGAAAGATTTCTATTGGAAGATCTAGAATGTCAGATCATTATGATTTTTTGCTGTGGCTTGCCGTACTAGGACTTACTGGAAAAAAGGATCAGATAGCATACATGTGTAGTTTAACTTTAAACTAAAGTAAAAGAGATTTAAAAGAAAAAAAATCTGAAGAGAGTAATAATTTCTGCAAGCTTCTTTTAGACAAACAGTGATTCACTACTCTTACCACTTACCCTTAGCAAAGATGGGAGCATAGAGTAAAATGAAAGAAGGAGGTCCATGTCCAACAAATAGTAGCAGCCGTTTGAAAAATATCAATATCTTTTTGAGAAAATTGTGTGAGGAAATAACCTCAATATCATCTCAATTTTTTTAGAAATATATATTACCTCAAAATTTTAAAAACATCATAATAATAAGAACACAATATGTTTCCATATGATTTTTTGCGATTTCTCCTTTTTTTCAAAATTTTAGCTAGAATATCTATATTTTAAGCCATATATTTCAACAGTTTCTTGATCATCTCCATCGCAATCCTAGCCTATATATATATATATATTATCTTTCTAAAATTGGTGTAGGAGAGTATGTCAACATGTGTGCTCCTGTGTGAATAAGTGTGAAAAGCAAGAACTGATGCAAAAATAGATTGATTTCTAAAAAGCTCTTTAATGTTCTTAATTTATTTCTATATTTTTAATACTAATTTCTATATGCTAATGAGATTCCATCAATTGCAGAACAAAAGAACTTCAAACTTTTAATTTCATTATTATTATTTTCTTAAATGGCCAAAAGAACTTCAAACTTCCTAGACAAGAAATTGCCAGGAAAGAGATTATGACAAAGAATAGAATCTTTGCCAACAAGGAAAAAAAAAAAAACACAATGAATAGCACCTTGAAAATGGGTAAAGCCGATTTTCAAAGGAAAAGAGCTGCATTTTCACTGTTGATGACTAAGTGATAAACCCATTTTCAGGTTGGACAATGGGCTGGCAGACACCCCCAAAGTGAAAAACATTGGGCCAAATACTATTTAGCAACTACTAGCTAATGATACGCAAGTGCTAGCAAAAATAATCACCTTGTTATTTCGCTTCTTAACACTAAAACCCAGCAGCTTTGCACTTTCTTCCATCTTTACCAGTATTTCAGATGCTGAGCATCTCAAAGTGAACTTCATCTCTCTCCTCACTCCCTAAAACAAAGATTAAAACAAATGTCAACATAGGATAATTGGTTAAACCAATACAAGAGCTTGAGTCGATTTTACACAGAAATACTAGAAATGGTGCAGGAACAACTGCAGGAAGTATGGCAACATGCAAGTTTTTAATAGTAATTACTCAAACAAATGAAAATGATTCAAGATGGGAAGCAAAAAAACACAAGAAAATGTCATGACCATGTCCATGATGACCTGACGATCACGTTATAAAGAAACACATAACATGTTGAATTATGAATCTGCCAAACATCAGCCAAATCAGAAGTTTTAGACTTCCAATTTATTTTATGCCTGAGATCCATTCACTGATTGTCATTCTAACCCCTCACCTTAGATGGATGGGTAACCATGATCGTTAAGGCTAATTATAATATGTTAAAGCCAAGGGTTTTGGCTTTAATTGACTATCGGTTATGATTTGGAAAGTAACTTGTTCTTTTTTCAAATCTGTTCAGTTCTCTCCCCATTTATCTCATGCAAACTACCTACTTTATCTATTTATCGAAACCACACACATCTATTCCCCAATTTTCAAAGTTCTTACAATACCTTCCTTTCTACCCAAGCTCTACCATTCCCTTTCTTCTACAATTATTCTCTTTCCTTTCTATGTCATTAGCTCTTAGATTGCATAAACAGATACACGCATAACCTTTTCATCTTTTGCTTTCTTTCTAATATTTATGGGTTTTTTTTTTAATGCATGAATATTTAAGTTACAGCATTGGCCATACCTGTGCTGAGCACGGGTTATTATGCTAGTTATATATATATATATATATATATCCTTGCTTCTCCCTCTTTTATTTGGTGAGCCCATAGTTAAATTACTTTAAAGGTCTATCCCCATGCAGTGGAGCACTGTTTTAATTAGATGGGTTCTGTTTCAAGTGAGGAGCAAATAAATTGTTAGGCCCATACGTTGACATTGTTCTGCACATGTTAGCATTTGGCATCCATGGGGTCGACTTTCAGTAACGTACCCCATTTCTATTCCTTCAAATGCACGCATGCGCGCGCAGGTACTCTCTCTCTCTCTCTCTCTCTCTCTCTCTCTCTCTCTCTCTCTCTCTCTCTCTCTCTCTCTCCACAGGAAATAAACTTATAAAGGAGTGCTTCTGTGCATGCGAGAAAGTCATCCTAAAAAAAAAAAAAGAACAGAAGAAATTCAGACAGAGATGGAAAGCAACATAAACATGTTCCAGTGTAGTCGACTTTGTTGGCCGCTCAATGGATTTTCCCTATATGCCTGAAAGGGTTTCTATGCAGACATATGCATGGATATCTTTCTCTTTTCTTTTTTTCTTGAATGGTATGCACAGATATCTTTCTCTTCACTCTTATAATTTGTTCCTTTAATTAGTTGTTGAACTTCAATTCTTCCTTTGATTACTAGTGTTTGTGGATGGCTACAGGGACTGCATATTTGTTGTGGCCTGTAGTAGTAGTAACAAAGTGTGATGACAATATACTAAGAACTTGTACTGGCAGAAAGAAGTGAAAACTGTACCTGTTCCTTCTCAAAAAGTCCCGACAAATTTAGCCCTTCAGAAAGTGAAATGATATCGAATGCGGTCAATACAGATGGCCTGCAATCCTTCCCTTCCTTGTGCTCTGATGCTATGCAATCCTGACAAGAAAAATAGGTAGAAAGCCCTCAGGCTCCTTTCTAAGGATCTTTAGCCAGCCAAACCTTCTTAGGGCCAGGTTCTGGACAAGTAAATAGGCTAAGGGTCAGACAAGGGGCTAAATATTGGAATGACTGGCTAGCTGGGATGGGCTCACGCCTGCCCTCGACAAGCCCAATAACCCTTTCCAGCTTGTTTAGTCATATACACAAAATATTCATATATACTAGATAAAGGTATACTTTTTACATGGTTGTGTCACTCGCAAGGATGGGGCATGCAGCCTACTCAAAACTTTCAAATTTTCTATCCCAGGGTTAAGACCGTTTGTCAGGCCCCAGTCATGCTTTACACCAAATTATGTTAAACAGGAAGAGACCAAACCTTAAATTGAAAGATTGGGTAGGATATAGTCATCAAGTTAGGGCCTCTGTCAGGGTCGTGCTCAATTCAGGCCTACATGTAACTAGTTGGGCTAGGTTTGGAAAGGGCCTTGGACTGGCATGGCCTGGCCCATATTATGTACAGACCTACTGAAATAATAGACATGTACACTCACATTTGAATTGCTAAACACAGAATCAATATCACTTGAGTCGACATTCTTCAGCTCTTTGAACTTGGCAGGCTTGTACCCTTTCTTGAACCATGAGTTGTCCATAATATGGGGTATGGTTATCCTCTTCAAGATGAAAGAGATGTATTATTGCCATATTTTAAAGGAAAATAGATAATAATTGGAAGATAAATGCCAAAGGACTATCATATTTGAAAATAATAGAGACAATAATTTGAAGATAATGTAAAAGGACTGTCTTGTGAAGATGATGTGAGGAGAATATCATCAGCATGTCTGTGAGATCTATGCAATTCATGCAGTAAAACCCACAATGAAAATCCAATAGACTAGAAATCAGGCACGTCCATTCATCATGTGACTGTAAGGAAAAAATGGATGACCAGTAAACGTTACTAAATACACAAATCTAACGTACAAATGTGGCCTACCTAGTGAGTGAAACCATTTCAATGGTTGGGAGACAATAGGCTCCCAGGCAGATGGCCTCTAGATCTAACATGCTTGCTGTGTTGGGACGTGTTTTAAGATGATCTTATGATCTTTTCATATCAATTTCCTAGCAAAGTGTGAGTTAGAAGGCCAAGTGATTGGATGATGATCAAGCAGAAAGGAAAGAAAGAAAACATTAAACATACACTATTTGGATTTGGCTCGAGTATTCTAATAATTAATCTTCGAGCAGCTGATGAGAACCAATGAGGACAAGTGAAATCTGCTTTGTATATCTGCAAATAGTGATCATTAATAGAAAGTCAACAAGGTATCCCACAAACATTTTATAACAAGACAAAAGGGATCAATAATAAGTATGAAAGGTTTCATACAAAGGTATATAACCTAGGCACCATTAATGATCTAAATTGTGATGTGTTAACAAGTAAGCCCAAAGGCTGTTTCCCTCCGTCGGGGGAGATGCCAACCGTCTCTCTTTGATCTAAATCACTGATCCTCGGGTCCAAATGGAACAGGAAGTTTATGAAGGGACCCTAATTTAATACATGTGAAGCCCACAGTTTGTTCAGTGGTCCAGATCATCTATCCAACAAGTCCTTGTCAAGTATGGGGAGTGCCCTAGACCAGAAGACCCTAGCCTGCATTTATTTTCCTTTCGTGGTCCACTGATTTAGTCTGCACTAAAGTATCTGGTTGTAGACCATTAATCATTGGACTTGAGCCTTCCCAATACTGGGTATTTATGTGGCAACTCCATCCATCTTGGGGCCCATCAGATCAATACCTAGCAGTCAGTAGATCATGTACCTCAGAAACTTTACATTTGCTGGAGAGGAATACGGAGGTATAGATTATACTGCCTCATATATGAAAAGAGGACATAATCTTAATCAATATTCAAAATCATTAGCTTATTTATGCACTCTATAAATAGCACTACATGCTTCTAGATCTGTAAATATAAAATAAAGAGACAAGCTCAAGTATATGTGGCTACAGCAATAGCCAAGTTTTTTTTTTTCGAAATTTGGAGTTCGGAGCCACCTTTGACAGTGGGAAATCTTGTCATCTGAACATCTACCTTGACAGGTGATCTGCCCAAATATTGTCAAATCACTTTATCAGAGTGTTTTTTTTTTTTTTTTTCCTATAATTATCGGCAATGCAACTTGCACCCACAACCTCGAGGTTTCAACTAGCAATATCAGGCACCTTCCATTTTGCCAAGGGCTATTTTCATTGTTCACCATTGTATTAATTCATGTCATCAATAACACCACCTAGCACTGCTGGCTCTAATGGTATAATCCCTTCATCAAAAGTGATGTAAAGACTCATCACTGACCAATGGGGGAGGTTGTGAGACCAAATGGTTTGGCGCTATGAAAGTTGAAGCCCCAACTGCACATTCCGGAGCATTTTCATTCAGCCACTTTTTTTAGCCAGGTTCACTTGATCATTTCTTGAAGAGAAATTACCTTCTTGTATAGGTTCATAATATTGGGCTCATCAAAAGGCAAGTAGCCAGCCATGAGAACGAAAAGCACTACCCCACATGACCACAAATCAGCCTTTGCTCCATCATACCCTTTGTCAATAATTACCTGTTTAAAAACAAATCAACATAAGAAATGTTATCAATTTTATGCTACCTGATGCAATTTCAGTAAGTTCTCAATTATAGTTTGCAAAACCTTCTTTTAGCAAGGTAAAATCAGAATTTCCAAATATTGCCAGAGGTAGAACTGGTACGTGGGGTTATGTTTATAGATGTAAATCAGAATAAGATTGAATTTTATTGAAGAATAAATGGTATCTTGGAACAGTACAGAAATCAAAGACTGGAATTGATGGGTACTCTTTCTTGTGAATTTCAGGTCCTAACCACATGGATTTGCATGGGAAAAGATTTGAGGTGGGGAAAGCAATAGTATCAAAACCTATTTAATTATTTATGCCACATTTCGTGCAATGTGATGATTCGCTCCAATCTTCCTCCATTTGATGCAATAGAGAAAAGGGACATGAACGCTTTTAAGTAAGATGGCAGATAGACTGGTAAGTTGAGTTTTATGACAGACACATCGAGTTTTATGTCAGTAGTCTGGGCCCCGGCCAATTATCTGACCAATATCCAAAGGGGTTCTGCCTAAGCCCATCTCCAAATTGATACCCACCCGCCTCAACATGGACCAACAGACATAATACTTATCAAGTGGGCTAGGATCAGGCCTGAATAAAACAAAATGTGCGCCCAAATATTGGGCCCACTAGTTAAATTTGATCGGTTGGACGAGTCACGGCCCGGACTGGCCCAAGAACCATCCTACTTATACTAAGATGGAAAATTTTACGACATTCGGTGCTTGCCTAATTTATTGACAGTATTCTTAAATCTCAAACAACAGCATAGGCTGCTGCAGGCTTCATCCAAAACAGTGAAGGTAGAATATGTCTTAGGATGCCTGATAACTTTTTAAATCCAATAAGTTAGTGTTTGTTTGTGATTAGAAATTGGTATGGAACCTTGAACATCAACATGTTGTTCCACAGCATCTTGTGATAGGGTTCATCTGACCAAGAATATTTGAGGTCTCTTTTTATTCTTACTGTTTTCTTATCAGTTTTTTTATTCTTTTTGTTATGGTTGTCATACTCCTAAAGCCACCCTCATCTTTCAAACAAAAGCATAATAAAATCTTGTATCCGCTTCACGGAAATTCTATATTAAAAAAATAGATCCATGTCGCTGATGCAAACCAACATCAGGCCCAACCAGCCAGCCCCATAATTGGGCCAAGATTTATCCATCAAGTGTGCCGGGCTTGTGGGTCATTCTCAATGTCTGGAAATAGGTTCAGACCATCCAACAGCCAACAAAGGGCTGCCAATCAGCAAGTTTCCCCATAGTTTATTTTTCTTTTCTCTTTCTTTTTTTTTTTTTTTTTTTTCGATAGGATTCTTAGAGTCTTTGACTTTCTACCTTCTATGGATATCAGTAGGGAAATTTGATTTGATAAAGAAATTACACAACATATTCAAGGAGAACAGACTTTCAGCCCTAAAATGTAAAATTTCTCAACAGATTAACAATAAGATTTTTTTTTAATTTTCTTTATTCGTATATTATTACAACGATTTTCTAGTTTTTGTTTGTTTTCTTCTTTGGAGTTTTGTAAATCCCTACATAGTTACTGGGTTTCTAATTGCAGCCCTTTGTTTCCAGAGAAATGCCATGTTACCGAAATTTCTGCAGAGTTGCTGAATGAAAGACCCAGTTAATTTCTGCCAGAACTGAAAACAGTCCGCCTTTTGAACGATTAGGACTGCATCACAGTATGAATCGTAAAAGCCCAGATGTGCCATTCAGTTCAAGCAGGGCAGGGCCATGATCTGTAAATGCCAATGATTGGTCTTTTCAGTCCATTCGTTGGTGAGGGGTGTGCCCATAAATCCTCAGATATCTTAGCTGTCTAATTTGTAGTTGGCTAAGACTAAAGTCACTGCAACAGTAGACGAAAAATGACCAGATATTAGACAACCACAATCTTCTTCTCCCAAAAGGTTTTTTCATGGCTTGCCCATAACAGCTCTCATGATATCAAAGGTCTAGATCTTCAGACAAACGGTCCCACTTACACAAAATGGACACATAGAGGTCCAGTAGACATCTTGAATTCTTGATATATTAGGACCACACAATTCCTCTTCATCTTCATATCCATTGGAGATGGCCTGTACCAATCTTCCATACACATGGAGTCTCCACATGACATGTTCTTTATAACAGTTCATTTGCTGCATATATTGTAACCCAACCCATAGGTACCTGTTTGGCTCAGATGTGAGCATATACGTCACAATGGAAAAGTGTGGCAGGTGATTTTAGAAAAAAAACTACTACATAACTCTTTCTAGTTTCTAGCTGAAAAGCAGAGTTTCCGCTTTCTTTTTCTATGGATTTGCAGAATCTTTTAAGGGCCCATTAGGTTACAATTTTAGGATTGGAACACAGATGCTTTCTGTAGATCTGATTCAAGAGAAGTATCAAATTCTTGACACATGCAACTTTCCCTTTTTTATGTTGAAAAAGGAAAATATAAAAGACCAAGAAGAAGAAGAGATAATAATGCAACAAATCATAAAAATCAGAATTCAAAGATACCTCTGGAGCCACATAGTTTGGTGTCCCACATGTCGTGTGCAATAGCCCATCTTCCTGCAATGTTAATATCAACATCAAGAAACTTCTGAGAGATACATTTTCAATCTTAAAATTATGATATCTGTCTATCAGGAACAGTAAATATCACATGATTGGCATTAAGAAATTGTCAAAATGATATAAGGCGAAGGGACAGCCTGTCATTTATTAGGTTGTTGTTGATAACACTATCATGGTACACATGACCAAATGCACCAAATACCAACCAGTCATTCCAAGGACCCACCATGGACATGGTAAAGTCCAAATGTCACAATCATCAAACAACCCTAATCCCGCCGCAGGAGAATGTTTTGAGAAAAATGGACAGTTCCTGTGCAATAGGTGTAGAGCTTTAACAGACCCATCCTTTGATCAATAGTCTTTTTTATCAAATTGTTAGGGTTGCATGGTTGGTATATTTTTTGAGCATGCCAAACATAAAAAGGTCTCCTGGATGAGTTTAGAGAAGCACATATGTAGATCATTTCCATTTAAATGTTTAAAAAGACTGGACCCACTTATGATCAATCAATCCTACCAACTCCATGTCCTTAATAGCCTGGGCCAGCCTGAGTACAACCTGAGCCCAGACCATATTGGAGAGTTTTAAGGCCGTCTTTCTTAGCTCGTAGGCCGTACTCGAAACTATTTTGGCCCAGGGTTAAACGGACAGAACCGCACAGTCCAACAAATGAACACAGAGGTTTATATATTTAAGAATAAATTAGGCCCGACTTTCTGGACCATGGGCTGGATCACAGCCTGAGTATTTGGCCCAATAACTAAACGAGTCGGGCATGGACAAGCTTTGGCCTGGACTGACTCGGGCTATGAACATCCACGCCTCACACTGATACACCAATTTTGACACTCATCCAAGGGTCTAAAATTGTCAAACTTTGCTGCTCTAAAGTGAAAGGCTAGGATGACTAGATGCAATGAAATTTGGTCCAGCCCTACTATTCATCCTGTGTTTTTTCCATCCCCTGATACTTAATGACGGGAGAGAAATAGCAGACCCATGTCACCCTCGCATGTACAAGCATCAAACATTATAATCAAATCAATCGACATCATTTTCAACCAAGAACAAAGAAAAAATCAATACTAAAAAAATCAATGAACATCACTAGCAATGTGTAAGATTGCATACCCTCACTTGCTGTGACAGAGCACTGAGACCAAAATCAGAGATCTTGAGATTGCCATCTTCATCCAGTAGAAGATTCTCTAACTGCATGAATTGAATTAAATCTGGATGAGTGATTTTTCAGAACAATCTTGCTGGGTAAATGAAATTCAAATATTATAAAAGGATACCTTCAAATCCCTATGGTAAACCCCTTTATTGTGGCAATAATCAACTGCATTTATTAGCTGTTGAAAGTACCTCCTTGCCTCTTCTTCTCTCAGCCTCCCCTGCTTTGCCTGCAACTCCCCATAAATTACACACATCATAAAATTTAAATAAATTTATCTAAACTCTTTGATGCAGAGACCCCTTCTTTTGGAAACTATTTATATTTTATAATGATATCATCAGTGCTTTAAAGTTGATCCTAAACCAGTAACTCCAGATAATTATTAAAATTTCTATAATGATAAAATTCAACATTTTGATTCTCAGTTGCATATAAAAATAAAATCAATTAAAAACTGAAGAGAAGGGATAAATGTTTCCACTCCTTAAATTGTTAGCGTCAATCTCCATAGGAGTGATTCCCTTCCAGGAGTTGGAGATATCAATCTTAAGGAGTGGAAGAGCCTATGGGACAGTGGAATGTGGTCACTGTTGCAACCTTGATAGATGTTGTGGGTTCAAGTCATGTTACCAATCAAATAATAATAATAAAATTCAACCCAATCAGAAAGCCCAAGCAGCTAATATAATTAATATAGATTAGCTAAAACAACTGCCCAAGATAAAAGCTAAAAACATCCAAAATAGCCACTTGAGAAACCCCACAAATTCACCCCAAAAGTACATGCATCTTAATAGCATATGCCACAGAGGGCATGTGCATAAAAAAGCAAAGGCTGTTTTAGTAACTTTGTGAACAATCAAAGGCTACCTAGATCCTCCCTAAATAAAATTCCTATCCTCAATTAATAAACAAACAGAATCACAAAAAATAAAATAATCATTAAGTAATTTTTGAAAAAATCATATATTAGTTAATACAATTATCTAAAAAATAGCTCTTAAAATCTCTTTTCATTGTGTCGCAGATATAGAGAGAGAGAGAGAGACTTACAATTTTGCTGAAGAGCTCCCCCCCTGTCACATACTCCAACACAAAATATATCTTGCTTTTGCTTGCCATCACCTTTAGAAAAGAAAAATCAATAATATTTAATCCAAATAAAAATAAAAAAATTAAATAACCTAAAATAAAAAATATATATATATATAAAAAAATTATTTTTAATCAGAAACCCACCTCAAAAAGATGAACAACATTTGGATGCTTAACCAATTTCATAGTGGAAATCTCCCTCTTAATCTGAAAAATCAATTAAAAAACAAATAAAATCAAAAAAATAAAAAAAATGAACTACCCATCAAGAAAGATTCTCTTATTTATCTCAAAAAACCAAATCCACCCAATTCCCAACCCCACCCAAAGGCGCATGTTAGAAAACCAAAGGCGGCAGCAAGCTAACCTGCTCCGTCATCTTATCCTTCACCACCCGGTCCTTGCTAATCACCTTGATTGCCCTCTTCTCTCCAGTCTCCACATCCCTCGCCAAATGAACCCTCCCAAAAGTCCCCTCCCCAAGAACCCTCCCGAACTCGTACTTGCCCACCCGATTCCTGAAATTCCGACCCACTCGACTCATCTCCCACCAATCCCACAAAACCCCAGATCACAAAACTCCACCCCCTGATCTCTATACTCAATCTCTGGAGTCAGGTGGGTCGAAAAACCGCCATTCGTACAAAGCCACCTTGCAACAGCGAGCTGCAGAGTCCATGAAACCGAAAAAGGGAAGACACCCGGCACCAAAATCCCTGTTTTGAAGCCCCAGATGGCGGTTTTCAAAAGAAAGCTTTGAATTCGATCGAAACCCGTAGGTGGTTTTATGGACGGATTTGAGAAGCGGTTTTTATGGGAATGGGCGGTTTTTCTCGTTGTTGCTTGGTTTTGTATAATGCAAAGATGGCTGAGGATTTTCGCTTTTCAGTGAGAGAAGGGGGTTTTAAAGAAGAGAGGGACACGGTCGGTAATTGCTGGTTCTTGTCATGGTGGGGCCCACTTTAAATGAAAGGCCATGCAGTGCTCCGTGTGATCACTGATTGAAACTGTGATTCACAAACAGTGGAAGGGGAGTGTGGTGACAGTTGGGGCACACCATGCACTGGTTCTCTTCTCATTTTGTTAAATATCTTCTCTTTGGGTCATAAAAGAAAGATAAGTTGAAAGTGGTATGGGGACACTTGGTAATTCTACGTGACAGGTGTGAAAGGAAAATGTTTTTTTGTATGTTGATAGAGAAAGGACGACTATTTGAGGGACCACTGATTGAGGTCGTACTCTTGTCTTTTGCAGCATAGCTCATGGTATATGGAGTCACCACTCCAAATCACAATTGAATTATGTGTGACCATCATGGGTTATGGACTTAATTAATAGGAGGAATATCATGAGGTTATAAAAAGGGGATTTCGCGAGAGGTCCCTTAAAGTATGATGTTATTGTAAATAGTTTATAAAAAAAAAAAAAATCATGCAGCCAAAAGTCCTATTCTCATACCTGATATGTCTAATTTATCTTTTCTTTAAATCATATCACATGATTAATGGGATATCTTCTTAATAATAGTCAACTATCATTCAATGGGCCACGATTAATGGAATCTCATTAATGAGATTTTCAAATAAACTTTAAAAACACACAAATAAATTTCAAAATAACGTAAATAAATTTTAAAATACGCAAATAAATTTCAAAAAACTCATATAAATTTCAAAAAAAGTAATAGATTTCAAAAGAACACAGATAAATTTAAAAAGACACAAATAAATTTAAAAAATACAAATAAATTTTCAAAAGATGAAAATAAATCTCAAAAGATCCAAAATAAGTTTCAAAAGATCCAAATAAATTTCAAAAAAAAATATAAATAAATTTCAAGAGACTCAAATAAATTTCAAAAGACGTAAATAAAATTAAAAAATGCAAATACATTTGCCAAAACTAAGATAACACAATTTTTCAAATTAGCGAACAACGTGGCAAAAAACACAAGTCTTCTTTGTCAAAAACTCAAATAGATTTGTTCTAGAACTTAAATAAATAGCCAAAAACTCAGATAGATTTATCCAAAACTCAAATAAATTTGTTCCAGAAGTCAGATAAAAAGCCAAAAACTCAAATAGATTTGTACAAAACTCAGATAAATTTGTTCAGGACTCAGATAAATTTATTCCAGAACTCAGATAAATAACCAAAAACTCAGATAGATTTGTCCAAAACTCAAATAAATTTGACAAAAAAACACATAACTCAGATAAATTTGACTTCTGAAACGAGTCAGGCTTGACCTGACCTGGACCAACCCGGAACCAAACCCAGCCCAAATCGTTGTCTTCTTCCCCAGACAGAACATGGGCTTCCTCTTCACATTCTCTGCGACGTTATAACACCAAAACTAGAAACCTCTCCTGGTTTGCTTCTTCTTCCACAGCAATGGCGCGGCGCGGCAGTAGTGGCAACGAACTTCCTTCTCCGGTGACGCACAACGGCGACCTCGGCGATCTGTTTTCTGTTCAAGGCTATTCACGGCGATGTGGGGGCAGCCAGACACAAATCCTAAAACGCTATCTGCTTCTTCTTCTGCAACCTTTTCTTTGTGACAAAAGAAAACTCTGGCGATGGCACGTCCTGATTCTTCTTCCCAGGCGATGGCAGCGGACAACAGCGATCACCAAGCGATTCTTCATTCTTCTTGTTGCGTTTGGACGCTGCAATAAGACCCAAACAGAGCCGCCCCTTCTTCACTGTTTCCCTGCAACACGAGGATCTTTTTTCTCTTGACGAGAGAACCGTGGCCCTCCAATAGATCTATCGATCTTCACCTCTCTTCTTCTTCTCCGATCAACCCTCTAATACGAGTCTCCGGTATTGTGCAGCCTTCAAAACCGATCCCAGACTTGTCTGCAGAGCGTCTGCAACTTCGGATTTCTGCACAAATTTAATCAGTGTAGTCCTCTCGAGATCAAAACCGCCATCTCTCTTGTTCCTGCAACAAAAATCCACGTGCAGAAGTCTGGATACAAGAAGAAGAAGAGGGAGAATGGAAAATTTAAAATTTAAAATTTTAAAATTTTATGCCTAATCAATTAAAAGAGCAAATCAGTCATTAAAATATATGAGGTGGCGTGTCCAGGGACCTCTCTCTATGAAGTGACGTGTCTAGGGACCTCTCACCGAAATATGTTCAAGCTGCATGGACTACAGGCCTTAGAGGAAAAGTTGGTGGACTGGAGGCCTTACAAGTCCTATAAGAGGGACCTTTCGCTAATTATCTCTTAAAACAAACTTATAACTATAAGAGTGTGTGGGGTTACTCATCAATGATTAAATTTAAGTTAGTTTACTTGACATTTCCGTCCATTATTATTATTATATGAGAAATTTTTATAAAAAAACTCCCCATTTAAAAATAGTTGTTTTGTCCCAATCTATTTCGACAGGGGATGTGAGACTTCAATCAAAGCGAACAATATCATGTGAATAGCGATTTCGGATCGTTGTAGAATGGTATCAAAGATGGAGAGTTTGCTGATGGGGGAGTATGTCAAGTCTTTCGCCCTCCTATCGAAGTGCATTGGGTCCAGCGAGCACCCACCTAGAGAGGGGTGGAAAAACTCTTAAGAGCTGGGTTTAAAATGGTGTATGAGTCCAACATCGAAAACATCTAAGTCTTAACCCTGGGGGTGTGTGTGTGTGTGTGCGTGCAGGCGCGCGTGCGACCTGATCTTAACCCCACATCATGGATTTTAAAGTCATGAAACTTCAGTAAAAACAGACAATCATGTAGCTAGTGGGCTGCCATCTTTCATGTTTCAATAAAAAAAATGAGTATTCTCTCTTATCCATTTAATTATCCAAACCTTATCATCTCGTTATCTTCGTCAAATTGAAAGATTAAAACACTTATAGAAAAAATCACGATTGATCTAATCTAGTGAGCCAGTGGCACTGGCAGACTCAAAAGGAGCGGGTTGCAGTAGCAATGAATTTACAGATAAACAATGGCCGCCAAGAGGCATGATGAACATGTTTACCAAGGTTATAATTTTTGCTGGCAATCTCAATCCTTTTCCTAAAGAATATGTGATTGCAGAAGGATGTTAAAAAGGTTTTATATATATATATATATATATATAATAGGATAGTTCGCAAGAGATAGGGTTGATTAGAGTATTTGAGTTTAATTATTCCTTATCAGTTACTCTCTTCTCTTAAATAAATTGAAGAGGCTTTCATAATAAACATATGGTGATTTTAGCCAATGCACTAATTCCTTTAAAAGTATTTGAAAGTAAGAATTGGAAATTAGTCATAATATTTTCTCACAAATAACTAGTATCAATGTGAGATTAACTCCACTTGATTTACTTAATTGAGTCAAGGAAAATAGATGGACACCCAAGTTATAGAGCACCTTTTAATTTCTTTGTGTTTAAAAGAGTACCTAGGAATTTATGTTTAAATGAGCACCATGGAAGGAATATTAAACAAGTGAACGAGTAAAAAAATATAAGATGAGGGGTGACTGATGTAAAGTAACAATGTAGATAGAACCTTGAATTTACTAGGATTTGAATTACTAAGGTGATGGTCATGTATTCATTTCCTCTCACTTGATTCAGTTTTTATTAAAAGGAAAATTATTTGATGATAATTTTTGGACATTCACCTTTGCTCTTTCTTTTTTAATTATTCTAAAGAATACAAATTAAGTCATATATTTGGCAACAAGTAAGGAATCTGTAAATTTGAAGATTTCTCATTGCCTTGGAATAGGGATTCCTTATTGATGATTTATATGTTGAGGAATTCACATTGATATTAGTGGTATATATAGCTAAGAAAAATCGGCATTGGTACATAAATACATAAAAATATAGGATTTTCAAATTTTGTGGAAAGGGTCGAACTGAAAAGTCCTAAAACATGAAGATTCTAATTAGCCCAAATCTTTGAAAATCTACAGCTACAAATGTAAACTTTTCACAACTTTAATGATAGTCAATGAGAAATCCTTACGGATTTGATTGCCAACATGACTTAAAAAGGGCCAATTCATTTGTACAGTGAATTAAAGTGAACTGTCACGGTAGAGAAAAAGGTTGCTAATTTGATGCTTTGGCACTTGCTAATGTGACATTGTAACCCACCTAGTCCGACACAGTACGGATGACCCATATGGCTCATTTTTGTCCCAGTGTACCGGCCACTACATTAGTCAGTATCTGCAGGTATCAACTTGCATGTGGGACTATTTGGTATACCAGTGAACAGTGATGCAGGTGACGCATTGTTCATAAAATGATTGACAAAATTATAAAAGCAAAGACAATGTGATCAAGTCTGTGCAAAAAGAGACAATTTCTTGGCCATCCATATTTTGTTCATATGATGGGGCCTGCCTTGTGCCCACGTTTTGTGGACCTTAATTTTTAAATTTCCACACTTAATGTGGTCTTTTTTCCAATACACTTAATTTGGTCTTTTTTTTCCAATTTGATCTCTAAATTTAGATGTAATGAATAATCGATACACCATTTTTGTGTGTGTTTTGAGTTGCACATGACTCACATGATCAACTACACGCAGTACTTAACAGTAGATCTAACAGTACCTTCTTTTTTTTTTGTCTAACTAACTGTAGCATTTTGTGTTGAAAGAAAATTAAAGGAACACCTTTGAGTAAAATGGGCTTTTAGGTATCAAAAAAAAAATTTTTATCAAACCAACCTTATGGAGCACATTTTCTTTTGTTTGGTGGGCCTTTAACCTAATTAAGATTAGAACTGAGGTAATTTCCTGATTTCTAAGGAAAGGAAGAGGCCTAGTTTTACTTTTTTTTTCATGTTTTGTACAAAAGAGGAGACACCAACAAGGAGGACAATTTCAATTTCAATTTCAATTTCAATATGGGTAATCTCAAATAAAAATTCTCCTGATTTCTAACGAAAAGAAGAAACTCAATTTTATTTTTTCATGTTCTGTGCAAGAGGAGACACCAACATGGAGGACAATTTCAAATTCAATTTCAATATACGGGTTTTCTCAAATAAAAAGTGTAGAAACTTTTCATCTAAACCACTCATCATCCGTTGGCTCAAAGCTTCTATAAACCTAATTAATGATAAGGGTTGTTTATATATATATATATATATGGGAGATGCTCATATGAGAGATGCCATCATCTTACTATGAAAGATAAGGTGGGGGCCCTCACATCCATATATAGGGAGACGCTCCTACGAGAGATATCTCTCACCTTATATGAGAGATAGGGGTGGGGGCCCTCACATTGGATATGGATGTGAGGGCATATAAGGTAAGAGATATCTCTCATAGGAGCATTTCTCACACACACACACATATATATATATATATAGCATCCTGGCATTTTTAGGAGAAAACGCCATGGCTAGTTGGCCCTACTATGATGCATAATGATCATGGAAGTCCATTGGATGGAAAGATCTATGTAAGGCCTACCTATATGCAAAATCTTGAATCCATAAGATCATTCTAACCTTTTGATATATGATCCTAAAATGTAATGGTTTAGAGACATCATTGTATTATGATTTCAATCCAACGGTGATAAAAAGTTGGATGAGTGTCAAATTTGGACTTATGACGAAAAGTTGGGGGGCTGGTGTGTGTGAAAAGGCTAGATTAACTCAACATGGGTCCCATTACAAAAAAAAAAAAAAAAAAAAAAGGGCAAAAAAATTGACGTTTTTAAAGTGGGGCGTTTTTTTAGAATTTTTATATATATAATTTCCATATATAACTCTCACGGTACTATGAAAGTAAGGGTGAGAGCTCTTACATCCATATCCAATCCAATATCCTAAATGTGAGGGCCCCCACCCCTTACTATCATAGCAGTGTGAGAGTCAGCATTATGAGAGTAAGGAGGGGGGACCCTCATATTTAAGCTGTTGGCATTGGATATGAATCTAATTCCCCCTACTCTGATAGTAGTGTGAAATGGGGCAGAACTAGGAGTTTTATTCTTGTTGGGGCCAACGTGGAAATCAATATGAAGCATGTACAATATTTGATTGCGAAAAAAATATTTAATAAAAAATATAAAGTTTTAAATAATATATAAAATAAGAAATGCCATAAAAAGTATATATACTAACAAAAGGCGTTAGAAGTATCAAATCATAAAAGAAACTAGAAAAGCTTTTTGCTAAAGCTATCGACTTTTATAAAGTGGTTAAATGGATGAAAGCATTTCTAATGAATAAATAAAAATATCAAACCTTATCAGTGCGAAGGAGAATAAAAAATATAGATACAAGAAAACTCAATGAGAGTAAATTGATTAAAAAAAAAAGTTAGTAGTAAAATTACACAATGCATTGTGCTTTTTACAAAAAAGAGGGGTTTTGATCCTTGATTTCTTTTTAACATAAGAATAGATAGAGACATTCCAAAATAGGTGGTTTTTAATATATTATATGAACAGTGAGAAGTTTTTTGATCAACTATTTGACATTAACATGGTTCGTACAACTTGATGAATGTTCTTTTCGTTGATGCTAATACTTGTAATCATCATGTTTAAACATATAATTAATGATAATCTGAAAGAAAAATATTGAAAAGGACACCAAATTAATTGAGGGTATAAAGGAAAATGAATGAGTATGAAGCTTAATTAAAAAATGTTCTCAAGATAATTAATAAATGTCATGAGTTAATTTTAATCAGTTGCGGGTCATAGTTGGAATTAGAAAATATCACTAAAATTGAGGTTACTAAATATATAGTAAAAAAAGTTTTCTCACAAGGTAAGATCTCAAAATGGTGTGAGAAAGAGAAGCACAACTACACTAATAGAGATAATGGTACAATGAAAAGAAGCTAACTACATTAACAAAGAAATTAATGGAGAGAATTGGGGAGAAAAACTAGAGATGCAATTGCATGAGGATAAAACGTGTGAGAGAGAGAGAGAGAGAATAAAAGTAGAGGTGTGATTGTTAAAGCATAAAACGTGGATAGAGAGATATATAGAGAGGAGGATTGATTGGAGGGGCCAAATCGTAAATTAGCCAAAAGTCCCTCAAATTAGTCTGGTAAAGCCTCTAGTCTTGCCAAAGTTGCAAAAGAAATCAAAGGATTTGTAGCAGTAGTATCGCAGTCACCGCCGTGCTCGTCACAGTGAAGAAGAAGATCAGCAGAGGCAATGATTTTATGGTCCTATTTTAGAAAAGAGGGTCACTAAAGAAGGCTACTGGTCTTGTTGTTACCGCCGCCGCAATTTTCGATCGTCGCCAATAGCAATTGACGGTGCTGTGCCATCAACAGAGAAGAGCATCAAGGCTCTGTTGCGTCCAAGGTTTTAAAGCAGGAACCAAATCAAAGAAATTTATCTGAGTTTTGTTAAATTTATCTAAGTTTTTATCAAATTTATATAAATCTTTGTCAAATTTATCTGATTTTTTGTTTAACTGAGTTTTCAGAAAATCAATCTAAGTTGTTTGCAAACCTATATGAGTTTTTGGTAAATTCATCTTTATTTTTTGATAAATTTATCTCCATTTTGAAAAATTTAACGATGTTTCTGAACAAATCTTTCTGTGTTTTGGAAATTTATCTAAGTTTTTTTTAAAACTTATTTGAGTTTTTGGAAAATCTAACTAAGTTTTTCGGAAATTTTATTTGTGTTTTTTGAAATCTATTTGTTGTTTTGAATTTTATTTGTGTCCTTTTAAATTTATTTGCGTCTTTTCAAATTTATTTGTGTTTTTTAAAATAAATTTAACTGAGTTTGGGGAAAAATTTCTGAAATTTGAAAAATTATTTTATCTCAGTTTTGGAAAATATATTTGCGTTTTTTGAAATTTATTTATATGTTTTGATTTTATTTACATCTTTTGAAATTTATTTGCATCTTTTGAAATTTATTTACATTTTTTGAAATTTATTTGCCTCTTTCGAAATTTATTTACATTTTTAAAAATTTATTTGCGTTTTTTGAAATTTATTTGAAAATCTCATTAATAGGATTTTCATTAATCATGGCCAATTAAATGGTAGTTGATTATTATTAATTCTATATCCCACTAATCACGGGGTATCATTTATCTTTAGATAAATAAGTATATTTAAAGAAATGATAACTTGGACATTTTGGGTTTTCAAATTTGAAAAAATGATCCATCACACTATGAAAAAAGATTGTGGATTTAAAGCTAGAAAGTAAAAAGTTGAGCGACCCGTCGCCAAACGCCCCACATATTTACTAGATACTAGATATGCTCCAAATGTTAGATGGTCCATTGTCCCCGCCAGCCCCTCCCTAGTTCCGCCCATGAGTGGAGGGGGACCGTCATATTTAGGTAATTTATATAAACTGAATGGAGATATAATTGCTTCTTAAGTACGGGGAGAAAGTCATATTGTCTCCAAACTAACATATGCTCAGGTTCATATTGGATGTCGTCGAAAGGGTTTAGGATACTGGCAGTACCAGAGGGGGCCAGGGAGCCAGGGATAGAGGTGACACAAAGAGAAGCGAAAAGGCGCTTGATTTTCGGGAGCCTTACTCAACATCTTGTTTGGTTCAACTTATAATTGGCAAGGGTTTCCTTACTTTTAAGCATTTTTTTTATGTGTGATGAGGGAATTTTGGCATCACATCTATCAAATCGGACTAGTCTTGCCGCATTCCCCCTTCAGTGTATGCTGCACAGACAATTCAATAATGTGCATTTTTGTGTGACCAGAAGATTCCAAGATATATAGGGAGGGAAGTCATTCTAATATTTTGTGCTTCCCACTATTCTATTGTTTGGTGCGTCAAATTTTCCTTGCAGAAAAGGAAGCGGTTTCATAGGAGCGGGGTAGGAGGAAAGGAGCATTCTTCTCTCCCGTCGAAATTATATTTGTTAAGAGCGGAATCCTTTCGTTGCATGAAAAGTATTTATTAAAGTTAAGTTCTTAAAAATATTATGCTTTTTCCTAATAGTACCCTCTATGAATTTCTTTTACATAGTGCCCCCTCCAAGAGAATTTCCTGAATCTACCACTGGCTTAGGTTATGTAACACACCACAGGGCAAGTTATCCTATACTTCTTTTTTATTTAAAACCAATATTAAACATTAAAAAATATTAGACAATATTTATATTAGTCCTAAACTAAATAAATTGAGTCCGGCAGCCAAAATCTAAATGATCATAAATTCAAGCCCATTATGATCAAATTCATATAGAGCTTGTATTGATATCCTATTTTTATTTATTTTATACTTTGTTATTTTATTCACATTTAGAACACTCTTTAGAGTGATTAAAACGAAATTTCACAAAACTTTACATCTTCTGATTAAAAGATAACTCAAGCATGGATAGAGATGGCTAAATAAAGTGTCGAAGACCATGTTTATAAATCATGATGACAACATCTCTGCAAATACATTGTTAATTAAATCATCATCTTGGGAAAATGTAGAAATATGTAAAACTAAGAATTTTCACAGGACATTATTAGAGAATGTCACAAAAATAATTTATTTTTTAAATAAATAAATAAAAATAACGAATAGAAAAAATAAGTACTAACAAACATTTTTTAGTTTTAATATTTAAAATTATAACAATATTAACAACTTCTGGTGAATATTATGAGAATATGATCATCATATTTTCATAATATGACATATTTTCATAATATGACAAGCTGTTTTTAATAGTTTGACACTATTGTCTAATATAGTGTTAGAAACTATGTTCCAAAACCAGGATAAAAGCATTGCTACAAGTATTATTCCTGAGAAATTATCGTCTAATAAAAATATAATACTATGAAGAGGTTTTCTCAAAACTTTATTCAGAAGTTGGCACAAAAGATAACTTATTTGGAATAATTATAGATAATAGATAGCACAATTAGCTAGGACCACAGCTCCAAAGCCAAAGGATGTGGTTTCGACTTGCACTCTCTATTTGGGGTCACTTGCATAGGTACAAGCCTAATTACTTGGTGCGTGGGGGAGACAGAGACTTCACATGTCCAGAAGATTTAATCAAGTTCTCAAAGAGGCTAGACACGTGTATGTGTGTATAGGCCAGCTCTCTTAAGCTCAACTTTAGGATAAGATAAACTCAATTGTGTAGTGGGGCCCACTTGGGGACCCACATGGGGATGGGGTTGGGGTGCATTTCAAGGACTTCCTGGGATCTTCCTCTCCATAAAAAAATCAGCTCCAAATGTGATTTCTATCATCTCCTTATGGACTCAAAAATTTAATAGTCAACTGTCCATTTGGATTGATACATAGTCGATCCAACGGTCCAGTAAATTCGAATGTAGGTTTTGTACTTGAAACTTCCCAAAAAGGGGTGTCCCTCACTAGTGATAGATGCACTTGAATATTTTTCTATATATAAAAGAAAAAAATAATGTCTTAATAAATACTACTTAATGTACGTTTTGTACTTGAAACTTTCCAAAAAGGGGTGTCCCTCACAAGTGATAGATGCACTTGAATATTTTTCTATATATAAAAGAAAAAAATAATGTCTTAATAAATACTACTTAAAATCAATTTTAAAGATTTTTGTGCTTATTTTCTTTGATATTTGGGGCATTGGATGCCATAGCCGAAACAACATTATTGTGAATGAAGAGGACACTTTGAGAGAGACCGACAGAATCTGCGCTCAGAATTCGCTTAGAGGTAGGCGGTAGGCCCAGTTCTCTGTTGAATAATTTCATTCACGAGCTGGTGATTCCAGCTGCAGCTGAACATGACGTGGACAATTTTGCCTATGTTTCTGTGTCGGTTGTCAACTTCCAGGATTGGCCCTTCCATTTCCATTGTCCATTTCCAAGTTGGGAACCACTAGATGGATCATCATGTTGTTGACATTGGGCCCCACTTGTGCAAAATGCTGGTTGAGATCGTTCAAATCAGGGTCTCCTGTGGGCCACCATGTGGGCCTTTCTATCACTAAAATTCATGGACCCTCACATAAGAGAGATTTTCTCCGGTCAATCTTCCATAGAAAAAATTTCACACGTTACTAAAAAAAAAAAAAAAAAAAGAGAAATCACAACTCTGATTTCTTAGGGCATGTCCATTTCATGTCATTGAATACTTATGAATGTTAAGACTTGTAATTTTAGAAGTAAGTAGTCTTAGTTTTCATTGGGAGGTTTTGGATCCGAACCTTACCTCCTCCCTCTTTAAATTTGTCAAAATAATAATAATAATAATAAAGATAAACATTTAAAAGTAACCATCATAGGATAGGACCGTGACCCACCTGATTGCAAGATCACGAAATTAGAGAAATTACATTTCAATAAAATTCACAACTAATTATACACACAAATTAGGAACGATTATATAATTTATAAGTAAAAACTAAATTTAAATTCTCATCTCCTCATTTCTCTTAATAAACTTTCTCTCCTCCTGTTTCTCAACTCGGTAAATCTTGATGTGTCATTCACTTGTCCCTTGTTTCTTCATTCCATTAATTATTATTGTTTATTACCTCCTTCAGTCTTTTTCATCCTTGCATTGTGGGTAAACAGGATTTTCAATTTTGTGCTGCACTGTCGTGTAAAGGGTAAAACCGTAAAAGGTATTCCGTTTCTTTATGCATCAAAGGCTACTCTTAGATCTAAAAGTTATTTTTGCTTCAATGATGTGGACTACTAATTCTGGCTAATTGAAAACAATTATTAACTCTTGGTGTGTTCACTTTTATCATATGATGGTGAATGTTGCTCGGACGAAAGGAAAAGTGGGTTAAAGATATGGGTCTAAATCTTTAAAAGATGGCCCCACATGCATATAGTTTTAACTTGAACCACTTGATCATGTCGACACTGTAAACTTTATATGTTATCCCTCCTCTTGGTCCGTAGCCGATAGTGGGTATATAGTTCATTCAATTCTGATTTCAAATAGCTCCAAATACCATGAGAGCAATGCAGGAATACTGCATCCTACATTGATGGTCCCTCAATCAATAATCCTTCTCCATCCAATAGAAATGGCAGTTTTCACGCACAACTGTCATGCAAGATTGAAGTGTGTTTTCTTACCACCTTCATCTTGTCTTATTTTATCAGAAGATGAGGTGAAGAATGGTGCATGCATGTTTTGTCCCTACTGTTTCTCCACTGTAGATCATTGTTTTTTATGTTTTTGCTGAGTTGGCCTGGTGGTCAAGAAAGTGGAAGCAGCCCTTTCCAGGATCGATTCCAAGAGGGCGGGCGCTATTGGAGCGAGGGTGCCATCCATAGCGACACTCTATGATCAGTACATCATTAAATTGCCTCACACTTGTTTATATGGCTTTCAGATTGTGATGAATTTATAATTTTAAAACTTAGCCGAAACCTCATATAGGAAGGGTTTGGCCATGTCAATAGTAGAATTTTTTATAACCAAGCGCCCAGTTGTTTGTATGGAAGTAAGTTTTCAAATGAAAATGCTTCTAAGAGATTAACTCTTATACTATTATGAGAGTAAGGGACGACCCATGTCCAATGAGCATCTCCCCTTATTCTCATATTAATGTGAGAATTACTCTTGTAGGAGCATTCCCCCATATATATATATATATATATATTTATACGAAGGTTACAAAACGCCCCTACTTGGAACGAATTCGGGGAAGAGATAGGTTGGCAAGGTGGACTTATGTTATCCTAATCATATGTATTTCCTACTTTCTCTCCATCTTTAAATGAGTTGGCACCATCTCATTGGAAAAATCAAAAGGGGCAAAAACTCCCCTTTTCTAAATGGGTTTTTTTTTTTTTAGAATTCATGTTTTTAATTCAATTGTTATTAGTGATATATTTAGTACCTTGCATACATATCTTTCCTGGCTATTGTGTTAGTTCTTGCATATATCACGTGATTTTGACTCAATCTTATAATTAATTATATAATATTAAATATATTTATTTGTTCAAATATAGTGGGTGGACATGTCCATGCTCACCACAGGTTATTGTGCTAGTAGAAGATTAAAGGCCCAACATTCTTCATAGAGTTGAATCCTGGGAGTTCTTCGTAATATTATATATTGCAAGTAAGGAATATTAACAAGAGGTGAGAGGCAGACAATATAAGGTAGAGGGTAGCATAAAGCTCATGCGATGGACAGTTTAAGTTCTCATTTGAAGAACATTAAGAAATCCTTCTACAGCTCCCAGCTCACGGCAATTTGCCATTTTTTGAGAGTTCAAGTTGCTCTGCAGTTTTCTTTTCTGTTTTGGCTTCTTAGTTTAACTCAGTTTGTTTTTGGGGGTCCTAATTGACCCTTGTATATTCTTTCCCCAGTTTTCTCCTTCTTCTTTTTTAATACAATTACCCTTAAAGCAAAAAATAAAAATAAAAATAGAGTTCTCATGAGAATTGAATAATAAATTAGAATTAATATCAAAACAAAGTATTATTAAATAAAAAATAGATGATTTGATTGAATGAGAAACCCATGTTGAATCACAAAAATATAAATTTATATTATCACAAAATCATTTATAAAGAAATCTATATATTTCACTTCAACAATGTGAGTAAATATCAATCTATAAACTAATTTGAGATTCTTCCCGCTAAAACTACTTGTATGTTTAGGGAATGTTTTACATATTTAAATATATTTAACGAATTGTTCCGTTCAATCAATCTACTTATATGAGAAAATGACTAAGGAATTACCAAAATGTCCTTTTACTAACAACCAAACCAAATCTGAAAGTGGGTCAACCTCAATAACGTCAACCTCAATAACATAATCATTGTAGGATCACACAAACATTATAATGGTAATGGGCCCATTTGATAGTTTTTAGATCCAACTAATCTCTCCACCTATGAGACCCATTATAGTAAAATATGTGAACAGTGGGTTCTAATGGGTGGTTGGGTTAGACGCGATCGGTCATGTATACGAAGACAAAGGATAAATTTAATAGGTGAGTTACTTAAGATGGATCCGGCTTGTTAGGTGAATGTAAGATGCGCATGATATTCATTTAGCAAGTCCCATCACTTATGTTGAGTTTTTCGATAATAAGTCTTTAATGCTAATATAGCTTTAAGGAAAAGAGAGAATCTGCCTTTTATCCATCCAACAAATATCGCTTTAAGGTATAATAATGTAGATAATAAGACCTCATCTTCTTGTAAGTTGATTATTTATGGCCGTTTCTGAATCTTTTTAATAAAGAAGAGATTATTTGATGGTTATTTGTAAATTTTATTCTTTATTTATTCTATTTTTGTTGTTTAAATAGAAATAGTTTTTGTGATAATAACGTGTCTTCCAAGAACTCTCTTCCTTCCACAGTGAACAATATGGTATATTCTTTGATAGAGTCATATAATGTTATTGAGCTGATCATCTCCATATTAAAGTCTCAATAAAATAACAAAAATAGTCATATTAAGCTATTTTCAAGTCAATCCCATCATTTTCAAAAAAGAGAAAAGAAAAGAAAACTAATTTAATTTTTTTTGTAAATTATACTTTTATGAAATTTGTATATTAGTCAGATTTTTTTTAATGGAAAAAAAAATCACTTGCAATCAATGTCCCCAGCTTCAGCTGGAGGGAAACCAGACCACCAGCCAAAATAGGTTATGTTAGATGCAAGGCCCTTCATTCCATGTGTGGGGACATGCATGATCTTTCTTTAAAGATAGAGTTCAGACTTCAGATAGATTCAACTCGACAAAATCGTGGTGTTAAAGAGTCTCATTCCTAGTTGGATAGCAATAATTTGGCAGCATTGTGCAATTAAACAACAAGACTATATCTACATCTGTATCAATAAGTTCAAAATCCTACTCTAAAATTATCCATAATCCATCCAATATGGCTCATAGGGGGAGGTTATGATTTTAAACGATTCAGATTTCAGATGTGGGCCATACTGATATGGACTGTGGGCTAGCCTGCCATCAAGATTCCATGACCAAGATCCCCAATTGGGAGGTCGCCTAGCCAGTACACTACCATAGTCTGCCACATCATTCCCACGTCCTAAGCTTCTGATAAAGAGAACGTTTCTAGACACACAACCACTTTAGATGATTAAAAAGCTGGGAAGAGATAAGAACAATTAAAGGTGGGGGTGATTCATCAACTCAGAAATCTGCAAACAAGGACAAAACTTTCAAACAATCCTTTCCTCATACACGTAACCTAATAAGATCATATTTAAAATAAGGTAGAACTTTAGAGCTTTAAAATGACTGGTTGAAAAAAAATTGTTCATTTTAAATCTGCACCATAGATAAGGATGTCAATGGTACCCACCATGGTTTTACAACTGGGCCAAAATCAAATTACATCAGAGTTCATCTAATAAATTTAGGTATGAGCCTGTGTCTTGGATTTGATTGACAAAGAGGATTGCAGTATGTCCCCAATTATGGACTTGTTGGCTTGGGTACTAAAATGTTGGGATGCTTAGCTTAGTAGTTTAGACCAAAAAGATGAACCGCAGATAGTAATGATCCCATTTTCTTGACTACCTGATGGATCCAATTCACAAATATTGAGTATGTGCCCTGTTTTTTTTTTTTTTTTTGGCCTGATAGGTAATTGAGTTTGGTTCTACAGTGAACGAGACGGGTGGCAATCGGTTGGGTCACTGGGTGTAAGTTGGATGCATTCAGCTTGGTCCATGACTTGTGAATGAATAGGCATCTCATGACAAGCACAGTCACCGTTGGATTGGACACATGAAAACACATGATTAGGCAAATTAGAGTCTTCCTTTTTTTTAGAAGGAAATATCATTAAAAGAGTAAAAGCCGACAACTAAGAAGACACCGCCAACAAAAAGACTAAAAAAGACTTAGGGCCTGTTTTGCAAATTTCATTGATTTGAGACAGGTATACATAAGAAAGATCTATTTCAAATGTGCATCTATTTGAGACAGATCTTGAAACAGAGCGTTTGGTAACACAAACAAATAGATTGAAATAGATTTTTTTAAACTCAAGATAAATGATTTTTCTTAAATTTCTCTATATCCAAATGGAATTAGAGTCTGATGTTTTACCCAAAGGATTGCCTAAGTATTATTAAGAGAGAGGATGGTTCGGATCTTAAACTACGGACCCACAAATTTAAGAAAATTAGATCAAATAGGTCACTTTTTTTTTTTTTTTTTTTGGCAAATATGATGGAAGTGTCATTCCCACTTGGATATTTTTCAATTTGGGTTAGCCTTTTTATTATTAAAATTTTCAATTCAGGATCATTGTTGAAAATTTTCTGTTGTGTTTATTTTTAGAGTTCTTCTCAAATTGTTATGAAATGCATGCTCATCATCAATATTTTGTTTGATATTGTCTGTATTTTAATTTGTACATATTTTGGATATCTAGAGGGTGTTCTAATTTGTACATATTTTGGATATCTAAAGGTTAATGTAACCATTTCTAACGTTGAATTCTGTGTCTTTTAATTTGTATAATTCATATGAATGTGTATATTGCGAACCCGTGTTATTCAAATTAAATTTACTTTCTTTATTTGTTCGTTTTATATATTGTGAATATATCTTTTATTTTTTTTTTCTTAGTCTTGCATTTGGTGGTTCCGTGAACCGTACATAGCACGGGGTTCTGCTTGTATATATTAAAGCAAAGGGGGAGGTGGGCTGTGAGGGGTGTCACCTCACCCCTGAAAAGTCTCTCCTTTCAGAGAAATACAAAAGAGAAAAAACGAGGAAGCCTTTAGAGTACCACCATATCATCTCTTCAAATCTCTTAAAATCTCTCCATCCCCTCCAATCTTCCCTAAAATCTCTCCATATCCTCCGATCTTCCATATCATCTCATGGCAATTCTTTTTTGTGCTTATCTTCTTCCAGCCCATCTCTGCTTCAAGATATTTTTGCTCAAGATCTTTCTCTGCTTCAAGTCGTCATTGTGCCCATCTTCTTCCAACGCCCATCTCTGCTTCAAGATATTTTTCGTCAAGATCTTTCTTTGCTTCAAGATTTTTCGTCAAGATCATCCAAAACCAGTCTCTGGATCTGGTTTCGTCATAATAAACGGTAGTTGTGCACATATAAGAATATTAATATTTATTTTTTAAATTTTTTTACCTTTTGTATTCATCATGTATTCGTCCCTAGCCCCTAAGTCCAAAAGATAAACCAAAGAAGAAAGATCAATATAAAAAAAAGGAAGGTGGATTTTTTTTTTCTTAATAACATTTCAAAGAATCTTATTTTTTTTTTATGTATTTTTCATTTTGGGCATGGGTTTAGCACGGGCCTTTGTTGCTAGTATATTTTTAGAGCAATACTGACTACATTTCACAATTCTAAGCGTTTGGTTTCCTTCTGGGTAACGAAAGTTTGAACTCATTTTGGAGGTAAAGGGGCAGTGTTAGTACTGATATAAAAGAGTTGAGTGGTAGTTTGCATTGAATTAAGTATAATTTAGGATTTAATCTCAAGGGCCGAGTGGTCAGGACCACAGTTCTTCCCTCTTCCAGATCTAGAGGTCTTGGTATCGACCTCCGGTTTCCCATTCTTTAGGAATCGAAGGTTAAGTCCATTAGTGCTACCACCTGGGGTCATAGGGGTGTTTACCCGGCTTTCCTCTGGGCCCAGAGGGATTAGTCAAACCCAAAGGGTTAAGAACACTCCGATAGCTAAAAAAAAGAGAGTATAGTTCAGGATTGAGAACGGCCACTTACCTCACTGGTAAGTGGCGGTTCAGGGTTTGAATTCTGGGTACGTCACATTTTTCCACCTGTGTGGGCTTGCTTTCCACTTGTGTGGGTCTTCTTCCCACTTGTACGGACTATCTTTTCGTGTGTGTGTGTGAGGTCTCTCTTGGTCCCAGCCCCTTGGTTGGCTTACCAAAGCAGTAAAAATATAAAAATAAAATATAGTTTAGGATTATAAAACTAAAAGATACATAGTGAGGGTGGAACCCCTTGAAGTTAAGCACATTTATTGAACCATGTAAATTTTGGTGTGTTACCTTTTTGGTTTTGGGCTACATTGGGACTCAAAATTACAGGTCGTCACACAAACTCACGACCCTAACCACCTGAGTAACAACTAGGGGAAATTCTGTTTGGTTACTTTGTGTTAGCTTGTTTATTTGATCAATGGAAGCGATCTTTTTTGTTTCTGAAATTTCTTCAGATTTTGTCAAGATGTAAACAATAATGGGATGTCAAATAGCACTCGTTGTCATTTGCAAATAAGTACGTTTGTACAAGGGGTGACAAATCTGAACCGACCCAAACCAGAACCGCATTTGACCCGTGGACCTGAACTGCAATATTTATAGATCGGGTGCAGGTTAGAAGTAATTGCCACGCGATAAAAATGGGTCAGATTAGTGTAAACTTGATCAACCTATACAGCCCCACTTAAACCATTTAATTGGGTTGGTTTAAGGCCATCGCTTGTACATAACCCATTTAAATAATTTAGGGGCATAATATTGGGCACGTAGAATATTTTATTTTGTATAAAAAGAGACGATCTTGTGTTGGGCCTTTTGTGGTATGCAATTTAACTCAAATATAGGCTTAATATTGAAAATGGATGTAGTTTGGGGCTTCTATGGGTTAGGTTATGACAGCCCCGCCTAACTCAGCATGATATTGTCCACTTTAGCCAAATTCTCGGCTTTGTGACAATTGTCACAACTCCGCCCAATTCACCATGATATTGTCCGCTTTAGCCCACGTGCGCACAAAAGGACTTCCTAGGTGGACGATCACCCATCCAGGTACTGCTTTCACCAGAGAGCACGAACTCCAGAGTTCTTATGGGATCCGGGGCGCATGGCTTTAAAATACGTCATGTTGAGTTAATACGAAATTTGACTTACAAGCCCAACGTTAGGACTTGATATTTCCGATACAAAAATAGTAGAGACTTATCGTTGGGAGCTCATGGTTAATACGCTATGCCCCAAGGTTAAAGGTGCTGCCTTACCAAATTCTCACAAAGGTTATGTTCAATAGGCTGACTCACATTGAATGCAAGTAAAGCAGATTGAAGTTCCTTGTCATTTTAAAAACAGATTGGACTTCTACCCTAGTTATTCGTTGTCAAGTAGGTCCGTCTTGTGTGAAATCCCTATTTGGTAAATACTCAAACACACCCACACAAGTATCTTACGGATTGATCTTTGGTGTTTTATATATCTCTGGTTGTTTAAGTGGAAGGGTGGTGCCCTATCTAGTTTAAACCATATGGCATGAACTTTTGAAAATTGTATTATAAAACAATACAAAGAGGGCTATTTTCCAATTTTTAGCCTCGCCTATCTTGCACGAAGATCTTACAACATCTAAAGATATTTTACCTTCATAGAAAGATTTATTTCTTTTAAAAGAGGAATAAAAAAAAACATATATATTTTTTCCTTTGGTTTAAATATGGACTCTAACCTTTCTTTGAAGAAAAAAGAGAAGACTTAAAGTTCCAAAACCGAATTTCTCTCTTCTTTTCTACTGAAAGGAATGTTGCCCACAACTAGAGGTGTACAATGGGCACGACCTGTTAACTGGCCGGCTCAGCCGTTCTTGGGACAAGCCGTGCCACACACATAATGGCAGGGCCTCGGCCCAGCACGACCCACAGGCACGACCATGCTCGTGTTGTGCTCAGTCGTGCCTTGGCAGGCCAGCCCACGAGCCTTTTCTTTTTTAAAATTTCTTAATTTTCTAAATTTTCATTGAGACTTAAATAAGGCCATAATATCAGATTAAAGCTTGTAATTGACCGCAAGTATTACTCATTGACACTTGTATGAGCCATCAATAAATACCACTCGTGGAAATTAGTATTGCTTACTTTTCAAATCCTCATGCCATAGAGAAGCATTTTAAATGCATCCACTATCCCATCAACATCCACAATCTTACACACCAACCACCAAACTCCCCTATTCCCAAAGATTTGATTCATGTTTTATTGGGCCACGGGCCGTGACTTCATGGGCCATGGGCTATGCCGTGCTTGGGCCGTGCCATGGGCCCATGCACCCTCTCCAGGCACAGCCAATGCTTAGGAAGGACTGAGCCGTGTCAGGCCGGTCCCTGGCCCAGCCCATTTTACACCCTTACCCACAACACACCATTAGTGTACTCTGTAAATGACTTTAATGCACAAGCATAAATACATCAGCCCATTATATAAAGGGAGTCTAGCCAGAACAAGAACTCAAATGAACAGAGCCAAAACTTTTCTGTCCCAATAGCTAGAGATGGTTCTCAATTGGATGGGTGCTTGTGTGTCATCCACTTGTTCTATTTTCTTGTTTCTCTTTTGTGGCTAGAATCATATGTCCATCACTGGAGAAAAGACAAACTACATGGTTTTTCATTTCACCCAACCCCACATGCATTCAACATAAAAACCACTTTTCTCATAAAAATGCTTCATAAAAGGGAGTCGTTTTTTTTTCTAGGAACTATCTAATATCTTTTGACAATTACAAATAACTTGGTCTAACTTGGTCAGTTTAAAAAAAAAGTCTAGGTGACGTTAAATCTAAGGGCATATATCAAAACATCATTGAAAGTGAGTTAATAACCAAGTTTAATGCTCTAGGTTTAGGCAAAATCAGGTATGATCCAAGAATGCTTACATTATTTTGGAAAAATTCATCAGGTTTGATCGATCAGTTGCAAAGCTGTCTGTGATCACTAGTTAAATTGTTTGACTGAAATTGTCATATTAGTTGAAGTACTTTTTGTAAAAATAAAATAAGTAGGTGTTGTTAATAATTGTAAAAATTAGTGGTATCCATTGAAACTTGATTAAAAATCTTGTAAGCTACAACTTTGAGGTAAAAGAAAATAGAAGAGAGCCATTAATCTTGAAGCATGGGTGTACTAAATTGGAATGTCGTCCCAACTTGGAGTGAAATGAAATCTTGCCTCACACCAATACAAAGAAATTTTGTGATTGTGAACCATTAAAATCGAGTAAGTTGGCTCTATATTAACTTCTTGAATGCCCCATTATTTTTGGTCAAAGACATCACTTTCAAACATTAAAAAATAAATATCATTATCATGATTATCAAAGTCTTGTCCCAACTATGTTGGAGTCGGCTGCTGCATGAATTTTGTTTTTTTATTCCGATCTATTTTGAGCCAAATTTTCAAATAAGTTATACTTTTTCATATCTATTTTTATCACCTCCATCCACGTCTTCTTTAGCCTACCCCTTTCATTTAGTGGGCCATTAACTTTCATGGCCAGATTTTTCCTTACCGGCACCATTACCGGCCTACGTTGGACATGTCCAAACTATTTCAAATAGGTTTATCTAATTTTATCCCCTATTGTTGCTATCCCTAAATGCTTTTGAAGGCGCTCATTTCTAATTTTATCCTTTTTAGTTTTATCATACATCCACCTCAACATTCTTATCTCTGTTACATCTATTTTGTGCATATGGTGTTGGATTGACCAACATTCTGCTCCATAGGTCATAGCTAGTTAATTCGTTGTCTAGTAAAATTTTTCCTTCAATCTTGTTGGCATTCTTCGTCTACAAAGAACTACAGAAGTAAGTCTCTACCTCGACCATCCCGTTTAACTTATATTCAACATCTTCATCAATCTCTCCATCATTACAAAATAAATATATACACATAAGTATTTATGTGAGAGCCCCCACCTCCACCCCCACCCCCACCCCCACCCCTAAGAATTCCCACAAGCCTAAACTTATTCATCTAACTATTACTTACTCCACCCCCACCCCTAAGAATTCCCACAAGCCTAAACTTATTAATCCAACTATTGCGTACTCTTGAATGGAAATCCAAGAAATGATGCTTCTAAAACCATTGCCTTAAGTTTTTCATTGTATTACCAAATAGGACGATATGTGAAGTACCACATTTTTTAAAACTTTGTCCAAGTTCAACAGTGTTTATGGCAAGAAATTGGCGACTTAAATTAGTAAACATGGGTGAAACAAGAACCATCCACCTATATGGTATGTACGGCCTACCTGGTGCCACACCAAGCGTGGGAGAGGGGAGACGGAATGATCTGATCAAGTAGAGTATTTATATGGCTCTAGCCATTGACAGACCCAGTGGCCAATTCCCATTGAAAAAAAAAGGTAAAATATCTACCGTCTCTTTCATGGATAATCTGTATTTGAACTTAAGTAGGAAAAAGACAGATTTATATATCACTCTCAAATCAAATAAACCAATGCTGTCTGGACAAAGAAGAAAGATGAAAAAACAAAAATCATGTAGTTTTCGGAATGGCCTGTTTGCATGAAGACTACAATTTAATAATCACTGCACAGAGAGCTAGTGGATCATATCAATGTCTCTAGTAAGTAAAATTTCAAGCAGCGATAAAAGATGCCTTACTTATCAGAGGAGTGGGGCCCACCGATGAGATAACGAGTGAAAGGACAAGGTTAGATTAGATTGCAGTCTCATTAACTATTTTTAGAGAAATGGGTTTAGATTTTTTTTTTTTTTTTTGTATTTTTTTTTGGAGAAGCCCTTTACAGAGGTGGAATTGGGATGCGCCCACCATGGATCTATTTCTAATAAAAGATTTTGAACTCTTTGGCCACGGGCAGATTTTTGCTGAAACAATTCCAGAGTCTTTTTAATCAAAGGTGTTGATGGCACACTGTAAGATTTGATCAAGGCACCTCATATTCAATTGATGAGAAAATTTTTGGTGGGCTACAAGCTAGTGTTACGACTATGGCATGAGATCAAGCTTCTAGATTTGAATTAGTTCTTTTAGATTGTAAAGTAGAACTTGGCTAACAACATGCAGGGAAAAATGATATTTTGCAAAGATTGTTGTGGGGTCCTCCGTGATGCATGCCAATCAGAATGGGAACCTGGATCTGAAGGTTTTAAATTGGAATAGAAGTTAGGCCTATTGGTTGAATTCTGTGGTGGGGCCCATTGCTTATAATTATGTGAGCTCAGTCACAGAGGGGAGCCAATAGGTGTGTTCATGGTCCAGGTCGAATTGGCTGAGGCACATCCAAGCCTGGTCCAACTTTATAAATACAGGCCCATATCCGACCCAAGCTCAACGCAGGCTTTAAGAGCCAGAACGAGCTCAGCATGATTAAATCATGTTAGGCTCGAGCTCACACTTTTGTTAATTACGCTGGACTGAAGATTAAGCGTGAAAGCATGCGGATTCTATTGTCCTAATTAAGAACTCAAATTTAGCTAGCGTTCCACAAATACATGGTTGGAATTGAGATTTCCTGACCTTTTATTGCTCAATTCTTTTTATGTATATACGTTAATATATCAATACTAGCTCAAAATAGATCCGAATGGAGAAAGAGAATTTGTGTAGCATTTGACCATAGCCTAATCTACATAACCTCACAAGATGATGTTTCTAATGGTTGCAGGTGGGGCCCTTAATTTCTAGGAGTTACTTGGACCACATTCCAGGCCATTGTTTAAAGTCAGCCCCTCTTTCTTATTCTTATCTCTTTTTTTTCTTTTTGTTATAGTCCCATTTGTTTGAGAAGGCAAAATCATACTCTCAACTCTTTTAAATTCATTCTACCAAAAAAAAAAAAAAAAAAAAAAACCCCTCAACTCTTTCAAATTCATTCTACTAAAAGATAAAAAGAACTCTTTTAAATTCAATCTCTTAACTGGAACCTCCCCCCACCACTCCTCTGCACAAGCAAACATTGAGTGCATAGGCCTCTTCCCTCTCTTGTGTATTTTCCTCTGCCAATCTCGTCTCTTTCGAATTCTTGATGGTTTTGATAGGTTTTTTTTTTTTTTCCTGACATAGTACAAGTATGAAATTGAATCCAGATTAAGATTTGATGGCATCAAAGAAGAGAAACTACACTAGATTAATATCATGGTTTTAAGACTGGGCCAACTCACCAGACACATACTGGTTTAGGCCATGATCGATAATGATATGTAATCTTTTTATTCGCTACATAGAGGACTCAACTCTGGCACCCTTCACACTCACCGATTTCTCTAATCTTTTATATGTTTGGACTGAAGGCTATACTGTATTGAAACTGTGTCACCTCCACCTTTTTGCCCTACTTTCTGTTATTCTATTTACATAAGAATTAAACACTGAAAGGAAGTTTGTCAAATTACCATGAAAGATGTGAAGATTTAAGGGCCTAATAATTTATTTCCAAAGGGGAGATAATTCAATAGGGTGACTGGTGAATAATATTCATTATTAAAGGGGAGATCATTCTATTGCTTTTTGCTAATCTCTCTTCAAAATTCTAATCTACTTAAACTAAGAAACATAAGGCCTTCGATTTTTTCTCTTGAATGGGAATCATTTTTGAAAATCTAGTTCCTTCAAAGTGAATGGCTCTCTTGTACGATCCCCGATCACATTTCACCCTAGTAGGAGCTTGGCCCATCATACATTTATCATTATTAAACACTCGAATGTTTTTGTACATAAATCTCGACAATAGGTCTTGTTAGGTTTATGCGTTGTATTCCGGTTTGACTAGATTGGTTCATTGGATTGGCGAATGATTAGGTTTAGAGTCATGAGCTAGTAAATCTTTTTGTCGTGTGATTGCTTGTGTTATATGTCCTAGTTAACCCTCAACACTTGGTATCGGAGAGAGGTAGAAATCTCAGGGTTTTAGAGCAACATTGAAGATCCTTGGATTTTGAACGAATCCCTTGGATTTCGCTCGAGAGAACCCAGGGCCTAGGGCAGTGCGTGATAAATGGAGGAGTGATGTGATCAATTTCAATCATAAAATACCGTAAGTGCACGGGTGTCTAATTAACCCGCAGGGATCTAATTAAAGAAACTTTTTAGATTAAGAAAACTAATTAACTAACAATTAAGGAAAGTTCTGAGTATTTAGAAATAGAAGAAAGCAACCAAGTTAAAAATATGAAATCTACCAATTAATGAAATTGAATAGAGCATAGGAATCCAATAAGCATCCACAAATTATTTATCTAGCAACTCTAATTTTTTCCAATTTTTACTTCGAAACAAAAACAAATCAATGTTTTTGACTTGAAAAATTTAACTTTAAAAACCCCGTTTTAATCATAAAAATTCAAAACTCAAGACTTTATCTCATAAAAGAATAAAAATAATTTAAGCACTACTCATCAAAAGTAAGCATAAACCATCAAAAGATCTAAGTCCTAAGTATGGCCCATCAAACCTAAGCATGGATAGTCAAAAATTAATTTTTATTTTCAGAAATTAAGAATGGAGATTTGCCTAGGGCACGAAGACAAGCCTATTAATCATTGAGCACAAAGTCATGGAACTAAGTTAGAATTACAAAACAAATAAAAGGTAATCACTTATCTTCATCCATAACTCAAATAAAAGGTAATCACTTATCTTCATCCATAACTCTAATCAAGAACTTAGCCCGCCATTGGAAAGAATACTTCTTGATTTGTTATTAAAGATTGCATATTTACAACTTCTACTCCAAGTACTTGCTTGGACAAGGCCCAAAGCTACCCAAAATAAAAATTATGGCAAAGCTACCCAAAACAAAAACTATGGAGAACTT